>CM053608.1:44605060-44632667 GCA_028646535.1 Procyon lotor | reverse complement strand
AAAAAAAAAAAAAAAAAGTTGAATCCTGGAAACCTCAACCAGAAATCACAATTTAAGTAATTTTCCTCTTGTGGGGGAGGGTTTTGGTACCCAATAGAGTATTCTATTTTGCCTTCCTCAATTATTTTGTCAACTCCTAGTTTAGATTATAGTAACATTACAAATCCTGTGTGTTTAATTTTGAGAAAACATTCCTAGTAGCAGGAAACACCTGTTCAATGAGAGGTATTGAAACATCAACAGGCATGCTTTTATTACTTTAGGTATAAGAATACTTGTTAAAGTTTTCATTTCAACTTGTGATTTCTAAGTGATTCTATAAGCTTCAGTGGACTAAGATAATGCACTCGGCTGATCTTTATTTTGTGATCATCCTGTTATTGACTAGAACTTCTAGCAGAAATTTTAAAAGTGTAAAGAACCAAGAGCAGAATAAGTAAAACTTTAATTATATCCAGTGTAACCTTATTTATTGGGTTCACCTGTATTGTTATAACCCAGCAGTGGACAGGAAAATGGCAAAGGCATGATGCAAATTCAAGGGTAGGATCATGTATATATTATTGTGAGCTAATTAGAAATGGATTTATGTGTGTGTGTTTTTTTTTAAAGATTTTATTTATTTATTTGACAGAGAGAAACACAGTGAGGGGGGAACACGAGACGGGGAGAGGGAGAAGCAGGCTTCCTGCTGAGCAGAGAGCCCGATGCAAGGCTTGATCCCAGGACCCTGGGACTGCACCACCCAGGCACCCCTTTAAATATAAACAGTAGTCTTGTCTTCTCGCCTGGAAATGTAACTTTGAAGGCAGGAACCACTTCTATTTAAAATTGTGCCTCCCTACACTTGTCCATACATTATAAATTTGTAGGCACTAAATTGAGCTCAAACGTTTTGATGAGTAACAGTTATTACAACAGCTTTGATTATATTTAGAGCTTGATGGTTTAATGATTTGATTTAAATGTGACAATTTTTTGTTCTGTCGTCAAATTAGTCTTTGTTTCTAATAACTCTTTTTAAGCTTTTAAGTAATCTCCACATCCAATGTGGGGCTTGACCTTACAACCCCAAGATCAAGAGTCACATGCTCAACCAATTTTTCTTTTAAAGGAGTGGGGGAGAAGTTTACTACATTTATTAAATTAAATGACAACATACTGTAGACACTTTGAAATGTTGACCAATTAGTGAAATTCACCAAATTTTGTTTAACATTTTACAGTAATAGAATTAACACCCATGCCTCCTTTTCTAAAAAAGATTTTGAGGGGTGCCTGGGTGGCTCAGTGGGTTAAAGCCTCTGCCTTTGGCTCAGGTCACGAGCCCCACATCGGGCTCTCTGCTTGGCAGGGAGCTTGCTTCGTCCTCTCTGTCAAATAAATAAATAAAATCTTAAAAAAAAAAAATTTTGAGAGCACAAGCAGAGGGAGAGGGACAAGTAGACTCCTTGCCACGCTGGGAGCCTGATGCAGGGCTTGATCCCAGGACCCCAAGAAAGTCCCATGCTTAACCACCTGACACAGCCAAGCACCACCACCAATTCTCAATCTAGCTTACATTCAATACTAACCTGTGTGAACTGTCCTACATGGCAAGGTTCAGCAGGTCTATAGCTCAATTATTATGTAGGGCTGAGCCAGCCCAGTGTCCCTTGGTTCTGATAATCCTTATTTGAAATCTGAAACATCTCAGTTCAAAAGGGACAAGGCATGAGGCCTCAAAATAGTCTTAGTCTCTCATCTGATTAGAGCATTATTTAAAAGTGTGAATCTACTTGTTGGCTAGTAAAAGTAAATAGAAACTTAGAATGGCAACTGATTGTGAAGTCATGATGTAAGAGCTTGAGATAGCACATAAAATTGGAGAAAAAATGATTCTTTATTGAAAAATACCAATAATACTGACAGACTTCAAAAGCAATTCACGCTTCCAGAATACAAAGTATACTTAATACAGTTTCCAAATCTTTTTGCATTTCAAAGTTAGCATTTTTGTAAATCAAATTTGATAACCCGACTAAAAATATTTTCCAGCTTTACTATTTAAACAGCTGCACAATCTTTAAAGTGGGGACCATGAGGCGGCAGGAGCAGAGGGGCAGAATGCACCTGGGAATGCGCAGCAGTCTACAGCAACAGTTCCCACAACTTCAGTGCTGGAAACAAAATACTGCACAAGACAGCTGCCCTCCAGTGTCAGAGAATCTTGGGAAACAGCATATCAAAAGATAGCTTTTCTTATAATTTATACTCTTTCATTTAAGATTGCCTCTGTAACTCATCCAATGAAAGAAATGAACTGTTACCATCAAAATGGCCTTTGCCAAGCTGTAATAATTCTATGCTTTTTTAGATGCAAAAAAATTAACACAAATGCAAGTTTAATTCGAAACCACACAAATTAGGTTTGTAGGCTCAGATAGTAGCAGTGTTCACTTTTATTACTAATAGCTTAACTGGAACAGCCACTCTATTCATTCCACCAGCAGAAATAGCAGCACCAAGATCTAAAATTCTTTATGTATAAAAAGCTTATGTCATTATCCGACTCCCATTCTTTGCATGCTCCAATTCTTGTTATCTTATTTAACATAAAAGCAACAGGATTTGGAGAGTTACTATTTGCTGTATTAAAACAGTTATACAGCATCCTGTACTGTCAAAAAGCAAAATACTGTGAACGGCAGCCCTTCTTCACAGCTCTACACTTGAAGCTGCCAAGCATTCACTGCTCGTGCCAGCAGTGGTGTTTCCACAGTAACATAGCAAAAACTAAAGGAATCATGGCACACTGGATTTCTGAATTCTTTAATCTACCATTGGTCCTGGGGCTTAGTACCATCCCCTTGTAGACTATATCTGCTGATCATTCCATTATCTTTAATGGAGGAAAGGCATCAGGTCATATAGCGGGTAATGGCTCTCAGAGCGTAGAGGAGTTCTGCTTGCATCCTAGCTTCTATAAGAAGCAGATTTACATGAACCTGAATATAAAACACAACATAATTTAAGGTAGGGTTATAAGCATTACCAATCAGTCTCTCAGTGCACCTAAAAAACCCCTCAACTAAGTACATTTTCTGTGTGCTAGTGACTACTTAGATAGAGGTCTTGGCCTTGTCTCAAAATGAAAGCCATCTAATGTTCTTTTTGGATAGATATTGGGCTTATATCTGATCACATCTCTTCTTGGAAGTTTGTTACATTTCAGAAAATCTAGATATTGCTTTATTAGAATACCAACTTCCCCTGCCAAATCATCATTTAATAATTTTAAAAAGATGGCTCAAAGACCAGACATTTCTATCTATAAACAAGTAAAAAAGAGCTCTTGCAAAATGGTGGTCTTTCTCCCAAGCAGTGACAGCCCGGCTGGCACTTCTGAAGGGGCGCCAGCCACCTGTTCTTATTCTTTTACTCTAATACTATAATGAGGTTCCTTCCAAGAGACAACAGAGACAGATGTGCAGGAATGCTCTTCTCTGAGTTGGAAGAGGTGATGGAAAGGATTTGGGGGCCATTAGATTAGCTGAAGGAGAATGAGAATCACTGTTAAGTTAAAGAGCAAACCACAATAGGCACATACCTTCTCAGAGTGCTTAAACTGCCTCCAGAAGCTATCATACATTCTTTTGGTAACTTTTTCGGGAGTGCAAACAACAGTTTTGATATAAACTTTAAAGCTACGGTCCAATAGCTGGTTAATTTCACCATAGTCATAGTCATCATATCTGTTAAAAAACAAAACGGGAATTATATTTTCAACATATAGTCTGTTTTCTTATGAAAGTATGAAATAGAACTTGTCCCCTCTGTCCCCCCAAATAACTGCTTTACAATGTTTAACTGGGGGTGGATGAGTGAATATAAAGGGATAAGAAACAGAAGTTAGGAACAGAAAATTTGCCAGTGCTCAAGCAAGAATATATATTTATAATCATAAAGAAGCAAACACACTGAGGAAATTGTGGAAACAGCTTGAGTACTGCTGAAGTTAAGAATTCCACAAATTAAACAATATTTATTATTGGTTACTATTGCAATGATATATAGATGGTAATCCACTTAATGTAAATGAAAACAATTATAATTATAATTATCCCTTTTTTCTCTCATGTTTCCAGGAGTTTCTGGGATCAGATGAGGAAAAAAAAAATGGTAGGGGGTTAGCAGACGATTATCCCAGAGGGAAGGATCATCTACAGGTGGCCTCACAGCATCTACACTTAGGAAAGGCTATTCTGCTTTAAGCTGAGATGGTCGTATGCACCAGTGTCTGCTCTGCCCCCAGTGAGTGATGGTTTCTAGAACAGCCAGGGACTGAAGTCTCTTATTTGGTATTCAGTGGAAAAGGATAAAAGCTCTTGTAAAGCTGGCTCTACTACTATTCTGGAGGCTGAGTCAATAGTCTGGTCACTGATAAAATGAATAGCAAGAGAAAGCCTGATTTTATAGCTAAAATGATCAGAAAGTCTTATAGTGTGGAGTTTGTGTGTATAAGTTAGAAGGTGGTATTTATGTTAAGGGTTGCATTTCCTATATAACATAATATGGCTGAATACCTAACATGTTGCATTGCATTTTGATGATGTATCATGGGATTAGGTACTCTAAAGAAGGAGCTTGAGAATAGCTAAGAGGGCATTAAAAGGGTACCAAGTTCCAAGAAGGAGATGATATCAAAGATGTTTGGTGACGAACTTTTTCTTTATGCTCTAGGACCAGCTGCTTGCCCTTGCCTTCCCTGGAGGCATCTGTCGTTTAACTCTTGTCAATGTCCCTAACTCCCTTCTGCCTAGCTAGGAGAGAGTGATTCATAAGCAGCATAAAAATGAGCTATTGGGAAAGGGCTGGTTTTGAGTATTTGTATATGTGCTTTTTGCGTGTGTGTTTCATGCACCTGAATAACTGAGCCCAAAGGAAAATATTTCTTTATAAATCTAAGAAAACAGACTAACCTTATTCCAAACATGCAGTGAATATAGTTCCAAATAGCTCGTCTAAGCATTGAGGTATCAACATCTTTGTGCATTGCCATTGTATTATAAGTAAGATTGTAAGCAATGTGAAATTTTTCATCAATCAACTGTCCCACATCTGGATAAAGGCGATTTACCAAAGAATAACCATGGTCTTCCCAGCAATAGTCCTAAATACAGAAAATAGAACAAATGCAAATAATTAAAATGTGGCCAAGTATAGTTCTAGGTCCACTGCTCTGTCACATGGTGAGATTAATGGCAGTTGGAATCCACTGCCTTTCTAGTGCATCCTAGCTCCCAGCTTCACTTGCAGTACAATCTGATGTTTTCAATTCTATATTGCAGCATGCAAAGCTTTTGTTACTCAGGGAGTGTAAAAAACCAATGAGATTTTTTTCTCTCTCACACATAGCCCACCCATTTTCAGCTTCCTCTCACTCTCCTCATTCAGAATCCACAGGCAACCTATCTTGGGAGTCCTCCCTCCTTTTCCATCGCTGCAGCTATTTCAATAGTCCTCAAATTTTGTAAATTTTTAATTCAAAACAACCATCGCTCATTCTTTTTCCTCTTTTCTCTTAGCATTAAGTTTCCTAATTCATTTTCTTACATTAAATCTTCCTGCTTCTTTTCTTTCTACCTCAAGCAAAATAGGCCCCTACACTACATGCTGCTCTCATATTAATTGTCCTGGAACACCTCTTTTGATAGGTTATTACTCTGGTCCCCGCACCTACAAACGACCAATCTTAAACTAGCTTCCCACTAATCAGAAGTAGGGATCCTTTGCTTGAAGCACTCAGCCGTGCAGCCAATTTCTTTATGATCCTTTCCCTCTGTCTCTCAACCTAACCTCAATTATTGCCTATAGTCTCCTCTGCTTTACAATGCCCATGCTTTTGGACCATTTAAATCTCTCAAATCCTAACTTCATAAAATTTCCAGTCCCACACGATCTCTTCAATTCTACTGCATGACACAATTACACTATCAAGTAGAAATATTCTATAACTCTTCCTTGTGCCAATTTTGTCCCTGTAAACACTGTCTTCATCACTTGAGTGAAGAAATAAAATCCTATAGGTCTTAAATATTCATATTTCTGATAAAAGTTATTAACATTAGCCCTTCACAGTAATTGAGGAAGATGGAGTATCCACTCATCTGAATGAAATACTTTATTATATAAATATTTAGATAGGTAGGTAGACTATTTAAAAAATACACTTAGGCTGCAGTATGTTTCTACTAATAGAATGGATTGGAAGCAGTCTTACAAAGCTTAGAGCATGGAATAAATATCTGGTAATTAATTGATGATTTTCAACTTTTACTGTGGAACCAGAGAACATAGCTGCTGTTGCTCCTGAGAGATGTTTGCAAAGCACTTTTAGCATCATGCCTCCTACCAAGCAAAAACAGAGGAGGAGCCTGGTATCCTAGAGGATGACTAGGTCCCTAAGTTTTCATGGACTCAATATATACACAACTGACTGAGGAAGTATTACTGTGTATTTCAAAGTTAGTGAATGGGGGGCTAAAGAAACTGGGTCTACCAACAATAATTCTACTCCCTACATCACTAATTTATTCACTCTGAAATGTTATTCCAGAATGAATTAGCACTTATGTGAATCCTCGTTGCATCCTCGTTGCTTCAAATAACAGTACACATTTTAAAGGGAATTAGGATACTGTAATTGTCCTGATTAATTTTCTACTCTATCTGTAAGAACTCACCCAAATTAAAAACAAAACAAAAACTTACTCTCCCTAAAAAGAATAAAGCATATTTTTCACTTCTGATTTTTTTTTTCATCATCTTTCCTTCCACCCACATATATATAATGCTTGAGTTGCTAGGGACATTTCTCTCATCACTCGGGCCTGGTGCATATTAGGGCCTCATTTTAACACTGGAGCTCAACAGGAAGCGGGGTAGAAAAACCAGTGCTATACATGCTACTGTTTAGATATATTAGGAACTTGAGTTTTAGCACACTATCTGGGAACCTAACCCACTGTTGTAATTTAGTTTTATGGATGCATGTGTTTTGATTTCTGATTAACTGTTTTATGAACAATACAATAAATATATTTAAGGGAACTGCCTGACATAGAAAAGTTATTTTTTTCGGGTGCCTGGGTGGCTCAGTCATTAAGCGTCTGCCTTCGGCTCAGGTCAGATCCCAGGGTCCTGGGATTGAGCCCCGCATCGGGCTCCTTGCTTGGCAGGAAGCCTGCTTCTCCCGCTACCATTCCCTCTGCTTGTGTTCCTCACTGTCAAATAAATAAAATCTTTAAAAAAAAAAAAAAAAAGTTATTTCTTTCTGCAACATTTTGTAACTCTCAAATCCAGGGGACTTTTTCTTATTTTAAGTCAAACTGACATACTTCTAACCCGTCATGTGCATAACAGTAAATCACAATTTTACCTGAACTCGAAATGTTGGCACATGCATTCCATGTCTAGAGAAATCCTTATAGCCATAACTAGTATCCTCAAAGTGACGAGATACATCTCTTGCTGGTGTGACTTCTTCATCATCTGAAATAATTAAACAGATAAGCCACTGAAAGCTTTTCAAAAACAGGATGCTAGAAATTCGTTTTACCTACAAGTAAAAATAGGATAACCTTTTCTTTGACACCGGATAATCAACTAAAGTCTTAAAACCATAAAGAGAAATAGCTTACTTACCAGTAAATGGAATGTAGTACAATTCTGTTATAAAAAATATTCATGGTTGACTTTTCTATGCTCAGCTCTCCTTTTTTTTTTTAAAGATTTTATTTATTTGACACAGAGAAATCATAAGTAGCCAGAGAGGTAGGCAGAGAGAGAGAGAGGGGAAAGCAGGGTTCCTGATGAGTAGAGAGCCCGATGTGGGGCTCCGTCCCAGGATCCTGAGATCATGACCCGAGCTGAAGGCAGAGGCTTTAACCCACTGAGCCACCCAGGCGCCCCTGCACTCCTCTCTTTCATATACCCTCTGGCATCCCCAATCCAATTTTAGATATTAAATGCTACTTCAAAAGTATGTTCAAATTTTGTGTACATACTTTTAGATAATCTTTATGGTGATAAATCATCTATGCTCTATAATTTAGCACTTGGACTATTTCTGGTTGAATATTAATGTCCTATAATATGATCTAACACCTCAAAGGTCCTAGAAACAATTCTGGAATGGTGAACCATTTTTATAATGTTTCCTGAACTATTGGGATTATTTTCATATTTGTTTGAAGAAAAGAGAAACAAAAACTTTCCCTCAGGGAGAAATAAGATAACATCCAACCTTCATTTAGGCAAATTTGATTTTTTCTTTGCTATTAGGAAACTTGGTGCTTTTAACACATATACTCTTTATCCCACTCTGCTATCAAAATACATTTTGAGGGGCGCCTGGTGGCTCAGTGGGTTAAAGCCTCTGCCTTCGGCTCAGGTCATGATCTCAGGGGCCTGGGATCAAGCCCCGCATGGGGCTCTCTGCTCAGCAGGGAGCCTGCTTCCCCCTCTCTCTCTGCCTGCCTCTCTGCCTACTTGTGATCTCTCTCTGTCAAATAAATAAATAAATAAAATCTTTAAAAAAAAAAAATACATTTTGAAATACTTTTTTCCTTTAAATTACCTGGTTTAAATATTAAATCCTATAGCCTGTATATAAAGGCCAAACATAAAGGATTCAAGTTTGTTGTTAGCTGTCTAATAAATAGCTTCTTTGAATAAACCATTGAATTCTAAAGCTGAAAAGCAACCTTAGGGCTTTATGAACTCACTTTCCTAATTTTAAAGAAGAGGAAAAAGAGCATTCATATGTTAAGTGACTTACATTCACAAAGCTTATTGGCAGTGATTTTAGTACTGAAACTCAAATGTCCTCTTTTAGTCTAGTGCTATTTATACTATAACTTCCTTTTCTCCATTGCCTGCTTTATTTATAAGTAGGAATACCTACGTAATAATGGCCTCTCTAAAAGGAAAAACCTGTGATGTTTTAAAACTTTTAATTCTTTAAATAAAGTGGGCTCTTTTCTTGTAAGCAACAGAAATTTTGTTGACTGTGTAATGATTGCTTTTACCTGAAGAGAAGACAAACATGCTCTCTCTTTTTTCTATTTCAAAACGTGAAGCCATCTCTTCCTGACTTGCCTCTTCTTCATCTCGACATTCTTGTAACTGCCTCATTTTTTCCATGAGGGCTTCAACCTCAAAGAAGGAATCACTTACCTAAAGAGAAAATACAACTAATGTTACATATGTAAGAAAAACGATTGAAATTTTAAAATTTTCTCTTAAGTCTGTTTCACAAGACTTTGTATCTTAACAGAATATAGGAAAAATGGATCGTACAATTTTAAAGTACATGAATGATTAAAAAATGGAATTATTTTGGCCTGTTACATATATAGATGTGCAGATTTTAAAATAATCATTTTTAAGAACAGTTTTACTTTATATCTTACTATTAATTCTAAATTTTAAGAATTAGAATTTAAAACTAGTCAATATAAGCAAAACTGCTCAGTTAAATAAGATACAAAGTATAAGTGGTTTTGCATCAACTATGCACACTGGATGTATTGTCACCATGAGTCTATCATCTTCATATTATAGTAATGAGCTCTAATTTACCAATTAAGAATGAAACCTGTCCTTTGGGGGCTGGGATGACTATAGCAGTGACATCTGTAGTGACAGGTCTGGCACATGAGGACTGACCAAGTGGACTTGAACAAGCCTAAAAATATATACATCTATATACACTGCTGCGTCCTTATTATGAAAGTGGGATCAAATCTGTGGAATTTGGGGCACCTGGGTGGCTCAGTGGGTTGACCCTCTGCCTTTGGCTCAGGTTATGGTCTCAGGGTCCTGGGATCGAGCCCCGCATCAGCCTCTCTGCTCAGCGGGGAGCCTGCTCCCCCCCCCCCCCCCGCCTATCTCTACTTGTAATCTCTCTCTCTGTCAAATAAATAAATAAATTCCACAGATTTTTTTTTTTAAAGATTTTATCTTCTAAAACAGATAATATCTTCCAATTTCAAATCTCAGTGTTCAAATACAAAACTAGTTTTCCCCATTACAAATATCTTTTACTACGAATGTTCTGTCCCCTACTCTTATACTCTTTTCTTGGCTTACACCCACTGGTCCTTCAGGTGTCAGCTTACATGCTTTTCCTGTCCTATTCCCCCCCATCCTAAACCCTGCCACCCTATTCTTACACAGTACTTTGCTTTTTCCTTCAAAGCACCAAATACAATTTGTATTGTTATTGTGTGATACTAGTTTAATGCCTGCCTCCCTCAGAGCAAATCTTCATAAGGGCAGGGGACCTGTCTGTTTAATTTACTAGTATATAGTCAGAGCCTAGCATAATACCTGGCACATAGTAGATATTTGCAAAATATTTGTTGCAGAAAGCTTGTCAGGATAATTCTATATTACGAGGCAAATATATACTACCAGTGCTTTATATTTTCATTTGATTCTATTTCATGATGGAAAGTGTTTCTATGATGTATCGAAGATTCTTCTGGTACGTACATACATCTCCTTAATTATTCCTGAAACAGAGTTGGTAGCCAAATAAAAAAGGTCTGAAAAGGATTGTTGCTTAAAAGAATGACCCAAGGTTTAAAAAAACAAAAACCAAAAAACAACAACCAATCGAGGTTTCTGTCAACTCACATTATCCATTATACTATTTTGTTTACTTCCTTCTAAAATAGCCCAAATTTTAAGTATTCATAGGAAAGACAATTCTTGATTGATTTACAGTGAAATAAGAGTAAAAGGAAACAATGTATTTCTTCTGCTCTTTGAATAATCTGAAGTCGTTAGTGTAAAAAACAAACACCTGGCATTTTAATATTAAAATATTGTATGAGGAAATTCTTTGTTTAATATTTGTATCTGAAGAACTGAATCAGATATTCGATATATACCTACAAAATAAACTTTATCAGCTCACTGACAAGTACCACCAGTGTGGGGTATAAACCTTTTACAATAGCAAACTCAGCACCTGAAGATGAGGACTTTACTAGAGAAATTTAAAATTTCTGTTATTGTACTATTATCTCATGTAATAGAGGGATACCTAGAAATAGTCAAGTACTTTTTCTTTAGCCTTGTGCTATTTTTATTATTTTTACCCTTTTCCCCAAAAATTTTATTGGGGGAAAAGTACAAAATATTTACAGTACAATGTTTATAGTCACATTTGTAGTGAACTGATTCCCCCAAATATATTGCAACTCAAGCTGACTTGTTATATTCAAAAACCTACTTCTAAGTAGTCCAGAGTACATACATACATAGTGCTAACTGTACCTACCTACAAACTAAAGTTACTGCTCATTCATCTGCTGTCCAGGAAAGCACTCCTGCCTTTCTGCACACACACACATACACAACAAGTACAAGTCTGGGAATTTTCTATAATGAAACAAAGCTCATTCATGTACTACATACCATTTTAGCATTAAGAGGTGGCCTTTTCACTGTGTGTGTGTGTGTGTGTGTGTGTGTGTGTATATACACACACATACATAAAATAACTTTTCCTTTTGTGTAGTTAAATCCATCCTGCATTCCAATTCTCTTAAGAAACTTACTAGTTGAGGAAGATTTAAGGCAAGTTCTGGCCTTTCCAAAGGTGCTGTGAGACTCCCCCCACCCCATTATCTTCTTTAGCCTTGTGCTAAATCAAATGTGGGGAAGGATAACAATCCAACTCCAAGCATCCTAGCAACTGATATATACTCTCCCTTAAACCATCTCATAACCTCTATGTTTATTTTAATAAATAATTAGTGACCAAAGATGGGGCTATAACATTAATCCAGGTAGCTCAACAGAGGGTGAAACTGATGGTCTTGAACCTTATCAGCACAGCAGTGATCAACTTTGGGAAAAATATTTCCCTTCCTGTGCTAGTCTCACAATATGTAAATGCTACTTCTTATTTAGCACCTGATAAATGCCAGCTGTATTAGGCCTTTTACTTCTTTAGAGACATTTCATTTAAACCTCAACCTTGTGTTTGACCTTTATGAATGAAAAAACAGAGGCTTAGGGAGATTAGGTAACTTGCCCACAGTCAAATATATGCACTAAAGGTAATTCAAACTGTTTAAATCTGTTCCAAAGGAATAATATAACTGAGAAAATCTATGCAAAGTATTCGGAAGACTGTCATGCTGTTTCTATGATTTCTCTTTGGAAATATAACTAAACTTTTACTATAGCAAAAGAATGAAAAGGGAATTTTGACTCCTCATATTCAGAAAATTAAAACCTGCTTATAGAAAAATTCAACATGTTCTAATCTGTTTCAAAGGAGTAACGAAAATGAGAAAATATAAAAGCCAGAGAAAAGGAGGAATAGAAGTGAAAACATTTTAATAAATTTACATTCACTTTTATATATATTTGTGCCAAGCTAAACATGAAAAAGAATTTTAAAAGGAGAAATTTCCAGGTAAAGGCTGATTAAATCTTCTGAAAGATAATTAAGAAACCAGCCTGTTTCTTTTATGCAAAAGGAAGGAAAAGAATGTGATCAGCATCAGGAAATCTTGGACCACCAAGTTGCATGGTCTCAGCCTCCCCTCATCTCATTGCAGCACCCATCCAATATTAGCTGGCTCTGATGGAGCACATGTTGATGGCTCCTGATGCTAAAATTACTTGACGGTCTTAAAATTTTATATATCCCTTAGCACTAAATGAGTGCTGGGCATTTAGAGGAATGAACAGATAGAGGGGCCTAATATCTCTACGGACTTCAAGGGTAGGTTTTCTAAGAAGTCACATGAAAAAAATAGTAAAACAGCAATTACTGTGATTAGTCTTATGATAATGATCCTGTAACAGATACTACTTACCGAAACATTTCCTGCTGAGCTGACCTGCATCTCATCCACACTGTGATTGCCATTTGTAATGTCACAGATGCAGTAGTTACTAACCGAAGGAGGTCTGAATGTGTGGCCACCATCACAATGAATTTCTGGACTGATTCCACAGCCAAATGTGAATGAGGCAAGAGAATGATAATGTGTGAGGAGAACTACTGCATGTACCAGTTCTGCAAGGGACCAGCTGTGCTCTTCAGCTTTTAAAAGTCCCTTAAAAAAAAAAATAAGAGAACATATTTATATATGGGGTTATGGTGTTGGTAAAAGTGAATAGTTCATCTTGGTATTTAATCTATTTAAAACAGGATTAGTCACTATATAAAACTGAGAGTAAAATTATAATTTGAGACATGTAGAACCCAGAATTTGCTAAAATAATTATATATTTACAAATAGAGCGTAACGTAACCTGATAATGACACTTTCATTATTATTTTGATTTTCTGAAAATCCTGATTTAAAAATGTAATAGGATGCATCTTGCTTAAATGCAGTTGCCATATTTCAGATGGTGGATTATGAATGCATTAACTGCTATTAGTTCAAAGTCTCAATCCAGATGTATTTCAAGTGAAACCTACTGTATAAAATATGCCTGTGTTTTTCTCTATTATCAAGCTTTCTCAAGGAATTTTAAAGACAGTAGTTTGAACTTGACTCTGAATATTCCTAAATAATCAAATTATATTTATTATATTTCTTTAAAAAATTATGCTCAAGGTAAAGGTACAATTTTTCAAAGTCTTACAAATCTGTATCCCTTCTGCTTCATTACCTGTTTTATAATCTTGTATAATTTTGCATTACCAGATGATACAACAGACACTACATTAATCATACTCAAATCTTATATCTTAATCAGATCTTCAATTATATAATAATATCTAAAATGTTCTATGACATAGAAAGATAAGCCCAAAAATATGTTGTATTTTTAAGAATTTCTACTGCATGGTAGTTACTTTTGGGGATTGTCAATCTACCTTTATTCTATTATAAACAGAACCAGAAGGAACTAGTTTAAATTGCATTTGAAAAAGGTACATGAGATGCCACTTCACACTTATCAGAACGGCTAAAATCCAAAACACTGATAAGGATGTGGAGAAAAAGGAAGAATGCTCATCCACTGCTGGTGGGAATGCAAACTGGTATAGCCACTTTAGAAGACTATTTCAGTTTCTTACAAAGCTAAACATAGGTCTGCCATGCAATCCAACAACCATATTCCTAGTTATTTACCTGAGTTGAAAACTTACATCCACTAAAAAAAAATTGCTCAAAACCATAAGTAGCCAAGATAGCTTTCAAATAAACTGTGGTACCTCCATATACTATATTACTCAGTAATAAAGAAATGAACTATCAAGCCCAGAAAATGCACAGAGGAATCTTATATGCATATTGGTAAGTAAAAGAAGCTAATCTGAAAAGGCAAGATATTGTATGATTCCAACTCTAACATTCCGTAAAGGGCAAAACTATAGACAGTAAAATGATCAGTAGTTACAGGGAAGAGAGATGAATTAAGTGGAGCACAGAGGATTCTTAGAGCAGTGAAACTAGTTTATATGATAGTATGATGGTGTATAAATGACATGCATTTGTCAAAACCTACAGAACTGTAGAACACAAAGAGTGGAACCTAATGTAAACTACAGACTTATAGTAATATATCAATATGGATTCCTTGATTACAGCAAATATACCATACTAATGGTAGATGTTAATAGGAAAGACGGGGGAAGTTCAAGGGAATAGAATATGGGAACTCTGTACTTTCTGTGCCATTTTTCTGTAAATCTAAAATTGCTCTAAAAAATAAAAGTCAAATTATTTTAAAAAATCTCTAAGTGACACTCTAGATACATTACTTCTACTTACCTCAATATGTTCTTTGGTAATAAGCCAAGGTCTGTGCGCTAACACTTTGTTAAGTTCTCCTAAATTTTGTAGTTTTTGAGGAGCATTCTCTAAACCATTAAGCCACTTGGGGTCTCCACCAACATGAAGGAAATCATTTACATGAAGGTTCACTAAGTAGGAACACTGATGTCTTGCTGCAGCCTTAAGAGAAAACAAAAAGGTCAAAATAACTATAAATATTAAAAAGGTTTTGATTAGTATGTTTGCAAGTTTTCCATAAACTACAGAAAGTTTTATATTAACATTAAAAAAAATCACACATACCATAGCACCTCAGAAATATCCCAAGAACAAAATATATGATAAAAGTATTTGAGCCTTAGAAATTGTATTTATATAACAACTTCCAGATCCTTAGATTAACAAACTTCAAGAAAGGTGCCAACCATAAAATAATGGAGTGTAATTTACAAATGGAACAGGAGTAGCACCACTTATGTCAATGTGAACTATCTGTAATAGTGGAATAAATCCTGTGTTCTTTTTTATTCTCATTTAATGGAAAATGGTTCTCAAGAGTATATAAATACATATTTCTTTTTACTGTTACACTTGAGAGTATACTTATTTAGAAAGAGGAAAACCACATACTACCTAATAGGAATCCAATTAGAAGTTAGAATATAAGTATTTATCCCTGTGTTTAAAGCATTAGCCATATCTTAAAAAGATTAATAAAGGAGGCAGAAAGAATTTTTCACTTTGTTTACAAACCATTATTCCAATGTAGTGCCGATAATGTAGGGGTAATGGCCCATCCATTTGCAGTAGATAGTGTTGAGTTTTTAGGAAACTTTCTAGATATTGTGGGTGAAAAACCATCACTAATGTAATGTTATCCAAACGACCCAAAGCAGCAAAAGAATCTGCAAATAAAGTATGCATCTGTGCGTCTTCACTCCCCACTTGGAGAATCTGTATAAAAGAGAAGAAAACCATGGTTACAAAAATTGTAAACTGGGGTTAGAATGCAGTGGTACCTATTTTCTTTAAGTGTCATCTAGAAGCAGGTTAAATTTGACTTGAGAGAGGTGTTATAACTCCGAAAATTTAACTCAACTGGTAGCAAGACAGAAGAACAAACAGTCACATATTATGTAGAAGGAGATAAACAACAAAGGTTGAACATTAAAGGCCATCAAGATAGGCTGCTTGCAGACTTGGCCAGAATCCAGATAAAGCAACAGATTTAGATTATCAAATTTGCAGAGCTTGCAAACAGACACTAAAGCCTTTTCCCTTTCCTTATAACGCCTACTCTCATTCATTTAAGGAGGACCAAAATTAACATCAATCTTTGAAAACAGCATAGGAACTTTTACATATTTAAAATTAAAGATCCAATCTTACGTTGATACCAGTTTGTGGAGATGGTGGACCAAGTTACTCAGCTTATGATCAGACACCTATACATCCAAATATAAGGAGATGGAGTATCACTGGTCAAAAACAAGTCTTACCTTTCCTTGATTAAATATGGGTGTCAGAAAAGCATCATGAAATACTAGAAATCAACATGACCATAATAGCTTTCTAATCCCACAGATTCGCTGCCAAAATATGATGATTAACTGTGATCAACTCTGCGTAAAACATGTTGTTGTCCAACAGTTAGTTGTTCAGATGCCAAGATGTGGGTCATGAAAGCTTTTCCTTAAAAGCATACGGTTCACTATGTACTTTCACAAACAACATACCTCCTTTTCTGGGATGAATCTGCTTGGTCCGTGTCCTAGTGGTCGAGGAATTCTAATCCCAAGTTCCTAGAAAAGAAAATTACACCATCTTAGGCTTTCAGCAGTAAACAACATGAACTGAAGCTACAGGAATGGGAGGGAAAAACAACCAGTTGAACACAGACAGGCTTGTTTTGGTGGTTTGTTTTCATTGCCATATATACATACCAACTCCTCTGTTTGCATCACATAGCTGACAAGAGCTTATATGACTAACTAAAAACAATAAAACCTACTTCACTAAAACCAGAGTTTTGCATAAAGTACTTGGCAGAAAGTCTAGAACAGAAAGTTCAGTACATAGCAACCAACCTCGGGGACTGTCAGTGATACAAAATAAGACCAATGTGTTTGTACATCCAAAACTCAACCAACCGAAACATTAATCCCTGTGTATCTTGTCAGGAAATGAAAAAGCCCTAACTTGTACCTAGATCTCTTAAACTGAAAGGAGTGTAATTATCATTACATCTATAATAACACTTTACAATAAGAGAATACTATGAAAAATAGAAAGCAGTCACTTAAATCCACAAAAAAGAAATTACTGCAGGGCATGTTTTCTCTGTGGCAGAGTAAAACAAACTAATTGTGTGAGTTTGCTTTAAACTTTTTACACACTATAATGTTATCAACTTTGCTTATATTTTTGAGACGCTCAACTAATTAAGAAGTAAAGGTTTTCTGCCCTTTGACATAGTGAATTTAGAATCCTATATTTGGAATCTACTAGAATTCTATATTTTATGTGATAGTATAGTATGGTTAACAAAAACTAATAATAAAGCATTAGGGGTCCATCTTTCCCCCCAATACTGAGTGCTATGGCAAAACTAAAATATTTTTTAAAAAAGTTCATGTCTTATCAGTCTGATTTCAAAGAGAAAAAAACCAAACAACAAAAAAAATTTCTAGAGTTTACACATCTAAATATCAACCCTTGCTTATATAATCACATACAAATATTATTTCTACCCTCCGCTGCTTCCAAAAGTCCTTTAGGACATTCCTTTCAAAGAGAAAAAGAGTGGGGGGAACAGACAGAGATGGATATGTGGTAGCAATTAAAAAAAATATGGTCCAAGTGAATGAAAACTTTTTTAGCAGAATGGATTTTTTAAAATTAAGCAGGCAGGACAAAACTGAAGAAAATCTTTATTGGGAGAACTTAAGACTTGGATTTTAGAGTAGGCTATAACTGCCAACTAAATCTATGAAATATAATTTAAATAGCCATGTATTAGAAGCCAGTGATGTATTACTCTGGTTGTTCAGCACTGAGACTGAACATAGCAATGCTCTAACTAAAGCTTTCATTAGAGGAGGCACTCAATTCACTGGTCTGGCCATATGCATATCTTGATTTTAGTAGCCTATAAAAAATGCAAGAAAAAAACCCACATTCCTGCTATTCAATATATCATCTTGGCACAAATGCAGCCATTTATATAAAACAATGACTCTATTAGCCTTTCTAACTGCTGAATTTCTGATCCAATTACATAGATTTCAAACAAAATATATTGGGCAAAACATTAAGGTTAAAATCAATATTTATTCCTTCTCATTTCTTCAATATCTTATTTAAATAAGACACATTTTAGGAATACACCCATTTCAAGGGTTTATTACTCTTTTTACACCTAAGAGACACCACTATTCTTGAGGCCTTAGTATATACAAAGGTAGATTTCAAATGGAGGAGAAATGGATTATTCAACAAATAATACTGATACAACTAGACAGCCACTCAGAAAGAAGTGAAGTTGGAACCATAAATCATACTTGACTCCACATTAATTCAGAGGTAAGTATATAACAAAAACAAGAAAACATTAGTGTTAGAGGAAAACACTCATGGAATGAAGTTAGGACTAAGAATGCCATAAAACCCAGATGTTATAAAATAGAAGACTGATAAGTTTGATGGCACAAAAGACTTTCACATGGGAAAGTAAACATATAAAAAGTCAAAAGCAAACAGAAAACTGCAAAATATATTTGCAACTCCTATATCAAAAGGGCTACATTTCTTGAATACATGAAGATTCCTACAAATTAGAAAGGAAACCCCCAAAAACCTGATAGAAAAATGAACAAAGGACATGGACAGTTCAAAGAAAAGGAAATACAAATGTCTGAAAAATGATCAACCTCACAATAAAACCTCAGGTTAACTACACAGAGATACTATTTTTCACCTAAAAGCTTTAGATCAAAAGTTTAGTAAACAGGCTATGCTGAAGAGGAGGTGGATAGACAGTCATTCATTACTTACACATTTTTTTTAAAGATATTTTTTATTTATTTGACAGAGAGAGATACGTCGAGAGAGGGAACACAAGCAGGGGGAGTGGGAGAGGGAGAAGCAGGCTCCCCACTGAGCAGGGAGCCCGATGCGGGGCTCTATCCCAGGACACTGGAATCATGACCTGAGCCCAAGGCAGACGCTTAACCGACTGAGCTACCCAGGCTCCTCTACTTACACATTTCTGATGGGAGTGTTCCAAAGTATGAGGAAATGAGATCAAGAAATATGTAAGAGGGATCAACTACTATAACCTACATAGTGCAATTTGTAATAATGACTGAAATTAAGAAGTCAGAAATCCTTTGAGTCAACAATTGCATCTTAAATGTTAACCTGTACTCACAGAAATGTCATATGTAAAAAAGACAATCACTGCAACATTGTTTCTAATTGTACAAGATAGAAAACAACCTAAGTACTCAACAAGACTGTTTCGGTGCAGTATGACTATAGACTAGAATAGCATGTAGTCCTTACAAAGAATGAAGCAATTCTAAATGAGTTGGCTTTAAAAGATCTCTAAGATATATTTTTATCTATATCTATATATCTATATCTATTTGTCTATTGTGAATGTGTGGGGGAGCAAAGTGCATAATATGTATTATGTTACTATCTGTAAGGAGAGGGGGAGAAATTAGCAATTCCATTTCTAGGACTTTATTTTACAACTACAGCAACATTTGGGTGGCATATACATACTTTTAATAACAAGACTGATAGCACGTGTGCCTTAAAACAAAGAGGTTGAATTATATTATTTGGTTTTGTTTCTATACCAAAAATATATTCAACTATCATAAAAGAATAGCTTTCGAATTCCAAGAAACTGGCTATCAAAGTTTCAGAAATGGAGTATTTTCCTATAGGTATGGCAAGGGTCTTTCCATAGTCCCATGTAATTCTCAAGTCTGTGAAAGTCTGCCCCTACAGCCAAATTTAGTGGTTACGTTGGTATTACTGTCTCCCTATTCCTTGCCTTCAATGGGCAAAAGCTTCCTTCTTGGTTCCTTTAGAAATATAATCTTTTAGAACGAAAAACTATGTGTTTCAAAGCAGGGTGTTAGTCAAAAGCAAACATACTTGGGAATGGATTATAGACCCATTATGGTAATAACCTCTTAGTTCTAAGGTCACCTTCATTCTTTGATAAGGTACCAGTCTGGCAGAAAGCTGGAGACAGAAAGTAGAAAAACTGAAGAAAGGAAAGCAATGGAAAAAGTCTTTGACATGAGATTTCAATTTCATTATTTTACTTAGTAGTTCCAGGTAAAAAAATTTTACACAGCTCATAGTTAGACTACCAATTTCCTACCAGGCTGAAGAGATTGTGAGAGGTTGTGCCATGTAAAAGCAGAAAGGGAAATGGTAGGAAAGAAATGATGAGGAAGTGAAAGAAAAGACTGGGGGAAGGGGGGATATCTATATACTTAAAAAAATCAAGTCTTTCCGAAAAAGAGTTGATCAAGACTGATATAATGGGAAATAGTGCTATTCTAGACTCACATCAATTTATTTTCCTATATTTGAAGGCCAGACTCAAAATGATGTCCTTTATTCTTTCTCTTAATAGACTAGGTACGTGAGAGGGATACAAGAATATGACATGATGAACTCTAAGACTCCATTCCAGTTTATCCCAGTCCAGATTCAGGGAGTCAGGAGGTCATTTTACAAATTATTTATATTTTTATATATCTCAAATTATATATAACACTTCTATAACGTAATTATAATTATGTGCTTTATACATATATGCACACAATTTGAAATCAAGTACCTAGCTCAGTATTATGAGTGGTGGAGATAGAGGTTGAATCTAGGAAATTTGGTTCCAGAGTTGGTGTCTTTAATTATTACTCTTTTGAGCCTCTTTAAGAGTTTTTGATACCTTAAAGGTCCTTTTGGATACCACTGTTGTCATACAAAAGTATTCTTTATTTCTAAAAGGTTAAAAGTTTCAATTTTCTGGAAAATTCATTTTTGAAACACTTCTTTTCATAGGCAACATGACAAAATTAGTTATTACCCTGTTTTCTAGTAGGTACTGATTTTAAAAAGGTACTGCAGGTCTTCAATAGGGTGCTCATAAGCTAAACGAATCGCATTTCATTTCAATTATGAAATTATGAAATTATTATTTCATTTCAATTCATACTTCAATTATGCCTTATCTGTAGCTGTTAAAGAAAATGAATTGCAGACTTGGAGCAAATTTCGGCCAATCCAGATTCCAAGAGGCAGAACTGCCAACAGCAAATGGTCTTGTTTAAAAAGCAGATGTAGATGCTAATCACAGCACAAACCTCACAGGTTCTCGGTGAAGGTGTGGCTGGAAAAACTAACATGGGAACTAACAGTTCTCTCCTCTCAACAATCCTCCTAATCAGCATTTTGAAAAAGAGACCCACGGCCTCTGCCATGACAACACTGCTGCATGCAGATCCCTGACATAAGATCAATTTCTTCCTTAGTGTATAATATTAACACACTAATTTTTGCTATATAAAAATTCTTAGCAAATGCTGACAGTATCACAGAAAGACTATATATATATCACTGTATGAATCAGTGTTTGCACATTAGAAGTACTACTGTTCTAATAATAACTTCCAAATGTATTAAAGATACACTTATGAATCTATAGCAATATCTTTAAGCGAAAGAATGAATGATTTGCCACAAATGCAAAATAAAGGCATTTCTTGGCTTTTGGTGTTTGCCCACTGGCAAAAATAGTTGAAAAGTAAATATAATTAGATCATTTGAATGATTTTTCTCACTGCACTTGGGGCACTTCTAAAAAACTATCCAGATGTTTTATACCAATAACCACAGTACTGATACTAATTTTGATTTAAAAAAATTACAAACATAGTATGTGCTGGGGGTTCCTGGGTAGCTCAGTGGGTTAAAGCCTCTGCCTTCAGCACAGGTTATGATCCCAGGGTCCTGGGATCGAGCCCCCACATTGGGCTCTCTACTTAGCAGGGAGCCTGCTACCCCTCTTTCTGCCTGCCTCTCTGCCTACTTGTGATCTCTCTTCAAATAAATAAATAAAATCTTAAAAAAAAAAAGCAGTATGTGCTTTTTGAAACACACTTCGACAAGGCAACAGTAAATTGTGTAACATGTGAAAGTTCCCACTCTACTCTCCCTTCTTCATGAGAATCACTTCAGAAGAATCTCTTATAAATGGGTGCTAGCCTTCTGACATTCAAAAATTATAAACAGAAATGAAGAGATGTAGAAGTGTTATATTAAAAAAAAAAAATCCTGCTATACCAAACGTACTGGTGCTTCTTTTTAAAACTGTCATTAACTCTACTTGGGAACTTAGAAATATTCAAAGTTCAGGTACCCCTTTTTTCCAGTATCCAGTCTTCTGGATTTAGAAATGCATTCTAAAAAAATAACTCACGGACTTCAAAATACTAGATTTGTAAGGCTGACTTAGCCATATGTGTATTCTATACCTTGATCAGGAGTTCCATCCCTGAAAAGTGTTTCATTTTAAAGCACTAGGGAAGCTTGCTATTTGAGAGTCATGTTATTCTTTTGTAAAGTCAAGTTTCCCTATAAGGCACTACTTCCTAACTTATTTTCCCACATGTTGGATGTGTTAAAAATAAAATAGAACTCTATGGCCACTTCCTAAACACAATCCCATAAGCCCTGTCTGTAATCAGTGTGCAAATGTATCTCTTTATCTTCCAGTTTACATGGCTATATTTAGAGATTCTAGATCTGGGCCAGAACTAGGGTTCTGCACCCAAATACCACCAGAAATGATAGATCTATTCAAGCACCATGACTGGGGATCACTAATACTTAAAGTGAGAAAAGATCTCTTCTGGCCTGCAAACAGAAACCATAAATGCTATTTCAACACTTTCACACAGTTTTCTCTCTTTGATAGAGTTTCCAAAGAAACAGTTATAACAAGTTTTTTGTTTTAGTTTTTTTAGGTTGCTGTAATATTAAAGAATTAGGAGTGCATTATGTACCTATGAATTTTAAAATCTAGAAAAGTTTGTTCTAAAACCCTCACAAGAAGGTGTCTTTATTTAAAGTTAAATGAATATATATGGTATACTCACAATGTAGACTCCATCTACAAAAAGTATAAATACTAAAACAGTCATTTAAGTGGGCAATGCTGCAGACAAAATTACTTCCTATTTAGATTTCTTGAACTAAGGCAACAGAGCATTCTGATTTCAATTCAAATTTTAACGATTTCTCTACTTTCTCCTTGTCACCCTTTGAATTAAGAGCCTTTTAAAGGTTCAAATTTTAATTAGGTTTATTCCTAACTTTCAATTGGGGCCTTATTTACAACCACTTAGGAAAAATTCAAAATGTTACGATTAAACAGCTTTCTGAAGGCCATTTCAGACACAAAAGGGATGGTTAATAAACAAGGGTGAACACTGCATAACGTCATAGAGCTGGCAGAACATACATATTCCAGGCAACATTTTCTTTTAACTGATTCAAATGTATTTTTTTCTTTTTTTAAGTAGGAGGCAGAGGGAGTGATAATCTGTTTTGACAAGACGCTGAAGGTAAAAAAAAAAAAAAAAAAAAAAAAAAAAATCCACAGGCTGTTCTACCGTAAGACTAGAGCTTTGTTCGGTTCTGACTTGTGGAGACTTGTACAGAAGACAACGTTATTTACGTTTTGGAGACTTCCATTTAAATGACCGAGGCAGCTGTCTCTGCCAGCCTCAGCATTTTCTGCCCAGGGCCGGCTCACGATGGAAACCGTCTCTCCACCCACCACAGGCCGCCCCTTCACCTGAGGGGCGCGGGCGAGCCCGAGACGCCCCCGCCCGGCTGGGCGGCCGGCCGGCCGGGCGGTTGCTCCTGGGCCACCCTCGCTGAGGAGCGTTCTCCGCAGCTGTTAGGTATGAAGGCGGGGAGGCGTCGCGACCTCAGTGCAGCCCAGGCAGCTCTGCCCGGTACCCGCCCGCCCGGCCCCTCGCCCGGGTACCTCGTCCTGGCCTCGGCCCCCGCCGCACTGCTTGCAGCCCAGCAGCTCCGAGACGGCCAGCGAGGCCGTGTACGCCTCGTTCGCTGCGGTGGCCAGGCGCATGTCGGCGCGGGGACCGCTGCGGACGTGCTGAAGAACCGCGGCGGTGCCGAGAAGGGGAGCGCTGACCCGACGGCCGGGCTCCGGGCTGCAGCGCCTCTGTCAGCGCAGACCTCGGCGGTGGTGCGGCCCAGACAAACAAGCCGCGCGGCCCCGCCCCCGCCGTCACTCGGCCCGCACGGCGGCCGCATGCGCCAATGCCGGGCCGCGGGGCCGCGGAGTCCCGCCCCCTTGGCGGGGAGGCGTGGACGGTGACGGACGGTCTGTTGCGGCCCCGGCGAAAAACAACCTCGAGCTTCCGAGCTCCCCGCAGAAGCTAGTTCTCCCGTCGGGAACGGGTTCGGTCGGCTGGCACTATGGCTGAAGGTGCAGCGGCGAGCCCTTAGGCGTCAGTGAGAGGCAAATGGGCCCCTGCCCCTAGCATCAGCAGTCGAGAGCCTGCCCTCCTTCCACCCTCTAGGATTCATTTACCTTGAGCGAAAGAGCAACCAACCTCTCTCTGCTGACCCTGACACCACCACCAGGAAGAACCAAGTTCGCTTTACATTTTATCAACTATTGCAACGCCCCTCGTCCTTTCCCATAATGCCCAAACAACGCTGAATGGGCCCAGAATGTTGGAACAAGTACGGCACTATGGCCTATATTCAATATAAAATTAGTTTTGGTAAGCTATGTACAAACTGTAAAATCATTCTCCTATACAGATAATAAGCCTTGGAGGCCAATGTCTGAATTTTCTTTTTCTTCGCGAGTATATTCGAAGGCTTAAAATTTCTAATGTCCTCTCCTAAGTGCCCTGGGTTCTAAAGAAAGAATTTCTCACTTTGAAATCTGATAAGGAACTTGAGAAAATATAGGTTTTAAAGGAGCATAAATAATTGGCATTGCTAGACCTGGAACGCGAATCTCTCAAGTCCTGTGTTAACACTATTTCCTTACACGGCTTCATTAACTGCTTTTAAAAATCAACTTCTAAATAAGATCTTTTTTTGCATGTCTGCTCTTGTGTTTTCAAAAGTTTACATGTTCAGGTTAGGAAAAAAAAACCCATTCTTACAGAAGGAAACAAGCAGAGTTTAATCAATAAAAACTGACACACAGAATCAGGACTCCTAAATGCAAGTAAGTTTCAGTCTTAGAAGTGAGGTTACAATGTCTCAGAGAAGAATAAGTTACTCTTATAGCTCTTAAAGTGTCATATTTTAAAAAGCAGGTTAAAATGGTTATTTTTTTATCTTCTCTAAGGTAAATGCTGTCTGTATGTTCTCATGCACTGCTTTTACAAATTGCTAAAGCATGCAAAAAATTTTTTACTGGTCAAGAAAAGCAATTTTGGGTTAATATTAACATAAAAGAAAAGGCTACAGAGGCTTCCAAGCTCTCTCCCTCTGAGCACAGCCACAAAAGCAAACAATATAATCAAATGCCCACTCAGTCACAGACAAATAAACAGCAAAAATAAACCCAGTAAATCATCCAATTTGCAGTAATACCCTCCAAGATAAACTAGTTGTCGATGAATACCTTGAAAACATAAATGGACTTGATATATGAGGTTGTGAGCCATACTGCTAGATAATGAGAGAAGTATGTGAAAATGATGACTCTGCTCTAAGAGTTGAGCTGTGATTTTTATTTTCTGGAAGGGAATTAGTTGTCTCCTAGGGCATAACCTTGTTTGTGACATTAAAATGATGCATTTGCAAAATGGAAAATGCTTAACTTCTATTTTTTAATGAGAGGCAAGGGAAATGCATGCATTTAGCTAACCCCAAAATGGTTTAAAATAGTTAAATGCAAATCAAAACTGCAAACTATATATATAGTAGGTTTGATCCTTAGAGCTTGATAAATATTTACCAAAGAAGCACATAGTAAAATTGTATAGGCAACTGCAATTAGGATTACTCCCCCACCCCGAAAATTTCAGTTTATTTTGATGCTGCCTTACATAAAAAGAAAAATAATTTTAATTCATTCTAATTCAGTGGTTTACTGAGGACCTTTAAGTCATTAAATGTCAAGATTCCTTTATCGTCTCTATAAAGACTGACTTAAGTTTTTAAAAGAGTACTAATTTCTGCCCTTTACAATAGAGTAGTATGGTGAGTTAGTTACTTTATTCTCCAACATAAAGGGTTGCCTCTAAATAAATCTACAGTAACCAAGAATTCCAACCAATGTATTAACCTGCAAATATATTGCAGGTTATTTCATTTCTGGAAATGTTTTGTTTCAAATAATTCAGTAATAGATTTCACTTCTTGAGTAGGTCAGAGGTCCTGAAGGTGCTTCTCCTAATGAACCCCCAGTGCTAGGCATGTCATGGCATGCAATAAACATTTGCTAAAAAAAAAAAAAAAAAAAAAAATGAAATCCTGAGCACAGAACAGTACTTGGAAAGGACTAGGTTTTTGACATTTATCACAGTTTATCATTATAGGCCAGCAGTTACTTTATAAAGTCTGCTAGTACTTAAATATTTCAACATTTTAGAATGTTGAATCCTAATTATCTAATCCAAGAAGTAATAGTAATTCTGAGATATTTCCTTTCCTCTAAAAATGTTTTGGTAGACTTAGCAGAATCAAAGTGTGATTTTTGCATGTCATTATCAGTAATGGTCTCAACTCTTAATTTTCTCAAGAAAGAGCTGACATACCTATGTAAAAGCAGAATGGTGTCAAATAACTTTATCTGAGCTGAGAACTATGAGGTATTACAGAGTCTGGACTTGAAGTTGTGGTGTAAGACAAGCTTCTTGAAGGAAGAACATCTGAGCTGGGGCCTAGTATTAGTATTGAGTATTAGTGGAGTAGCCTTGGCAAGAAAATTGGGGTGGGGGGTAGGAGGGAAGGCTTGAGAGTAGAGACAAGAGTTCTAAGCAAAGGAACCAGCATGTGTAAAGGCCCAGAGGTAGGAGAGAGTGAGGGGGCCCAAACAGAGAAGCTGAATAAAGGAAATTTATTTGGGGGCACCTGGGGGGCTCAGTTGGTTAAGCATTAAGTAAGGAGGGACCTTGTTCAAGGTTAAGGAATGTAAATTTCATTCTTAAGACAACTGTGGAGTTATTCAAAGTTTTAAACAATAGAAAAATATCAGATTTGCATTTCACTAAGGTTTAGAAAAATATATTGCAAGGGGTAACACTGGAGGCAGGAAGATGAGTTAGCAAGGCTGTTGAGGCAATTTTGGCAAGGCAATATTGTGGGTCTGAAGAACAAAAGGAATAAAGCAAAGTATAGGGATGGAGGTGAATTTTGTCTAACATAATACATTTCTTGAGAAAGGAAATCATGCCTCATACTCCTGTTTTTGAAATTGAGGAAATAAATCTCAAATTAACTGCTCTCCTGACCAACTGGCTTTCCTACATCCATTAGACTTTTAAAAATAAATTCTTGGAAAAGAATAGATATATTTTAGTAGAATGAATAGATCAGTCCAAAAGGCCTAATCACACTTTCATAAACCACATATTAAGTCTTGAATTTTCCCATTTACCATAGGAATTATATTAAAGTATTATAGATTTGTAGATCTATTCATTAGAATAGGAATTAATTTAATAATTGGTTAGAAAACACACATAGCAGTGGTTTCAGTCATTAAACCTTTA
>CM053608.1:44543234-44604560 GCA_028646535.1 Procyon lotor | reverse complement strand
TTTAAGAGTGAGCTTAAAGCATTCTTGAAAAATGCCCTATTGTCATTTAATGGAAAACTTGTCCAAGATTATAAAAGTGGCAAATTGCAGTCAGGGGTTAGAATAAACGTCTGTCTGAATCCAAAGCAGCAGAAGCTGGGTTGCTTCTTTTAATGAGTATTTTATAAATTTGATAACTATAAATTAGTCTTAGTTCTTGATTCTGAGGACAAAGGGAAGGAAAAAAATCTATCTCCCTTTCTTACACTCAGGATGAGATCTGTTTGTGTGTGTGTGTTTAAGAAAAAATCATGGAAGTGATGATTATTATTATTGATCCAATCATGGATTGGATCCATGATCCAATTATGGAGTGATCTTGGTTTTTGAGAGCTTCCCTCCTCTACTTCTCTATCCTTATCACTCCCTTTAGTGTCTTTTCCCAGGTCTTTGCTAACCTCATGCTACTTAAAGCTCCGCCACTACACAACTCACCTGAATCTAACCTAAGACTCCACCTAAGTCTACTAAAAGGTACTCATATTACTACCCCTATTCCTCTTAGAATAACTGGTTAAGTGCTAGGAAAAAAAGCTTTTTTCAACAATTCACACTATTTATTGTATGAAGTACTGATACCTCATGCTAATTTATTTATTTAGTCTGACTCAATAGAATATAAGCTCCATAAAATCAGAATGTTTGGGTTATTTTTTGCTCACTGCTATATTTCCAATGCCCAAGTGACTCACACATAGTAGACCCTCAATAAGTAGGTATTGAATGAACTCCATAGAGATAATTTCTATTAAAAAAAAAAAAAAGCTTAAGTCAAGTGAAAGCTTAACAATGAATTTCAAGTTCGATATTCAGTTTATGAAAGATGTGGGCCATCTAGACAAGGCAGGCAGGCTCTGCTTGGGAATTAGCTTGTCTTTGGGCTCAGGTCTGCTAAAGCAACTTCTGTTTTTCATAGTCTCTCTCCATTTTCTCCTGGGGAACCCACAGATACCCCCAAACTTCTTTGCTTTTCCTCTGCTTGCTCTCCTTGTACTACCGAAAGCTATATAGGTTCAGGTGATGATATATGCAGCTCACCTGTTAAGTGAGACAGGTACTTACAAGTCAGATCCTGCCTGCATACATATTGTTTGACAAGATTCATGAACATTCTGTGACCAAGTTTGGCTTTCATCATTTTTAGGCCTAAGGTGAAATGTCAAGAAATAAAGTGTCTGTTGAGATCTCAAAATTAAATGGGAGAACTCATTAAAAAATGCTACAATTTTTAGAGGTGAGTTACTTTTCAGCATTATTGTTGAGTTAAATAATAATTGGTTTACTTTGGAATAGGCTGAGATTCAGGTAAAAGGTGAGTGTAGTGGGAAACTGACAGAACTTTATCACATATGTACTTAGGAGCTACTGAAAGTTTTAGAGGAGAAAAAGGAAGTGATACAAACAAAAAAAGGTAACCAAAAATACTAAATATATGACATATTCAAGTAGAAAGTACTTCTCAGACCATGCACATATACTACTGTATTGCATAATTTTTAAAATGCTTTTTGAAGAGCTGGATTTTAACTCTATCTAAAAACATATGAAAATATATATATTTTTAAATTCTCAAAGTACTTCTGTTTGTGAGCTCAAGGCAAGAGCTGGTTTTAATATGTAACCTATAATTTTTTTAAGTTCTTTTACTTATTTATTTATTTTTAGTAATCTCTACACCTAATATGGGGCTTGACCTCATGATCCTGAGATGAAGTCAGATGCTTTACCAACTGAGCCAGCCGGGCACCCTACTAAAATCTTTTAATCAAGCTATTTTTTTATTTGTAACTACCCTGACCTCCCTATCCATTCCCACCCCACCCTATGATTATTACTACAATGTAGTGAATATTTACACTATGTTTTTCTTACACAACTCAAAGAATTCCCACTCAGTTCCTCTGGGATGACCTTTAGTTGTAGGCTCTTTAATCCTTTAAATTACCTTATTCTTTGCCTCCTTCTGAGATCTCTAGTTTTCCAAGAGGGTATTAAGTTGTAGAGCCTAACCTGGTCACAAAGTACAAGGCCACATCTGGAGATGACTTGCATGTTACTGAGCTTCTTAGAAATAAAATGCCATTCACTGAACCTTCCCATCTGCTCCTCTGCCCTCCAAAATCCTCACTGTACCTCTGTGGGCCATTTTCCCCTTTAGCCATAGAGTACATATACATACATTCAGGGCATTGTAGTTCAACAGAAATGTTTATTTTTACAGGAGCTTAAATTTGAACAGAATTCAAGATCATTTCATTTGTAGTAACAGAAAATCTGGTTTTTCTAATTTTTGGCAACTGATTGAGAAATTCTAAAATAGGATCTTATTCAGACATTACAAATTGGAAAAGGTAGTATTCTTTCTTGATATAACTCTAATTTTAAAAATACATTTTAGGGCACCTGGGTGGCTCAGTGGGTTAAAGCCTCTGCCTTCAACTCAGGTCATGATCTCAGGTTCCTGGGATCAACCCCCGCATTGGGCTCTCTCCTCAGTGGGGAGCCTGCTTCTCCCTCTCTCTGCCTGCCTCTGCCTACTTGTGATCTCTCTCTCTCTCTCTCTGTCAAATAAATAAATAAAATCTTTAAAATAAATAAATAAAAATAAATAAAAAATACGTTTTGGCATAGGTTTATACAGATGTCAATGCTATTTTACCAATTAACAGAAATCTTAATATTATGTAAGCACTTAGCATTCAACTATTATTTATAGATATTTATTGAATGCCAAATTATATGCATCTAATTTCTTAAATCCTATGAGCAAGCAGAAATATCTTAATTTGAGTATGGGTGTCTATTTTATTTAGACTTACACCTCTCATATAAGTCACACAGATTGGCAGATAGCTTGGGACTCTGTTAGGGAACATTAAATGTGGAGTCATCTAGTTTACCGCCCAATTCTGAAACAGACAAATAAAAAGCAGAAACCCAGTCTGTAAATCTCTTAACAGCCCTTCCAGTTTTAGCTCCTTCAAAATTTTTTTAAAAGATTTTATTTATTTGACGGAGAGAGACAGCAAGAGAGGGAACTGAAGGAGCTGGAGAGGGAGAAGAAGGCTCCCTGATGAGCAAGGAGGGAGGAGGACTCAATCCCAGGATGCCAGGGTCATGACCTGAGCCAAAGGCAGACCCTTAATAACTGTGCCACCCAGGTGCACCTAGCACCCTCAAATTTCAAATGAAAGGTGGTGAACTTCATATTCTCTCAAACTTTATTTCGACCCTAAAGTTCTGTCTGTTAATATAATTCCTGATTTTATCAAGAGTTAAGCTAACTAGAATCTAACCTCTTCCTGCAGCAGGCTTGTTCCATTACCAGGGGTTTTCGAACTGTATTTCTTAGGATCCATTCCTTACAAGTACTTTACAGCTATTTTTTAAAAAAGATTTTATATATTTATTTGACAGAGAGAGAGAGAGAGAGAGAGAGAGAAACAGCAAGAGAGGGAGCACAAGCTTCTGGAGTGGGAGAGGGAGAAGCAGACTCCCTGCTGAGCAAGCAGCCAGATGCAGGGCTCATCCCTGGGCAGGGCTTGATCCTAGGACCCTGGGATCAATACCTGAGCTGAAGGCAGATGCTTAATGACTGAGCCACCCAGGTGCCCCTAGAGTTATTATGAAATATTAGATTTAATCTTACTTTTTCAAAGCAAACTACTAATGTATATCAATATTAAATGCATTGGAAACTACCACAACAATAACCTGTTGCCACTAGTAATTCAGTCCCTGGACTAAATAAAGCTTTTATCATCTCTGTGGGCACGTTTGAACATTTTGTAAATTTGTCAGTGATTAGGAAGGGTACAGTTAGTGTGTTCTAGCCTTTAAAAAAATTCATGGTTCTCTGCATCTGCTGGAGTGAAACTATAGCAGTGACTGGACTTCGACAGCATGTGGGTACTTTGCAGTGTCGATCCAGATTTCTTGGATATTATGCATACAAGAAAATACAGAAGTAATACTGCAGCCATAATCCATAACCTCTTGATTTCAAATTTAAAACATAACAGCCTCATTGTTCACATGGACTTGATAAATGATTTGTTTAAACTTAAAGACATCATTAATAAAATGAAAGTTTTAGATATTGCATAAATCAGATTTCTGGTAATACTGTTTGACTAAAGGCTATGCTGACAAAAAAATTAGTAACATATCTGATTATCACTGCCTTATATATACTCCACATTTCCTGATCTGTAATCTATAACTCACAGTGGGTTTGGAGGATCCACGCTAGTCTATAGCTCCCTACATTATCCACCCAAGGCTTGGTCAGGCTTTAAGGTTTAGAGAATGATTCAAGGATTTCTGCTGGTTCCCCAGAATCCAATGGCTGGGGTAGGGTAGGGGTCGGGGGTGGGGTGGTGGTGCTTAATTTCAAAGTCTCATTCCCATCCATGTTAAATAGAGCCCTAAAGAGAAACGGTTCTTAGACTTAGAGTTACAATGGTTTATGACAGTCTACTGAATTACAAACCAAACTTGCTTTCCAATAGAGCTTTCATTTAGCCTGTCCTGGATCTGGTCTACAACTGAAAGGATTATCAATCCTTCTAGCCCTTCTCCAGAAAACATGAATAAAGTCAATCTTATCCTTCAGTGACACACAGGCCAGCATGATCAATAAGAGTTTTTATCCCAAGTCACAAAAATTTGACCTAAATTTCTTAGTAAAGGTACAACATAGTACTTTCAGATTGTTTTTATTAACAATGAAGCTGTTGGGGTGCGCCTGGGTGGCTCAGTTGGTTGAGCAACTGCCTTCGGCTCAGGTCGTGATCTGGGGGTCCTGGGATCGAGCCCCACATCGGGCTCCCTGCTGGTGGAGGGCCTGCTTCTCCCTCTCCCTCTGCTGCTCTGCCTGCTTGTGCTCTTTCACTATCTCTGTCAAATAAATAAATAAAATCTTTAAAAACAAAAAAACAATGAAGCTATTACTGATATCCAAATAATCTTTTGTGTTTAAAATAGGTAGGTTCTTCCTAGATGTCCATCAACAGATAAATGGATAAAGAAGATGTGGTGTGTGTATATATATATATATATATATATATATACACACACACACACCCACACACACAATGGAATACTATGCAGCCATCAAGAGAAACGAAATCTTGCCATTTGCAACGACGTGGATGGAACTAGAGGGTATTATGCTAAGTGAAATAAGTCAATCAGAGAAAGACAATTATTATATGATCTCTCTGATATGAAGAATTTGAGAGGCAGGGCAGGGGGGGTCGTGGGGGGTAAGGGAGGGAAATGAAATAAGATGGGATCATTAAGGAGACAAACCATAAGAGACTCCTAAACTCACGAAACAAACTGAGGGTGGCTGGGGGATTGGTGGGGGTAGGGATAGGGTGAGTGGGTTATGGACACTGGGGAGGGTATGTGCTATGGTAAGTGCTGTGAAATGTTTAAGTCTGATGAGTCACAGACATGTACCCTGGGGCAAATAATACATTATATGTTAATTAAAAATAAAATAAAATAGGTAGGTTCTTAAAGAATACATTTGTTCTCTACAATTAGAACTGTCAGAAACTTCAACTTTTTTTTTAAGATTTTATTTATTTGACAGAGAGAAACACAGCGAGAGAGGAAACCCAAGCAGAGGGAATGATAGCAGGAGAAGCAGGCTTCCTGCCGAGCAAGGAGCCCGATGCGGGGCTTGATCCCAGGACCCTGGGATCTGACCTGAGCCGAAGGCAGACGCTTAACGACTGAGCCACCCAGGTGCCCCAGAAACTTCAACTTTTAAGTATCCAATGAGATTTAAAAATTAAACCATAGTACTTTAATTTGCATATTATAAGTATACAATTAAAATTGCAAATCCTAAAATATTACACATTAAATTTACAAATTGGGGGTTTGAGAAATATCTAAACTTCAAAAGAGATCGTAAAAAAGTATGTGGATCAGGAAAAAGAGCAAAGCAGAGCCAAAAGCAGGATGCAGTTCAAATAGGTCACACTCAACTTGTAACTTTTTCTAAGAACCGAAAAACAAGCTTAGCAACAGCTTTCAGCCAACCACAAAGCAAACAGGTAAGAACTCAACCAATCCAGAAACCAATGAGGTCCAACGTTCAATTTTTTTTAAAAAAATTATAAAGAGCAGAGCACATTATAAAACAGGATATACTGCCCTGAGTTAAAAGTGAAGAGATAAAAATCTCTTCACCAATCCTTAAAAGAAAAACCCAAATTTTAATAACATCGTGGTAATTTTGTTTCCATCCTTATTGTGCCAGATACTGTACATTAAAGTCACCTTTAAAATAGCAGTGTCATTGTAATAAAATATAGAATTTTATTTCTTGTTTGTGGTTAGAGGATAAGGGTGAGGAGATCTGTAAGAAAAGATTCTTCTCTTTTTAAATCCCCCGATACTCAATTTCAAAAATTCGTTGGGGGTGGGGGCAACAATGAAATGTTATAATCCAAATCCAAAAGTATGAGTAAAAACAGTCACATGCAATACAACCTTCAAAGCAAGTAAGGAAACTAGACAGCCTGCACAGTGCTATTCTACGCAATTTTTTCCTCTTTATCACTCAATACTCATCCTTCTTTGAGAAGAAAATTTTCTGAGGATTTAGAAAGGATTTTCAAGAGCTACAGATTTCATCATTGTAATGTTTAGTGCAAACCTCAGTATTTGCTCAAACTGACAGAGTTCCACTTGCAATAGAGACATATAAACACTGAAACAATACTTGATAGTTTTCTTCATTTTGCTTTTGGCTTGCTAAATTTACAAAGCATTCTAAAGCAGTTACCAATATTTTCTCTAAAAATCTTCAGGAACCACCTTTTGTTTTTTCTTCAAGTACTGCTTAAACCACTTGCTGGTTTTAGTTCCCTAAAAAATAATTATTTTAAGTAGATCAGCTTGACTTGTCATATCAATTATTTCCTGTACTATAAAACATCAGAGGCTTACTACTAATACTGAAGGATGCTGTGCAAAATGTATGTGTATTTCACCTCAATAGTTCATTATATTCTGTATACCCCAAGGAAGGTGTATGTGGGGGGGAAATTAAATAGTATTTGGAGACTAGTTCTAGATTTTATTTTTTGGTGATGCCCTCACTTTATCCTTTTCCTCTATCCTCAATTGTCACAGCTAACTAAGCTGTGTTGAATTGAAAAAAGTAGCTTCAATATGTTATTTGGGAAAGACACACTTTACATCAAACTCGTATCTTCCTTGGGCTCTAAAATCTTAAAATCTTTTAAATCTTTTTTTTTTTTTAAAGATTTTATCTAAAAAAAAAAGATTTTATCTATTTATTTGACAGAGAGATCACAAGTAGGCGGAGAGGCAGGCAGAGGGAGAGGGGGAAGGAGGCTTCCCACTGAGCAGAGAGCCAGATGTGGGGCTCGATCCCAGGACCCTGAGACCATGCCCTGAGCTGAAGGCAGAGGCTTTAACCCACTAAGCCACCCAGGCACCCTTGAATCTTAAAATCTTTAAACAGTATGTGTGTATCTACCCAAATTGTACTGAAGGTTTTATCAATTACTTAACACTCATATATCTATACACCAGGGACTGGTTGTATACATTTCTGTTAAATTCATGAACCTCAATATTTATTCAACATTTATTCAACCAATAGTAATTAAGCATCTACTATGAGACAAGTTTTCTCCTCCTCGGTATGTCTTTGAGAACAATATCCATGTCTTCTTCCTATTTCCTCCCTCTCTCTTTTTATGATTTCCTATAGTCATCCACCCACTATAGTCTTCTTGCTCCTAAAGGGGCACCTGGACTGAAGAATGCACCAAACTGCAAATACAAAGAGGTACAAAGGGCTTGGAAAGCAGGATTCTGTGTTACAGTAAGCATCTGATAGTTATTGTAGCAGTTAGGTAATTTTGTGCAAATTGATGAGCTTTACAACCAGTAACTCTGATTTTTAGTCTCGGACTTGATTTTGGAAGTAGACAGACACTATAGTTCATGGCTTCAGATTTGATAATTTTTTTTTAATTTTATTTTTTATTTGACAGAGAGAAAGAGATCACAAGTAGGCAAAGAGATAGGCAGAGGGAGAGGAGGAAGCAGGCTACCTGCCGAGCAGAGAGCCCGATTCGGGGCTTGATCTCAGGGCCCCGAGATCATGACCTGAGCCCAACACAGAGGCTTAACCCACTGAGCCACCCAGGTGCCCCCAGATTTGATAATATTAATAAAATAGCTAAGAATATTGTTGCTAGTATGTATCAGGTACTCTTCTAGAGCATTTTACATACACTTTAACTCATATTTAATATTGAATTCATTTTAACTCATTTAACCCTCATAATTAACCTTTAGATAGATGGTCTTTTCATTTTAGAAATGGGAAACTGGGCGCCTGGATGGCACGGTTGGTTAAGTGACTGCCTTTGGCTCAGGTGGGATCAAGTCCCATATTGGGCTCCCCCTTGCTCTGCGGGGAATCTGTGTCTCCCTCTCCCTCTGCCTGCCACTCCCACTGCTTGTGCTCTGTCAAATAAATAAACAAAATCTTAAAAAAAAATAAGAAGAAGAAGTGGGAAACTGAGAGACACATTAAGTATCTAACCCAAGGTTCCATGGCTAGCAAGCAGCTTAAGGTTAGAACTCAAGCCTATCTGACTCCAAGGGCATGTTCTTTTACTATACCATGATGTTGCCTGATAATGTTTTAGTTCTCTTTCCACTGTTAATATTCCAGTGATTATGCATCCATCAGGAAAGAGGCCAAGGGACCATAAACTCTTCTCTTCATCCCTTCTTATCCTGCCTTGCACTATTTTCCACGCAATCTCTTCTCTGTGACTGACTGTTCACCCCATCCTCTGTGCCCCACCCCCACACTCACCCCCAAATCATTAGAACATCATTCCCCTCCAGGAAACCTGAACTGGCTCCCCACTGAGCCTACTGTCAAAACAGAAAGTGCTCCATACCATCTCTCAGTACCCCTTCTCCCTGGCTACTGCCTTTCTTACAAATTGAAATCTCATCTCGGTTCCTTTCATTCCATTTACCTACTTTTGGTCCCTCTCTGAACCGTTATCCCTCTCTCCCTGATGCTTGAAAACATTCTTCCCTCACAGTTTCACTAATGATATATTATTATAACTTCCTTCAAAGGTCTTCTAAAATTTCATCTTCTGCACAAAATTTTGGACATTTTGTCATACTGAATGAGGAAGATCTTCTACCACTTTGCAGTTTACCACACTGTCTTTTAATCTCAAAAATGCCATGCATTTTGGATTCAGTTAATAATTACTATTTGTGGATGTACTTATGTTGTGTTCACAGTTTTAGAGTACAACCTCAGAGTATTTGTATGTCCCTTTTGGGCTATGTTAAGAGTACATTCTGTTTTTGATGCAAGGATTTGGAGTGAAGTGTGTTAATCTTGCTTTGAAGTGATAACTCCCACTAGCACATGGCACAAGTATTTAAAAATACATTTTCATTACATTACAGATTTGTACACAGTACACCAAAGAGAAAGCAATAGGCTTCAGTCTAACTAAAAACATCATCAAAATACTTAAGTAAAATTATCTTTTAGCATAAACAAAATGTAACATTTTTTGTAAAAGAAAAAAAGAGGAAAAAAAGGTTTTGCAAATTTTTTTTGAAAGAAAAAAGGAAAAACATAAATGAAGATAAATTGGCACATACTTTATTAGCTAACTGGAATTTAAAAACTTAAAACTTAAAAAAAAACTTTTCCAAGTAAAAAAGAAATAAAGTCACTTTACTTCAGTTTTTTCCTTAGTGGCTAAATATGGTATTGCCTACTCAAAAAAATGAAAGAATTTAGAGTGATTTATTTGGTATCATTAAATCCAATGCTTTCTTACAAACACACACACACACTCTCTCTCTCCCTCTCCCATATACTTTGAGATATTTCCTACCACATTTGAAAATTTGACCAAGGGGCGCCTGGGTGGCTCAGTCGTTAAGCGTCTGCCTTCGGCCCAGGTCAGATCCCAGGGTCCTGGGATTGAGCCCCGCATCGGGCTCTCTGCGCGGCAGGGAGCCTGCTTCTCCCGCTACCATTCCCTCTGCTTGTGTTCCCTCTCTCGCTGTGTTTCTCTCTGTCAAATAAATAAAAAAAACATCTTTAAAAAAAAAAAATTAAAAAAAAAAAAAAAAAAGAAAATTTGACCAAAATAGCTAATGATTATTATAGATGATTGATATAGTAATACCTCATTATACCTGAATTGACTTTTTTTGAGTCAATCTTAAGAACAGAATCTAGAACAAGCAAAAAAAAGAAAGAAGAGGAAAAGAAAAAATAGGACATAAAATAGATGTCACAGAGTTTATATACCAAAAAATATGTACTATACTCAAAGGAAAACCTTCGTCCCACCTCTGTTACAGACAATTCACTTTTACTTTGTGCAAAAATATAACAAGTTTATTTATCTAGTTTATAGGTTCACAGTGATTTAGAAGGGAGCAGGGACTACTGTTTAAATTGATAGCAGAGAAAATGTGATGGTCAGCCATTTAATGGCAAGGGAGGAGTCAGAAACATTCTAAAAAGCAGAAATAAGAACTTGGACAGCACAATAGCAGGAGGCCATTTACTATAAGGATACTTAGTCCTAGGCCATAACGAGCCCTGATAGCACCACTCTCTGAAAGATGAGGTTAGTTATTAAACTAACCTCTATAATAATGACTCTTACTCATGTTGGACAAACCACCTAAATTGGTTGTAAAATGTATGGCTGAACTGGCAAAGTAACAGAAATCCTCAGAAGTAAAAAATGACTTAACGGGAAGAATCCAAAGAGGTAATAATTACCGAGGTTGGTAGTTATGGATCCCCAGTAACCTAGAGCAACAGTATGGAGAAGAGAAGACAAAGACTAGGACTTGGGAAATAGTGGGGTAAACCAAGACCTGGTCATAAAGCCAAATCCCAATGGGCTATACTACCAACGGACTCATGAACTAGGAAAACCAGCCCATCTACAAAAGGAGATAGAAAATTTGCCTCTTTCAACTTTTGTTCTTGGTGGAGGATTTAAGAACCCTATCCTCATTTTTTTCCAGGAAGCACAATGAATCCCATGCAGAATAACTGAAAGGAAATTCATGTCTTGACATAGCGTAAAACTGAAAAATTCCACGGAAAAGGGAAGATCTTAAATGTTATCCAAGAGAAAAGCCGGATTACCTACAAAGGAAAAATTAAACTGATAGTCTATTTTTAAAAAGATTTATCTATTTATTTGAGAGAGAGAGAGAGAGAGAAGGGAAGAAGGAGAGAGAACTCTTGGGCAGCCTCCCTGCTGAGCCGTGGAGACCAACAAGGCCTATGCCTTGAGAGCATGACCTGAGCTGAAATCAAGAGTAGGCTGCTTACCTGACAGCCACTCAGACACCCCTGACAGTCTATTTTTAAATACTGGAAGTCAGAGGACCACGGAATAGTATCTTTAAAGCACTGAGAAAGAAAATGGCCGCTCTTAAATTGTATTAACATATGAAACTGTCTTTCAAGAAAATGAATGCAAGAAACATATTTTAAGAGATAAAAAGTAAGTTTACCACCAACAGATCTTCACCGAAGGAACTTGGTTTCAGGAAAAAGCAAAATGATCCTAGAAGGAAGTGTGAAAAATACTATGTAGCCAACAAAGAAAAGATTCTTTGCGTTTGAGATTTTAATTCCATGGGTAAAATTCTCACCTATGCAGAATAGTACATTCTCTAAGGATTTTGAATAGCTTTGTGTGAACATACACTTTTATTTCTGTTGGCATGGAGAGAAATGGCTGGTTCCTAAATAGTTATAGGTTTAGCTTTTTAGTAACTGCCAAACCACTTTCCACAGTGGTTGTACCATTTTTACATTACTACCAGCAATGTTCCAGTAGCTATACATCTTCATCCACACTTAGCATGGCTAGTATTATTTGAATCAATCCAATGGTATGGTGCACCGGTTCTTACCTGGGGATGCTTTTGCCCCATAGGAAACATTTGACATCAGGATACATTTTTGATTTTCACAACTGGTGGGTAGGTGGGTTGCCACTGGCATGTAGCTGGTAGAGGCCAGGGATGCTACCCAATATCCTACAACACACAGGGCAGCCCCTCATACCAGAGAATTATCTGGCCCAAAATGTTAAGTGCCAAGGTTAAGAAGCCCTTGTGTAGTAATTTCTAATTGCTGATTTAACTTGCATATCTTGAACAAATATTGATATTGATCACATTTCAATGTGCTTATTGGTCATTTATGTACTGTTTGTGAAGTGTCAGTTCAAATCATTTGCCCATCTTAAACAATTGTGTTGGTTTTCTTGTTACTGAGTTGTAATTGTTCTTTATACATTTTGAATACAAGTTGTTTGATATATGTGGTTGTGAATTATTTTCTTCCAGTCTATGGCTCGTCATTTCATTTTCCTAATGGTGTCTTTTGAAGATTTTAAGTTTTAATCCTTTTAATTTTGATGTGATCCAATTTATAATTTTTTTCATCTAATGTTTTATGCTTGTATATTGTAAGAAGTCTTTGCCTGCCCCAAGGTCACAAAGATTTTTCTTCTAGAAGTTTTATAGCTTTAGGTTTAACATGTAAATTTTATTACATCTGAAAATCAAACTGATAAAGTATTTCTCTCCGGGGAATGGGATTATGGGTGGGTGATATTTACTTTCTTACATAGCTTTGTATTTATCCTTTTGCTATAATGATTAAAAATTCCACATACAGATAACTTTCTGCGTGTGGGGGGGAGGTGTGAGAATGGGCGGGAGTATAGCTCTAACAGGGATAATTTTGCTTTTTTGTTCTAGGGACGAGCTCCGATCCTAAAGTCTGCTCATACACTGCCAGATACACATGTTAGTATTTTCTACATTAATGCCATATAGCAAAAAGGGTCAAGGATATTTCTTTCCAAAAAATCTGCAGCTGAAGAAATGAAAAATGTTAATGGAATTGCACAATGGTGTGTATTGGTGACATTAGAAAAGGTATCTTTGAACTGGATTTAAAGATTACCCTGAAAATGTACATTAACTATTTCATGTAGATTTAGATTCTAAAATTGTTCACTTGCTAATAGTCCAAAATTCTCAGTTTCATACCTACTCTGAAACAGAGAGTGTATAAAGATGATGATTTCAGGATACTTTTCTACCCTTTCTACTTAAGAAATTGTTCATTATAGAACATTTGCAATAATGTAAGCAGTAAATGGGGGAACTAAAGTAGCAAAAAAGATCCTAAATTCTACAAGGAATTTCAGAGAGCTACTATTTCTAAGGATTATAGAGCTCTGTGTCCTGGAAAGACTTTTTCTTAGCCACTGATAACTAAAGATACTGTTAGAAATAATGGAACCCATGGCTTAAAATACAGTAATTGTACCCAAAAGGTGGTCCCCATGCTAAAGACAGTTCATAGCAGTTTTACTATTCAGAACAATTCCTATGAGTGGCAGGGATGATTTTGCTTTATTAAATCTTTTTCTTGAGTACAAATTATTGCCAAAGATGCCATGAACACTGACTTTAAAATGTTGCCACCTTTCTAGACCACCTCCTCTCCCCCAATCCAAACCTTTCCCCAATAAACAAGCAGATCTATCTACTCTCTGTGCTTTTCTTAGTTAAGAAAGGAAATGTTATTTTCCTATATAAATTTGTATTCAATTGGTCCATTTTGCTGAGCTTCTTTAACCCCTTGGTAAGGTTCTTGGATACAGTCAGAGACTGACAGGTAACACAAATTCTTAGATATTAAGGTAACCACTTCAGAATGTTGGACCACCTCCTTCCCTCCCACCCTGCCCCAGTACAAGTGGCAGGTAAACATTAATAAAATGGCCTTTTAACTTGGCCATAGCTTTTCCTGACACTTGGAAATTAGACTCGTGTGTCTGCTTCCTCTGATTCTCCATTCTTTGGTCCTGTGTTAGCATGAGCAAGATCCCTAGCTCTGGAATCTACGCTTTAGTATCTGACAAGAAATCACTGCCAGGGCCCCTTTGATCTGAGAATGTGGTCTAATGAGAAATATAAAAATCAAGAAGAAAAAGAATGGATTCTGGAAGCAAGGATATAAAAAAAACTACTTGGGACTATGGAATGTCCACAGAGGCATGAACAGTGCTCTGTGTCCATTTATGTAAAGATATAGACTGCTATGGGGCGCCTGGGTGGCTCAGTCCGTTAAGCATCTGCCTTCTGCTCAGGTCATGATCCCAGGCTCTCTGCTTGGTGGGGAGCCTGCTTCTCCCTCTGTGTGCCGCTCCCCTGCTTATGTTCTCTCTCTCTGACAAATAAATAAATAAAATCTTAAAAATAAAAAAGATCTAGACTGCTAGTAATGCATTCTTTTGCATGCAGAGCACAAGGTGGGGGGAGACAATGGGAGGTTTAGTGTATCAACAGATGAGGCAACTGAACTTTTGTTCATGTCTCAAAATATTCTTTTCTTAGCCGCCTAAAATGATTTCATCCATGAGTCTGAGGATAGGGTAGATAGGAATAGGTGAAACAGAGAAAGAATAAAAATAACCAGGACCTAGATTAAAAAGAAGTAAGTCACAGAGGAAAAATATATGTCTGAAATTCTCAAGATCCTAAGGTCTTAGAAAGAACCATAAAATACCATGTTATGTAACAAATAGGACTCTACATAGGAACTGTGAAACAAGAAGTAAAGTGTACATAGAGTTTTACAGTCCACAGATGTGACAGAGTGACTTGTGCGATTTCTCACAACAACCTTGTGAGCTAGATCTCATTATTCCTGCATTACCCAAGAAGAAACTTGTCATGCAACTGAAAGGTGGCAGAGCTACGAGTCAAAAGCAAGTCTGTGCGACTTCAGGTGCAGTGCCCCTTTCCTTTCCATCTCTCAACAGGTAAAATGCAGCTTCAGGACTTCAGTGCATTGCCCAGAGTGAAGACATGAGCTTTGTTGCTCAGGACCCAGGAAGCACTGCTGAAACCTTGGGACAACTTAGGGTTGAGACCATCAGGAGGAAAAGTTTTCTTGTCCACAGTCCGGACAGCTGAGAAAGGGGCTCTGATGAGGTTTCTCCCAGACATTTAAAAAATAGATTGTTTCTGTGGGGGAGGCCTGATGAAGATTTATAGAGAGGGGAAGTAGATATACGGTTCTGGAAACTTCCAGCTGAACGGTTGTGGGCGTAGCCAGTGTCTAACCATAGAAGACAGATGCTCCCTTATGTATGCTTTTACAAATTTTTAATAATTATTTTCCCATGACAGTGATGTAATTGAAAATATACTGAAAATCGAAGAGCAGATGTAGTTTAAATATTTAGTGTTTACCAAAGCCAGTAATGTTTTTAATTTACTATTTTTTTAAAACTTGATTTTTAAATTCAGAAAGCGTATACATATGTGTTGTTAAAGTTTTACATTCATATAGCATACTTTTTTTTTTTCAGATTTTATTTATTTATTTATGAGAGAGAGAGAAGAGGGAAAGAGCAGGGGCTGGGGGAGAAGAGCAGAGGGAGAGGGACAAAGGGACCCTATGCTGAACACAGATCTCATGACCCTGAGATCACGACCTGAACCAAAATTGAGAATTGGAGGCTTAACAGACTGAACCACCCAGAAGCCCATAGCATACTTGCAAATTTACCTTCATTGGTTGTAAAATGAGAACAAAACATGTAGTAATCATGCTGTTTTACAAACTGTCAGGAGTTTACAGGGGAATCTTAAAATTGTCAGGAGAACCCTAAGATTGAGTCCACTTTGCTCAAACCATTCCACACTGCTAATTTGAATGCAATTCTCTAATTTTTCTGCATGAAGATGCTACTGATTTCAGCATAGTGTATTTTTGCATTTGATATTCCACATATGATCATTTGAGTAATGTTATTTAAAAAATTAAATAAAATGAGGTGAAATGCAGATTCAGAGCCAGGCTTCAGGGAACTTATAATCCAGTTGATGATCAAAGACTCAGAAACAGAAGACAATACTGGACATGTAATTATGCAGTACATTATATGCCACAAACTACAAACACCAGGAGTATAAACTATCAGCAAAGGCTTTAAAAACAGGTAGAGGGGAGTGCAACAGGACGAAACAAGCTGGGTGACTTCAAGAGACTGTAAGGAGACTGGGATCTGGCAGGTGGATGTGAGGTAGTAAACAGAGGGGAAATAGGTTAGGGTCAGTTGCAGGAAGCCTAGAAAGTCAGTGACAGAGGAGACTGGACCAAGCAGTAATGGAGCCCTAGAAGATTTCTGAGTGGTGGCATAAAGTGGTGAAAGCAGTGACTTTCCACAAGTGTGCAAGATCAACGCAGGCAGAGGAAACTGTACATCTAAGGAAGAGGTAGTGAGACTAACCGCTCTCCTTCCACTTCAGCCTCATGAGTTTACCTAACTTCACAGTCACCCAAAGGGATCATTCTTAGACTTGCGTACATGCTCTTCCTTCTTACTAGAAGTCTGTCCCTTCTGCTCCTGGGCCACATCTCACCTTCAGTCTGAAATTAGAAGTCACTGCCTTGGAGGAGCCTGTGCTGACCCCTCTCTGTGGGTTCGATATCCCCTAGCATATTTCCCCTGGGTCTTGATGGGCCTGCCAGTCTCTTTTATTAAACCAAAAACTGCAGGGGTAAGAAATGGCCCATCTTTTCCAGCACTGAATCCCTTTGGGTAAATCAGGGGGCTTAAGGAGGGGTATGAGATCAGGAAACAGATTTAGGGGTTACTTTTCCTAAAATTACATGAATAGGTGAGAGGACAGATACATATTTAGGCATGCTAAAATAAGGAAGAATGTAATTTGGACAATGGCCTCAATCTCAGTGAAAGAGATATTTTAAGCCTTTTCTATCTACCCAAGCCCTTTAATGAAGGGGAGAGTTGGATTAGGGTCATGGCAGAGGTAGGAAGAAGATAAACTTTTTATAACCATTGCTTGAGGATAACAGCCTAAAATTTTTTTGAAAACCACATTTTGGCCTTAAAGAGATCAAAGAATTTAATAATTTCCATTTAACAACTATCTATAGGGAGCACAATGCTTTGCAAGAATCCACACAAAATATTACAAAGCATTCAAAGATGAAAGAAACACAATTCCAGCCCTAGGGGCCTTACATCCAATAAACACAGTGGAGTTATGTTACAGGTATAAGCAGGGCTATGAATTAAGAAGGGAAGAAGTAAAGGTACCACCAAAAAAAAAAAAAAAATGTTTCAAGCAGGGAAATGAAGTTATTGAGCTTGATTTGAGAAGATTAGGGGAAATTGCCAAGATGGTCTGAGTTGTGAGGAGAAGCTAAAGGCAGGCAGACTATATTTAAGATAGTGCAATGGTCCAGTTAAGAGGTAACTGGGGTATAAACCAGAGTGATGAAGGTAGAAATGGAATGCAATAGACATATTCAATAAATTTAAGAAGGCAGATTCTCAAGAATCCTTTGCTTCTATCTACTTTATACCAAAACAAAGACCAGGCAAATGTGGTGTGTTTTTTTTTGTTGTTGTTGCTGTTGTTGTTTTAAGATTTATTTATTTATTTATGAGAGAGAGAGAGAGAAAGAGAGAGAGCAAGTGAGCACGAGTGAGCTTGCTCATATGGGGGGAAGGGGAAGAGTGAAAGGGGGAGAGAAACCCAAGCAGATTCTGCCCTGAGCATAAAGCCCCACCCAGAGCTCAATCTCAGGATCCTGAGATCATGACCTGAGCTGAAACCAAGAGCTGGACACTCAACTGACTACACCACCCAAGTGCCCCTCAAAGATGGTTTTCATGGAGATGCTTATGGACATGATACTGAAGTTACTTTTCTTAAATTTATTTATTTGACAGAGAGAGAGAGAGATCACAAGTAGGCAGAGAGGCAGGCAGAGAGAGGGGGAAGCAGGCTCCCTGCTGAGCAGAGAGCCCGATGTGGAACTCCATCCCAGGACCCTGATATCATGACTTGAGTCGAAGGCAGAGACTTAACCCACTGAGCCACCCAGGTGCCCCCTGAAGTTACTTTTATTTTTAACTATTCACTTGTGGACAGAAGCCTCCATTTGTTTTTATTCCAAAATATCCCTCTGCAATTATCTCTTGAGCTTAGCGCAGCATAATTAAATGAAAAGAATTCAAACTTAAAATGAAAAATCTAGATTCCAATCCTTGCACATTATTTTATCTCTTCATGCCTTAAAATTTTCATTTGTAAAATGAGAGATACTTACTTCATGGGTTTGCTGTAAGAACAAAATGTGAGAATATGAAAACTGCTAGTAGGGGCACATGGGTGGCTCAGTAGGTTAAGCGTCCCAACTCTTGATTTGGGCTCATGTCATGATCCCAGAGTTGTGGGATCAAGCCCCATACTGGGCTCCATGCCCAACATGGAGTCTGTTTATCCCTCTCCCTCTGTTCCTCTCCACCCCCACTCATGTGCATGCACTCTCTCTTCTCTCAAATAAATAAATAAAACCTTTAAAAAATATATGAAAGCTGCTGGAAATATTTACAGTAGTGACAGTATAAACAAGCATTTAGTAAGCATGGTCTCTCACAACTGATTCCAGCTGTGTTCTCATGAAGATACAATATGGCATTCAGACATACTATACTATTAAACATTCATACAGAGAAAGTAGTAAAGTAGAATGACTAAAGTCATTGTCATTAGAGTCCAACAACCCTGGGACCCAAGGATAAATAAAATCTTTGTTAGCCTTGATGTCCTCACCTGTACAATGGGAATGATAATATAGCAACCTTAGAGGGCCACAGGATTACATGAAATCAAACACAGTACCTGTAAATGATCAGTAAACAATAAATGATCACTAAATATTAGTGGGAGTTACATAGTGAGAGCTACAATACATTGAACAATTATTTGAACAATTAATGTAATTGTAATTGAACAATGAATGTAATTGTATTTGAACAATTACATTAAACAATTACTTAGCATAGCATTTGTGAAATACTCAAATTTTACTCCTCCTTTTGGTGTTTTGGGTTTGAACAATGTGCTTTTAGGATAAAAATTATTAGGTATCAATGTAATTTTTAAAATTTAGTATTTGTAGTGATAATTCTTCTAATTATATTTACTATGTATCTACAAATAATTTTAATGTTAAGCAAACCTAGCCTCAATACATTAAATAGAATATATATTTTAAAAATAATACAACATTAAAAATCTTCTCTAACAACTCTTTGGCTACCTTTTATTTTTGATATTTTTCCAAGAAAACCCATTGGTCAATGTGCTAGAGAAGGCTAGTTGTCCCTAGAGTCTATTCTCTGCTTCTCCCATAGTTAATAAAACCCTCAATCTTTAGCTGGGCACACTGCCACTTAGACTAGAGATATATTATCCAATTTTCCTTGTAGCTAGGTGTGACCAAGTTAGTAAGCTTTGGCCAGTGTGATTATAAAAGGAAATGGGAGTGTGCACAGTAAATGTCACTAAAATGAGGAAGCATGTACTCATTCTCCTAGTAAATTCCTTCTCTGTCTAAAATGTGGATCTGATTCCAAACCTGGGACAGCCATCTTGGACATCAGTCTTAAGAGACCAAGGCCTCATCTTGAGGCTATTGAAAAAATATAGGACTTTGGGTACCTGATGATTTTATGGAGCTTCTAAAGCAGTCCCCGACTGCCTTCCTTTAATATGACAGAGAAAGAAATTCTCCTGTATAAGAAATCTTATATTGGGTTTCTGTCACTGACAACCTAACCTAATTCAATCCTAAAAAATACAGACAAAATGAAAGCCAAATTTTAAGTTTATTTGTTTTCTTCATAAGTTTGTTCTCAACTTATAAAGGCCTAGTCTTTTTATGTCCCCTTTCCTCATATCCCCACTGTGGACTTCTGGATTCTTATAGATATTACCTTTGATTTGTTTCCATGGTGCTAAAGGAGGGAGAAAGAAGGGGAGAAAGAAGTTCATTTAGTTGTTCTACCACTGAAATAGTTCATATCATATTCCTTTAGTCTATCCCTCTAAGGCCCATTTTATTCTTCATCCTAGAAGTTCAACTCCATAACAGAACTGTCCTCAAAAGTAGCATTCATGGGCACCTGAATCATTTGTTCATTACTCCCTTAACATATTTTTGAGCGCTTTTTGCATGCTAGGCATTTTGTTAGATGATAAGTAAAAGAGATCCTCACTTGAGAGAGCTACATTAGGCAATATTTTAAAATCAAGATTTAATTATGTTCTATTATTTGTACACTACACCTCTGTGGGCCCAAATTTTCCTATAGGATCACAATGAAAGATAAACAAATGTAAAAGATAGGGAGAAAACAGGATATATGGAGAGGGAGGAGGAAATCAGAAAGTGTAGAGGAGGATTCTCAGAGAAAAGGCAAAGACATAACTATAGCCAAGGAAGAAGGAAGGAGAAAGGAAAGAAACACATTCATTGAATTTTACTGGGCTTGTATATCTTCACCTCTTTCATGTATTAATGATTAATAGGGACAAGCTTATTGTTAGACTTCTGGAACTTCTACAGCATAGCAACTACCCTCATTATTATTATTATTATTAAAGATTTATTTATTTGAGAAAGAGAGAAAGAGAGAGAAAACACAAGCGGGGGTTAGGGGGGCATTAGAAGGAGAAGGATAAGCAGACTCCTTGCTGAGCAGGGAGCCAGACACGGGGCTGATCCCCAGACCCAGAGATCCTGAGCCCAAGTCAGATGCTTAACTGACTGAGCCACCCAGTGTCCCTACCCTTATTATTATTATATCTGCCTTCTGCATTGCTAAAAGCAAAGACCTTCAGAAACCCTATAAAGGCTCCTTACAATTATTTCCCAATTTTAGCCCCCATTCAGAACTTCAAACCCCTTCCTACCTCTCATTGGAACTTTACTTCTACCAGTGTTTCCTGAGGGAAGAGGGGATTCTGGAGAATGAGGAGGGAGTATAGTTGAAATCCCCAGTTAAAATCTGGGTTATTTAATTACCTCATAGAACTGCTGTTATAATAGAATGCAAACATCATTGATGCTATCAAATCTATAGTTCAGCAACCTCATGCAGATAAAATTGGCTTTATTGGATTGTCTTTAGGATTTGCCAGAGTAAGAAAATAAGTCAGAGTTTCAAATAATTAACATGAATCTAAACTTTGGACTGTAGCCCCTTTGTGAGACATAGAAAACCTGAAGACCATTCTTTGCCTAAAATATGAAAATGGTACCACTGTTGTTAGACACATGGCCCTAGAGAAATGAAAACAAAAATAAAAAACCAAGCAACTAAGCAACTTATATGGGATTTGGTGTTTTTTCTTTGTCATTGTTGTTTTTATCTTAGGTGAGGGAAAGTGTATTTATTAAATAATACCAAAGCAGTTTGACATTTAGTTCTTAATACTCTATGACATTATGAATTTTTTTTTCTTAGGTTGTGGTTTTAACACATCACAAGTAGTTTCTTTTCCTGTTAACTTTCAGACAACTCTGCTTCATCTTGAGCTAAATATCTGGAGGAAGTGCTACCACAATTTTAGCTTTCTTGTTTCCAGTTGAGCAATATTATTTTCAGCTTTTCTCCATTAGGAAAGTATCATATGTTTGCTTATAATTCTCTTCCTAACCAAATAAAAAAGCACTTGGGACACCTGGGTGGCTTAGTCAGTTAAGTGTCTGGCTTGATTTCAGCTCAGGTCATGATCTCAGGGTCCTAAGATCAAGCCCCACATCAGACTCTGTGTTGGGTATGGAGCCTGCTGAAGATTCTTTCTCTCCCTCGACCCCTCTCCACCCTCCTCTCTCTTCTCTCCTCTCTCCTCTTCTCTTTAAAAAATGCTCTTAAAAATAATCATAGTAAGGAGCACCTCGCTGGCTCAATTGGTAGAGCATGCAATTCTTGATTTTGGGGTCAAGAGTTTAAGCCCCATGTTAGGGGTAGAGTTTACTTAATAAGAAAAGTAATCATACTAAAATAATAAAACAATTACAAATCTGAGACAGAGAAAAAGAGGAATATTGCTCCATCAGTATGAGCAAAAATGCTTAAAGAATGCTTAAAAACTTTGGTTTTTGTTCAGCACCTTAATCAGGAAACTCTCACTGATCACAGTCCCTTGTCTTTTTCTACGGGCTCCCTGTCCATAACATGCAGCCAAAATGTAACTCTTGTTATATTCTTGATATAGCATAAAAATCATGAAAACGTTCTAGGCAGTAAAAACAATCTTTCCCTCCCCAACGTACCATAAGTCCAGAAAACCAAGTTACTTCATTTATGAACCACGTTATCTTAAAATTCTGTGATGTAACAATATTCAGTTACTATTTTCTATAAAAATGTATTCTTTCAATCAAAACCTTAGCTCAAATGTTGTACAACAAAATCCTAAAAATAGTTGTTGGTGGTTTTTTTTTGTTTTATCTTTCGAATTGGATTTAGGGCATACAGAAAAGTATGTTTTTATTTCACATAGTAAATATCACTAGGCCCTAGAAACTATAATTATCTACCAATTAGTATCTTTTCCTAGCAATAGTTAACGGCAATCTTAATTCATGGGGATGACTTTGAAGTACAGCAAGGTGTTAACACTCTTCAGATTAAACAGTGCAATTATAGTCATCATCTAGTCCACAGCTGATGTAATAACCATAGAATTTCAGAGCTAAAATAATTATAAAATAAACTGAGTAAAGAATTTGAATTTGGAGAATGGGAATAGAGAGGGTCTAAGTGGCAATGTTCTCATTCTATAGATGAAGAAATTTGGAGAGGGTCTAAGTGGCAATGTTCTCATTCTATAGATGAAGAAATAAGAACCAAAGGCGAAACATAGTTTTAATGTTAATGTATTATCACATTATAGCTTTAAGAAGCTTGGACATCTGTGTGTAAATCAGGCCTGACCTTAGAATTTGGTAGAGTAAGTTGCTGCTTATTTGGTATAACTTTAGAAGTGCTTACAAAAAAAAAAAAAACATATAAAAACTTGTCATCCAAGTTCTTCTCAGAGATGAAAATGGTAAAAAGATATATAGTTGTCTTTCTTTTATATATTTAGTTGAGCTTTAAATAATGTCTATAATTCCAAAAGAAAATTAATTCCATTATTTCCTTTTAAGATGTAAATACACTGCAAAAGAGAAAAACTCACTGAACAATATATAATAGATTCAAACCTTACATAGGCATTAAGGTTAAAATCATGTAGATAAAATTCTCCTCGAAAATATCTTTGGAAGGTACCAGATTGGAGACTGATAAGCCACTTTTTAGTAAGTCCAAAGCAGATATTTTGTCCTCCAGTATTAGAACAAATGACTATTTGGCTCAGCACAAGCTAGCATTCACTGGCTTATATTTGGAGCCTTATATAAAAAATACATGTCTTTAACATCTGAAATATCCTCAGAATGGTACCCTTCTCAGAAATACCCTTCTCATTCTATGAGAAGCCAGCAGGAACTCAGATCCACGGAGAGCTTTATGTTTCTCATTTCACACTTATGTGGGGTATATATTCATTGAGTAGGATGTCAGGCAGAATTGCCCATGATATTTACATTACAAATATTTTCTGTCTCACATTTAAAAATTTTTGATGAGCAAGAATAGTTGCATTTGCATAAGTTAAATCTATGAATGATGTTAACCTCCACTGTAGGGGTCAGTTCCTTCCTTAAAAGTAGTTTTTTTTTTTAAGATTTTATTGACTTATTTGAGAGAGGGGGTGGGGGCAGGCAGAGGGAGAGGGAGAAGCAAACTCCTTACTGAGTAGGGAGGCCCATGGGATGTGGAGTTCAATTTCAGGACCCGAGGATCATGACCTGAGCCAAAGGCAGATGCTTAACAAACTGACCCACCAGGCATCGCAAAAGTAGATTTTGTTTTCTTTTGTTCTGTTTTAAGCTTTTATTTATTTATTTGACAGAGAGAGACAGTGAGAAAGGGAAAACAAGCAGGGGGAGTGAGAGAGGGAGAAGCAGGCTTCCCGCTGAGCAGGGAGCCCAATACGGGGCTTGATCTCAGGACCCTGGGATTATGACCTGAGCCAAAGGCAGATGCTTAATGACTGAGCCACCCAGGCACCCCAAAAGTAGGTTTTGATGTGTATCTTTTGTGTGGTCAGAAATTCTGACCACAATGCTATGAAACTAGGGGTCAACCACAAGAATATATCTAGAAAGACCACAAATGCATGAAGGTTAAATAACCTGCTACTAAAAAATGCATGTGTCAACCAGGAAATAAAGGAAGAAATTTAAAAGTACAAGGAAATAAATGAAAATGAAAATACAATGGTTCAAAACCTTTGGGACACAGCAAAAGTAGTTCTAAGAAGGAATACAAGCCTACAATCAAGAAGAAAAACGTCACACAACCTAACTTTACACTTAAAGGAGCTAGAAGAAGAACAACAAACAAAATCTAAAACCAGCAGAAAGAAGGAAATAATAAAGATTAGAGTAGAAATAAATGAAATAGAAACTAAGAAAACTATAATAGATCAATTAAACCAGGAGCTGGTTCTTTGAAGATTAAAAAAAAAGAATAACATTGATAAACCTCTAGTCAGACTTACCAAGAAAAAAAAAAGGGAGGACCCAAATAAAATCACAAGTGTGTTGGGGGGAATAACAACAAACACCACAGAAATATTAACAGTTATAACAGAATTATTATGAAAAACTATGTCAACAAGTTGGACAATCTGAGGAAATGGATTGATCCCTAGAAACATATATAACCTTTCAAAACTTAACTAGGAAGAAAGAGAAAATTTGAACAGACTGATTACCAGCAAATAAATTGAACCAGTAATCAAAAAACTCCCAACGAACAAAAGTCCATGGCCAAATGGCTTCAGAGGCAAATTCTACCAAACATTTAAAGAAGAGTTAATACCTATTCTTCTCAAACTATTTCAAAAAATACAACAGGAAAATCCCCAAATTCATTCTACAAGGCCAGTATCACCTTGATACCAAAACCAGGTAAAGACACCACAAAAAAAGAACTATAGGCCAATATCTCTAATGAACATAGATGCAAAAATCTTCAACAAAATAGTAGCAAACCCAATCCAACAATACATAAAAAAGCCATTCACCACAAGGGTATGTGAGTGGCTCAGTTGGTTAAGCCTCTGCCTTTGGCTCAGGTCATGATCCTGGGGTCCTGGAATTGAGCCCTGCATTGGGCTCCCTGCTGAGCAGGGAGCCTGCTTCTCCCTTTCCCTCTGCCTCTGCCTGCCACTCTGCCTGCTTGTGCTCTCTCTTTCCCAAATAAATAAAATCTTAAAAAAAAGAAAAAAGTCATTCACCATGATCAAGTGGGATTTATTCCTGGGTTGCAAGTATGGTTCAATGTTTGCAAATCAATGTGGTGCATCACATCAATGAGAAAGGATAACAACCATATGATTGATTATTTCAATAGATGCAGAAAAAAACATTTGACAAAGTGTAACATCTACTCATGATAAAAACTCATAACAAAGTTATGTTTACAGGGAACATACCTTTTTTAATTTTTATTTATTTATTTGACAGAGAGGAGAGTGATCACAAGTAGGCAGAGAGGCAGGCAGAGAGAGAGAGGGGAAGCAGGCTCCCTGCTGAGCAGAGAGCCAGATGTGGGGCTCGATCTCAGGACGCTGAGATCATGACCTGAGCTGAAGGCCAAGGCTTTAACCCACTGAGCCACCCAGGTGTCCCCTACAGGAGACATACCTTAACATATTAAAGGCCATCTATGAAAAACCTACAATTAACATCATCCTCAATGGGGAAAAATTGAGAGCCTTTCCCCTACGGTCAGGAACAAGACAAAGATGTCTACTCTACCACTTCTATTCAACAAGAGTACTAGAAGACCTAGCCACAGCAATCAGACGATAGAGGGAAATAAAAGGCATCCAAACTGGTAAAAAAGAACTAAAACTTTCACTATTTGCAGATGACATTATACTATATATGGAAAACCCAGAAGATTTCATAAAAAAAAAAAAAAACTACTAGAACAGATAAACAAATTCAGTAAAGTTGCAGGATACAAAATAAATCCACAGAAATATATTGCATTTCTACGTACCAATAATGAAGCAGCAGAAAGAGAAACTAAGAAGATGATCCCATTTATAATTACACCAAAAATAAAAAAATACCTAGGAATAAACCTAACCAAAGAGGTGAAAGATCTATACTCTGAAAACAATAAAACACTGATGAAGGAAATTGAACAAAAGCAAAAATAAACTATAGGTACTTCATCAAAATAAAAAACTTCTGCACAGCAAAGGAAACAATCAACAAAACTAAAAGGCAACTTACTAATGGGAGAGGATATTTGCAAGTGACATACTCATATCCAAAATAAAGAACTTATAAAACTCAAAACCCCAAAACCAACTATCCAATTTAAAAATGGACAGAAAACATGAACAGACATTTCTCCAAAGACATTCAGATGGCCAAAGACATGAAAAGATGCTCATCATAACTTATCATTAGAGAAATGTAAATCAAAACTACAATGAGATATCACCTCATACCCATCAGAATGGCTAAAATCAACAACACAAGAAACAACAGGTGCTGGTGAGGATGTAAAGAAAGGGGAACTCTCTCACACTGTTGGTGGGAATGCAAATGGGTGCAGCCATTCTGGAAAACCATGGAGGCTCCTCAGGAAGTTAAAATAGAACTACCCTACAATCTGGGAATCATCCTACTGGTATTTACCCAAAGAATATGAAAACACTAATTCAAAGGGATACATGCATCCCTATGTTTATAGCAACATCATCTATAATAGATAATAGATGAACTATGGAAGTAGTCCAAGTGTCCATCAACTGATGAATGGATAAAATGCACATATATACACATCTTTTTTATATATGTATATATATGTGTGTGCATATGTTACATGTATACATACACGCACAATGGAGTTTTATTCAGCCATAAAACATAATGAAATCTTGCCATTTGCAATGAGAGGCTAGAGTTAGAGAGTATTACACTAAGCAAAAAAAGTCAGTCAGAGAAAGATGAATACCATATGATTTCACTCATTACTGAAATTTAAGAAAAAAAACAAAAAACGAGCAAAGAGGAAAAAAAGGGAGACAAATCAAGAAACAGACTCTTAACTATAGAGAACAAACTGATGGTTACCAGAAGGGAGGTGGATAGGGGAATGGGTAAAATAGGTGATGGGGATTGAGTATATCTGCACTGAGTGTTGGGTGATTAAAATAAAACCTCTATTAAAAAGTAGGTTTTGACAGCATCTTAGGGCAAAAGGAAAAGGAATATTCTGTGAGAGCAAGGAAGGATTCCACAGTGGGAGTGGGGAAAAACAATGGCCAAAGATAAACATTTACAAATTTAAAGATATAAAGATAAAATTTACAAATTTGTTTAGAGTATAGATACGCATATGCTGCACACAACTTTTAAGTCATGATAGCTTATTAATCATAACCTCCTACATTTTCAAACATGACAGGTAACAGAGTTTACTGTAATTTCCCTTCGCTTTTGCAAGTAGTAACTATTAGTGTCAAAGTGTCATCTTTATATTTTACTTCAGTTCAAGATGAGGTCCAATTTATAGTAACTTGGAGGCAAGAACATCAAATTGCAGATCATGGAGCCCTCTTATAAACCCTTCTTCTTCAGTACTGTCAGCTATGTTTCTCTTGATAAGCACTGCTGAAGCTCCTCAAGGGGGAGGGGCACAGTCCTAGGTCCAGGAATAAAAATCCTCAGACACCAAATTATATAAAGACAATTTACACTTACAGATTCTAAACTGGTTGACCCACTGAGCAAAATTAAGTGGCTAGAAATGGGAACAAGTATGTTCATAACTTTCCAAACTAAGTTTCTATTAAGAGATGTTTTGGCTACACATTCAGTTTTTCAGCAACAAACTGAGGGTTTTGGAGGGGGTTGGGAGAGCCTGAAGATGGGTATTGAGGAGGCATGGACTGCAGGGAGCACTGGGTGTGGTGCATGAACAATTAATCTTGTAACACCAAAAAAACAATTATTTCCCCAAATAAAGGTATTAGGGGAAAAAAAATAAATCTTAAAAAAAAACTCCAAAAAACTATGACATAGAAATATTTCTTCGGTTTCCTGCCCTATAGATTTCAGATTTGCCAGCTGCCACAATTGTATTAACTTGTTCCTTAAAATAAAACATGCATAAATATATATCCATATACATGAAAAAAAAAACCTTGTTGATATATTTTTTTCCTAACTACAGTCTTGTTCATGGAGAAAATATGTCCGTTAAGTGAATTATTGAAGGTTCCAATGTGAAAAGGAAGCAGGGATGGGAGAGAGGAGGAAGCACAGTTGAGGGGGATTATTTCATGGCCATGCACTGCACCACAGCTGTGGCTGGGCTTTCACAAATGTGTCTGTGTACCATCGATGCAAATGGAGGACTATGAGAGAATGTGGATGGCTAAGCTCACTCAGAACCATGACTGGGAAAGCAACTACCTGGAAACATGTGGCCTGTTGATACCAGGTATTATCTTTAAATTTTTTTTTTAAGATTTTCTTTATTTATTTGACAGAGAGAGAGATCACAAGTAGGCAGAGAGGCAGGCAGAGAGAGAGAGGGGGAAGCAGACTCCCTGCTGAGCAGAGAGCCCGATGCAGGGCTTGATCCCAGGACCATGAGATCATGACCTGAGCTGAAGGCTGAGGCCCTAACCCCCTGGGCCACCCAGGCACCCCACCAAGTATTATTTTTAGCATGAAACCTTCAGTCATGGGATTAGAGATTACTATTTGAATTGCTAGTCCTCAGCTATAGCACTAATGAAAGTTATTTAAGCAACAATAGTAACAAAACAACTTTCCCCTTTTTTTCACAGAAGAAATAATTTAGTTTGGCTGGTTTCCTCTCATTTGTAGGATATCCTTTTTTGTTATACTTAAATATGCTTCTTTTTTTTTTTTTTTTAAGATTTTATTTATTTGGCAGAGAGAAACACAGCGAGAGAGGGAACCCAAGCAGAGGGAATGGAAGCGGGAGAAGCAGGCTTCCTGCGGAGCAGGGAGCCTGATGCGGGGCTCGAACCCAGGACCCTGGGATCATGACCTGAGCTGAAGGCAGACGCTTAACGACTGAGCCACCCAGGCGCCCCATTAAATATGCTTCTTTAATTAATTAAGCACTAGAGTATCAGACTGAAGGTTTTTAAGGCAGTGATGGGGGTTGAAAGGGATGAAAGGGTTGTATTTGATGTTTAGGCTTTTGATTTCTCTGTCAGCTTAGTTGTTCAATGTAGGAAAGTTATTATGAATTTATCAATTTAGTCATGCCACTCTATTCTTTGTGTAAACATTTGTCCAAGGACTACTGGGGAAACTCCAGCAAATTACATCAGGTGTTTTGCTATAATGATTAAATTAAAACAGGAGTCCTTGCTATCACTTCCTTCATTTTAACTTCATAAAAACAAATGAAATGTTAACCATCTACATGATAAACTAGTATAATTTTAAAATAATATATCCTCAGTTTGCAGGGTGTGTATCATTTTAACTTGAAACATAAAAATAGAAGATATTTTACCATTTCTTCTTTCCAAAAACAACTCAGAAATCACCTGTATAAACAAACACTTGTGTCACTAACAAGTAACCACTGAGCCAAAGGAAGGATTTTTGAGGCAATAAATAAGTGCTAGAAGTTTCCAGAACATGGAATCAAAGTGGAATTACAAAAATTCCTCATGTAATAGGAAAATGATACGGCCCATAATCAAAATGTGAATAATATATTTTAATAATGTATCAATGATCAGTTAAGAATTGATTGTGTAGCTAAGAATTCTGGGATCTCAAACCATGTCATAATTCTTGAAATGTTTTAAAGTTTTACAGCAAAATATTCCAACATAGTATTGAAAAATGATTTTTAAATAATAGCAGTAAGAAAAAGGCAATAGATCTAGGGTATAAATTAATCAAATTAATACAATTCAGCAGATAATTTTCCATGTATTTAACATCCTTATGCTCAAGAGCTTATGCAAACCATTTAAAATACTGATGATGAATATATGAATGCCCATATGGATAAATACATAAATATTTCTAGTTTTGGCTTAAGTACCACTGAAAAATGGGAAGATTTCTGGTGCATAAGATAAATTTTATTAAATATACATAGTAGATACAAAATCTACCACAAATTATATATTTGCAAGTATATGAACTCAATATGCCTGTGTCTTCCTACCACAAAAAGTTGAAACAATATAGACACTGTAAATTTAGACCCATCTGGAAAGAAGTTTTTCCTAACAATGTTTTAGATCAATTATTACAGATAAGAAATATAAAAGTCTAATTTCTCTTGCCAAAGGACCAGGAAAGGGACAGCCTAGCAAGATAGAACATTTTTTTTTTTAAATAGCCAAAACATCTTTAATAAAAAAGGGAGAAATTACATTAATTTCAAAACAACATAAAGCTACAGTAACAAAATTTGCATAATTTTGTATGCACATTTGCATAATTTTGTATGCACATTTGCATAATAATGAACATATACGTCAACAGAACAAAATAGAGTGCATAATTAAGGCCAAAGAAATGGGTAACTGATTGACAGAAGTCAAAAGCAACAAAAGTGCAAAAGCAATGCAACAGAGAAAAATAGAACATTTTTAAATAGCCACTCTACTGCAGTCAAACACTACCACCACCACCATCAGCATCACCACAATAAAACTGTGGCCCTACTCCTACTGACACCAGCAAAGGCTAAGTGAGAAAACTAAACTTTCACCCTTAACAAGGTACCCCCTGCCAGAATAATGTCAGAGAATGTTGAATTCCAAAGAGCTTTCATCCCCACTGCGCAGTAATGCTCTTCATCCCCCACCCCACCCACCACTGGCAATGTTAGACCACATGGGGAACCTGGACATCCACTCACACCAGAAGAAATGACAGTCTCTTCTTCTCTTCTAGGGTAAGGTCAGAGGAAGCCTAGAGGTATGTGAGGACTCTCAATATAGCTCAGTGGTAATGAGATTACCTCTACCTTATTATGCCACAGGAGTGGTAACAAGGCACTCCTACTCTTTCCAGGCAGAAAGGTATTGTTGGAGGCCTGGTGGAGAGCTGGAACTTGCACCTCTTCCCTGAAGTTAACAAGGAGTTCCCCCATCCCTCTGCCTGGGTGTTGATGGAGGCCAAAGAGAGACTCTTGATACCTATCTCCACCATGCAAGGGAGCCAGCGCCTGCTCTTTCTCCTACTGGATGTTAGATAAAACCAACTAAAACAGGGGCACCTAGTGGCTCAGTCAGTAAGCATCTGCCTTTGGCTCAGGTCATGATCCCCAGGTCCTGGGATCGAGCTCAGCATCAGGCTCCCTGCTCAATGGGGAGCCGTCTTCTCCTTCTTCCATTCTCCCTGCTTGTGTTCTCTCTCTTGCTGTGTCTCTATGCCAAGTAAATAAATAAAATCTTAAAAAAAAAACAACCCAACTAAAACAGACTAAGTTCAGAGTTTCATAATATAATACCCCAAATATACAGATTTTAGTAGAAAATTATTTGTCATACCAAGAACCATGAAGATCTTAAACTGAGTGAAAAAAAGACAATTAACAGATGCCAACATTCAGATGACAGAGATATTAGAATTGTTTTAAAGCAGCCATCATAAAAATTCTTAAACAAGCAATTACAAAACAATTGAAACAAGTGATAAAATACAAAGTTGCAGCAAAGAAATAAAAGTTATAAGGAAAAAACAAAGGGAAATTTTAGGGCTAAAAAATATACTAACTGAAATACAAACTCAATGGATGAACTCAACAGCAAAATGTAGTAGACAGAGAAAAATAGATTTTTTCTTTGGAGAAAAGAATCCATGAACCAGAACACAGAATGACAGAAATTACCCAGTCTGAACAACAGAGAAAACAGATTGACAGAAAAAAACCCGTGGGTCTGTAACAAAAACCTAACATTTGTATCACTGGAATCTCAAAAGAGCTAAGACGGTAGTACTGAAAAAAGTGCTTGAAGAAATAATGTGTGAAAACTTAGCAAATCTGGCAAAAGACATAAGCCTACAAATTAAAGAAGCCAAGTGAACCTCAAACAGGATAAATCCAACATCAAGACACATCATAGTCACTTCCAAAAAACAAAAACAAAGAAAAACTCTTGAAACCAGTAAAAGAAATAACACTCTACCTACACGGAAAAAACAATATGAAGTACAGATTTCTCATCAGAAACCAGAGTTGCTGTACAATTCTCAAGTGCTGACAGAAAAGAACTATCAACCTAGAATTCTATATTCTATCTTCAGTGAGAGAATCCATCAAGAATGAAGGAGGAAACCAAGACATTCTCAGATAAAGAAAAACAAAAATAATTACTGAATTGCTGTATGAGTTCTAGTAATTTGGGAGTCATTTGGGTTGTCCACATAAAATATTGTGTCATCTGCAAAGAGAGAGAGTGTGACTTCTTTGCCAATTTGGATACCTTTTATTTCTTTTTGTTGTCTGATTGCTGAGGCTAGGACTTCTAGTACTATGTTGAACAATAGTGGCAAAAGTGGGCATTCTTATCATGTTCCTGATCTTAGGGGAAAGGTTCTCAGCTTTTGCCCATTGAGAATGGCATTCACTGTGGGTTTTTCATAGATGGATTTTTATGAAATTGAGGATCCCTCTGTCTTCTAAATAATTTTTTTTTTAAACTTGTGTTAAGTTTTACTTTTGTGCCGTAAAATTATTTTGGTTTTCACAAATGCATAGTGTCATGTATCTGTTGTTTCAGTATTGTACAGAATAATTTCATCGCCTAAGGAATTCCCGTGCTTAACCTAATCAATCTTCCCCTCTTCCTCCAAACTTCTGGCAATCACTGATCTTTTTACTGTCTCTATAGTTTTTGTCCTTATCTAGAATGTCATATAATTTGAATCATATATTAGGTAGCCATATCATACTGGTTCTTTTCACTTGGCAATTCACATTCAAGGTTCACCCATGCCCTTCTTTGGTTTGATAGCTTCTTTTTATCACTTAATATTCCATTGATGGTTGTACCACAACTTGTTTATTCATTCATCTATTGAAGGACAGAGAGATCCCAGGAAGCAATGCGGACTGTGAAAAAAGAATCTAACTGAATTAAAAATGTATGAAATAACTTAACTGATGGGGTGGAGGAAAACGTGCTGACCTAAGTAACTTCAAAAATGAGTAGAGTCTGGGGCACCTGGTGGCTCAGCCGGTTAAGCGTCTGCCTTCAGTTCAGGTCATGATCCCAGGGTCCTGGGATCAAGCTCCACATTGGGCTCCCTGCTCAGTGGAGAGTCTGCTTCTCCCTCTCCCACTGCCTCTTGCCCCACCCCCACCACTCCCCAGCTTGTGCTGTCTCTCTCTCTCACTCAAATAAATAAATAAAATCTTAAAGAAGAAAAAACGAGTCTATAAGATGAAACCAAAAGGAAGTGCATATTAAGAACTGTGCCTTCAAATGCAACTAATGAATCGTTGAACACTACATCAAAAGCTAATGATACATTATGTCGGATAATTGAACATAAAAAAAAAAAAGAACTGTACTCTCAGGGTGCCCAGGTAGCTCAGTCAGTTGGGCATCTGCCTTCAGCTTGGGTTACGATCTCAGAGTCCTGGGATCAAGGCCCACATTGGGCTCCTTGCTCCATGGGGAGCCTGCTTCTCCCTGTCCCTCTGCCTGCTGCTCACCCTGCTTGTGTTCAGTCAAATAAATAAATAAAATCTTAAAAAAAAAAAAAAAAAGAACTGTGCTCTTATTGATGAAGTTGTTTCTCACGGGAGTATGGGTTAACATTTCTAAACTGCTATACATTTATGCTGAAATTAAATAATTAAGTAAATAGGTTGTGGATGGTATGAGCCATCCACTGTTCTCACTGTTGAGTGGGAATTTACAGATATCTACGGGTGGGGATCTAGAATGATCTATGTTGTAATGGATTAGAGTTAGTGACATTACAGAGTCATGCTTAGCTTAACATAGAGAGAGATGGTTACATATATTTATAGGTATGTGCATATACATTGGTTAGTATACACATACATATTTCCTTATGTGTGTGTGTGTGTATATATATATATAATATATATAGTATAACACATATTTCCTTGCTTTGTCTTCTAAAAGGGCCCCAAATCAATAAATGACACCCTAGCAGTAAAAAGCACACTAGTTGATGTTTCTCTCATCATTTTGGTAGTCAAAACCTCATTCTTAAGTAGATTCTACAGGATGTATTCTTAGGAAATAAATTCTCTGAATTCATACATATGGGTAAGTTTGTTGTTTATAATTGAAAGTTAGAAAATCCTTGACTCACGCTTTCTTGGGAGTATCTTAAACATGTTGTTCTATTTTCTTCTGGTACTGTTATTGGGAAGTCTAATGCAAATCTAATTTTTCCTTATAAGTCAGTATTACTGTGTCCCAGTAATGTTTGTTCTGAGTCAATATTCTTAGGCACACATTATATTCTTTCAACATATAGTTTCTTTTCTTTTAATTGCCAGAGAGTTTTCTCGAATTGTAGTTTTTAGTGCACATTCTGTTTACTTGCTCTATTTTTTTCTTCACTGACTTCTATTATCTCTCTGTTGGATCTTCTCTGCCTATCCTTAATATGTCAATTCTCACAAATTGTTTAAAATTTTTTTGCCACTTATTTCAATTTAAAGTTTTCCTCTTTTGCACCTTCAATTTCTCTTATGGTGTTATTTGGACTCGTGTTCCTTCTAGTTTAATCCATTTCTTGTAATGACTTTTTTCTTTTTTTATTATGTTATGTTAGTCACCATATAGTAGTACATCATTAGTTTTTGATGTAGTGTTCCATGATTCATTGTTTGCGTATAATACCCAGTACTCCATGCAATCTGTGCCCTCCTTAATACCCATCACCAGGCTCACTCATCTCCCCCAAACCCCCTCCCCTCTAAAACCTTCAGTTTGTTTCCTGGAGTTCATAGTCTCTCATGATTCATCTCCCCCTCCAATTTTCCCTCCTTCATTTTCGCCTTCCTTCTCCTAATGTCCTTCATGCTATTCCTTATGTTCTACAAATCAGGGAAACCATATGATAATTGACTTTCTCTGCCTGACTGATTTCATTTGGCATAATCTCCTCTAGTCCCATCCATGTTGATGTAAAAGTTGGGTATTCATTCTTTTTGATGGCTGAGTAATATTCCAGTGTGTATATGGACATCTTCTCTATCCATTTGTCTGCTGAAGGTCTTTTTCTTTTACTTCCAATCCTTTGCTGAGTTATGTTACCCCACATCTGAGTTTCTCTGATTCTAATTTTTGTTGTTCTTTCATTTGTTATATCATTTTCTTAATGTCTTTTAACTTGTTTTGAAATAGTAAGTTATAGTATTTGACTTACCTTGTAAGCATGCTTTCTGTAGCACTCAACTTTTATCCTGTTTCTTATTATAACTTTGTATATTGTTCATTTTTATGTGAAATTAGCTTTCTTGAGCTGTTTGAGTGAGATAGGGTCAGCACAGATTTTTTTTTTCACTTCACAGAATTCCATTTTCTGTTGTTTCTACGTAGTGTTCAAAACTATAGCAGTTTGCTTTCTGCAATTTTTGGGGGCTATGTTCTTCTCTGCCATAGATTTTTCTTTTCCTTTCATCTCTAGTGCCCCTATTCTGCTTGTTTCCACTCCGAGAACCTATACGACTGTCCTAGAAAGAAGTCTTGCAAAGGTCAGTTTTAAGAGTTCATACAAGCTATGACACTCTAGTCTGTTTGGTTCTTCTTATGGTGAACCTTTTGTACGTATCTATCTTAGGAATGCAAAAAGTTCCTTCCAGTTTCAGCTAGTGTTTGCAAATTGGCCTGCTGTATTTTCCAATGAGTATCTGTTGGCTATTTTAGGGTTTTCCTCTTCTTAGGCCTATCAGACACTGCCCCATTGCTTCCTTTTTTTACTTCCATCCCAGGCACTGATATAATAAAGGTCTTATATTACTTCATTTCTTCCACGATTGACAGTGCTGACCAATTCTTTTCTGAAGTCTCTCTTCCCTTAGTATCTGGGATAATATCCTCTTCCAGGTTTTATCCTCTATTTCTGGCCACTCAGTATCAATCTCCTTTCTTCTTCTTCCTCTGTTGTTTTCTTATAAATAGATGTTCTCCAGTGTTTTATCCATTCTCAGCCTTCTTCTTATTGTAATATCTTCCCTGGTGATCTCATTCTTACATAACTTCAACAATGAATGCTGATCAAGGCTATAATTACATCTCAGGCTTTTCTCCAGAATTTGAGACTCATTTATCCAGCTACCTAATATATTTCACCTTGTTATCTCACAGCCATCTCAAATCTCACACACTAAAAGCCAAACTCATCAGCTTTCTCCCATTTATACACTACAGTCCTTCTTATATTCTCTTCATGAAGGCCTCATCATACATCCACTTATCCACTCACAGAAACCTGCAAGTCCTTATCTAGGCTTCAATGTCTCCTTTACTGACCTCTTGCCAAGTTCTGAATATTCCACAACCTAAAAACTGTCAACTCTAGTTCCTTACCCTCAACCCCAACCCCATCAGAGGGGTCCCTGTCTATATATCTCCTGGATTACAAGAGTAGCCTCTTTTCTGTCTTCTTGTCCATGCCCCCTTCACCCTGGAGCAATCTTTCTAAATTATAGATCTATGATATTATAATCCTTCAAAGGTTTCCCTTAACTTTCAAAATAAAATCCAGATTCTTTGCATGGCATACAATTCCCAGCAGGATCTTGTTTCTGACTACCTTTCCAAATCATAGTGAGTTCAACCTACAGTTTCTCAGACGTGATAACCCTCATGATTTTGTGCTATTGCGCATGCTAATCTCTCTGACGGGAGCACCTTTTCTACCTCTTTAATTGGCTACTCCCCAGTTAGGCTTCAGGAGCCAGTTGAGGCTTTTACTCTTCTACAGACTCTTTCTTGATCATTCCCTTCCTGTGTTGCCTTATTTCCAAGTCCTCAGTTGAACCTTCCTTCAGAGGCCTTATCGCTATACATTATAACAGTCTGTTTACCTGTCTATCTCCCTCTGCCTGTGAGCTCCTCGAGAGTGAGGCCTTTGTCTTATCTGTTTCCCCAGTGCATGGTGTAGATAAGAAATGTCTCTTAAATAAACAACTTAACGTGAGGCATGATATGGAAGAATTTAATGAAAATAAGAAGTTACTTTTGAATCTGTATGTATTGAAAAAATGTATCCCACCTTTTGTTCTAAGAGAAAGAGCAATGTCTAAACATTCAATAATTCACACACTAGAACACAAGAAGTAGAAAGTGTTAACATTTACAAGATTTAAAAAATCTGATGTAAGTAATATTTTTGCTCTCATTAACATTCACTAGAACAGTGGCAAGAAAAATGTCCTTCATAAATGAACCACCCCCTAATGGCTCTGCTTATAGGTAGTGTAGGCAGTTTATCACCGAGGAGTGATCTGAGGATCCACCTTCCTGAAACATTCCTTTGCAATTTTGCCTTTTTAACTTGAGATCTGTACCATCAGTATTGTTCCACTGGGTTTAGTCACCAAAGTGGTAGGACTACTTCTCAAGGCCTGCTGTTAAAATGTAGTGACTATCAAGGAAATAAAGCTATTTGTGTCTGTATCCCTTTTGGTTAGCACATTTCTCTGCACAAAGCTGGCTGCCAACATTCGTGAAATGTATATATATGTATATTCATATATGAGTGAATGAATGATAGACATAATCTCTGCAAGACTTGGAAAACATTTTGGCCATCAGAGTAGGAAAAGGTAGTATTAAAAAAGGAAGAGAGCCGATATTATTTATGTTAATATATTGCATAACACTATATGTTGATATATCACACATACTGAAGTAAATTATATATTATATTAATATACATTTTAATATCATAAACTGAAGGGAAGTTACCTTACATAGAACTTAAAAATTTTTTTTTCAAGAAGAAAATTTCATATGAATCAAATGTCAAAACAAACATAAACACCCCGAAAAGAGGCAGTAAATAAAACTACATGTCTGACTTAGATTTTAAACCTAGGTAATAGCTTTAAGAGAAATTTTAAAATGGAAATTCATAAATAAAACAGTGTTAGAAAATACCACAAACAAAAACACAAATAAAGGAAAGGTGGTAAATATAGGCACAACTGATTTTTAAAACTGTATATGAAGCAAAAATATTGGCCAATTTAGTGAAAAAGCCAAACTGGTTATCAGGTATCTGACTTAACCATTTTTTCAATTTTCAGGGTTTTGTGGCATATCTCTGCTCTAGTCACATGATAGAGACAGCCTTTGGAAGGGAGTAACTTCAAATCTAAATGTGCCCCCAAATAGAGCAATAACCTGCCCTACAGGGAGCTCCTTAGAGACTGACCAACTGTGCTATCGGCTGAGGTGACATCTGTCTGCAACAGCACCAATCATATAGCAGTAAACCCATTCCAAGCTTAGAAAAGACATATGGAACTTTTTTCAGTCACTGAAAAAAAAAACCATTTCAATTTATAGCGAGTTACTGATTTACCATGTGGCTAAGGAAAGAGACAAATATTAAAAGTAGACCTTGAATACATAAAAAGTATTGCAAAGAATAAAGTTATTTGGAATGGTCTAGAAAATTGATGAAATTAGTTTCCTAAGAGAAACAAACAACAAAAGAGTCTCCAACTTTCAAATAACCTATCTATACAAATGGGCAAGCAGCAGAAGTTCCCTCCCACCATCCAAATCACAACACCAGACTTATTAACCAACTTCTAAAAGTCTAAGGGCAAATGTTCTGTTTTCCAGTTTGACCACAGGAAGAGCAACTTTCCAAGAGAGCCACCTTCTCTTAGTAAGCACACAGAATTAGTAAAATACTGGTGCCAACAAATAAATACTCATTACTAGCTTCCCTTCCTTTCCATACCTTCTTTACAGTCTCTGAATCCCAGTCTAGAATGAGAAGGCAAGAAGGAAAAAAACACCAGCTTCTATTGGGTTATGTGGTACCTAAAATACACATTTCCAAAGGAATATTATTACAAGCAGTAGTTACGGTAAAAATAGTGCATTTAGCCTAACTTCTAGTAAGAATGGATTGAATATATTTTGGTGAGCTGATCTTGAAAGCTAATCACCAAGTATTAATACTGCTTATTCTTAAAAATACAAGTTGAGTCCTAAATAATTGATTTATAAACTAACTTCTGGAATAAATAGGAAACCTTTTAAGACACAGAAGAATTCATTTCAGAAATTAGTTTCACAGTTTAAGAATTCGTTTGGATCAGTAGCTTTAAAGTTGGTTTTACAAAATAGCAGGATTCCTTAAAGTTTCAAAGAGAATTAGAAAGATTTAAAAGTTCTTTGTTTATTTCCTGAACATTTGAACTGAGTCAGACTATAATGGTGCCAACTTTAGTGATAATGTAACAAATCAGCTGATTTTTTTTTTCAGCTGATTATTTTTAACATTAAGGGAGTTGGATAAGCTGCAACATTGTGTACTGAGTAACACTATGTCAACTGATTCTTTGAAAGAAAAAAATGTAACCCTTTACAAAAAGTTTAAATTGGGTCCCTCTTATACACGGGACTATTATGTTAAAGATTGGATTCTAAGGTATGAAAAACATTAGAAGAATTGTAAAATTGCAGAGTCTGGTAATCACAGTTACTGGTTTTCTTTTTTTCTGTAAATGAATACAGATAAAAATGAGTAACTAAGGTGACATCAATAGTTTTGAGGAAAGATGTGGAAGAGGAGTTTCAAACCAAAGTCACACAGATAGCTGTGCTATCTCAGAATGGAAATTCTGCAAAGACAGAGATTTTTACTTCATCCCCTTGGCTCAGAATAGTGCTTGGGACTTAGCAGTGGCTCAGTAAATACTTGTTGAATAAATCAATAAATGAAAAGTATCCCCTATAAATTTCAGAAGCACTTAAGCAAGTTTTAAAGATAATTTTTGTTAATATAAAACTAACAGTTTTGCTGTGAGAAAACAGAAAATTATTCCTATAAAGATAGGATCTTTATAGACATAGATCAATTTTAATTGAGCACAATTCTACCACTCAGAAAGCTTCTAGTTTTTTCCCTATGCATATTTTTACATTGTTGAGATAAAAAAAATACAGTCTATCTAGTCTTCACTGTACACTTACATTTTTAGTGTAAGCCTTTTCCAATGTTATTGAAAGCAAGGATCTTCTTTACTACTTTTAACATGTTATACTCAAAAATTCTAGAAAATTTTTAGTTCACAAATCAGTTTTATATAAGGTACTGGTACTAAGTTATCCCCTAGTCATTGGTATTGAATTTGTGATTTAGAGGCTTAAAGGAAAGACTAATTAAGGAAACATTAATATTATGTATGCTGTTTTGAGAGGAGATAGGGTATATTTCTAATTCATTCATTTGTTTATCCACTCATCAATCTAATGAAAGGAGACAGACATTAACTGACCAATCAACAAATTAATTTAAAATCACAACTGTGATAAGTTGTAAATGTTAGGAATAAGAGGTGTATGGTCATATGTCTCTATATAATAAAAGAAGTTGGTCTAGACTCTGTGTGTGTGTGTGTCTATTTATTAGGGAATTAGGAGTAGGAGGTGGCTTGGAAGTAATTTTATCTAATATTTATTGAGTATTTCATCCAATGATAGTCAGGCACTGTGTTGGGTACTTTATACAGCTTATTTCATTTTCTCATTTAATAATCACAGTTATCTTACGAAATCGAATGATTTCCCCTCATTTTACAGGTAAAGAAATAGAGGCTCAGAGAGAAGTCAAATAAATTATTTAAGATTATATTGCCAGTAAATAATGACCTGTGAGGATAATGCAGACAACAAGGCAGCAGGGTGTGAAGTCATATATGTGGTATCCTACTTCCCAGCATAATTAACATTTATACTGAGATATAAAGAATTAGTAGATGTTAATATAGCACGAAGAAGGGGTGGAAGGGGAGAGAACATTCCTTGCAGAAGGACAGGCATGAGAAAAGCTCTGAGGGGGGGGACTGTGGTGAATCAAAGAGGGAACAAAAACAGTAACAAAGCCACTGAACTAAGCAGGAACACAGAGTAAGGGGAAATACGGAGATGAGACTGGAAGAACAGGCAGGACCCAGACAGTGAAAGCTCTCATGGGCCACATTAAGGTTAACGATGTTGGCTTCAATCCTAAATGTAATGAAAAGGCACAAGTTTCTTTTACTGCTTTTATTTGAAATTCAAAAACTTAAGGGGAAGAAAATTCACAAAGGTTGGAATGAAGGCACAGAAGGATGAATATTTGCTCAGTTTGAAAATATTTTCTGGAACCTATTGTAATACTTCAAAAACAAAAATGGTGGCTTTTAAATACCTTTTAAAATAAACTCAAAATAAACTCAAAGATGAATAAATTCAAAAGAGAAGAGGATTCTATAAAGAGAGAGTACTAGAAAATGGCTTTAGGCTAGGTTGTAACAGGTGCGGCTGATATTTAATCAGCTGATATTTAATACAGAGGCATGTGGAGGGCCCAGGGATGAGCCAGAAGCAGGGAAAGCTGACATCCATTTCAGACATAGTAGTACATGAATGATGATATCATAGAATTATGAAAATGGAAACAGTACACATACCATTGAGAATAAGCTTAAAAAACCTGGACTATTCGCCAGGCAGTGAGAGGTGAGGGGAGGGGAACTTTATAGTAAAAGATATTTCCAAGATAGGGTCTTCAAATATCCTCCCTATATGCCAACCATCTTAATATAACAAGATTGTATGTCACATAGACACTGTCATTTTGTTTGTTTGTTTGTTTGTTTGTTTGGGAGACAGCACAAGTGGGAGGTGGTTGGGGGGGAAGAGCATCTCAGGCAGACTCCCACTGAACACAGAGTCCAACGTGGGACTTGATTCTATGACCCTGAGATCAAGACCTGAGCTGAAATCAAGAGTTGGAAGCTTAAACAGACTGAGCCACCCAGGCCCCCTGAAACTGTTATTTACAATGGATTTGACCCTTGGATAATAAATCTTTAGTAATCTCTATTAACAGGCAGATCAGTTGCTCTATGCATTTATGCATTCCTTTGAATCCCATAGGTTCAGAATGTTTGACTTTCATATTTCTGAGTTGTTATTAATTATGGCAATAATAATGAATTTCATCTAGAATGTATTTTCTGAAGCAACTGAATTCTATGATCAATTATCTATATAGTTTAGTTATATTACAACTAATTTTTTTCAGTTTTCAGTTTTCTTAAGTTACTTTCACTGAAATGAGTTCTTTGTCCTTAAATCTTACAATGAAAACTTGATTCATCTCTCATGTTTTATCTGTATCAAATTTTATCATCCATATCAAATCTGATCAATTATAGACTATGCCACTGTGAATTATCTTTTATGGCCATTATTTTTACCATGTTTAATTTTCTCAAATGTGATGAGAAAATTTGCTTTGTTTTTCTTTTATTGGCAAAATTACTTTGTACAGTTTTAGTAGTTTCCATCTTTATTTTGGGATTATCTCTTGCCCCAATTTTCCCTTGTCAGTTTTTCTATTTTTAATGTTACCAGCAAGATGTTCCTATTCTTTTGTCCTAGTGTTTTGGGGGGGGGGGCAGGGGTGTCCTGATTAAAACTCTCTGTACATAGTTCTAAGTTATTCTCAATTTAATTTTTTTGTAATTATTTATACCACTGATGAACCACAAAATCACCTAAATACAGAACTAAGACTAACTCTGGGAATTTTGCTCCTGGAATAAAATTTAAATGTCATAAGTATCAAGAATATAAAATAATAATTTGACTATAAAAACAGAAATTGAGAGGTAGGAAGTTTATTAACTTTCTCAGTTTAATAGAGTATAAAGTTCAAACATATACAAGTTTTAAAAGATTTTTATATCTGATTTTTGTAATCCTTTAAAAATACATTTAAAGCACTCTGTTAGAGATCTATTATAAAGAAGTACTATTTTTGTTCTAAGTGGAATTACTGAATAAAAAGATTTGAAAGAATAATAATTTTACATGAATTTACATGCAGTTTATTCTGACCTACATGGAGATTATCACTTTTAAAAAATTCCCAATGTAGTAAGAAAGAAAATAACTTTCTTTCTTTTTTTAAAGATTTTATTATTTGACGGAGAGGAGAGAGATCACAAAGAGGCAGAGAGGCAGGCAGAGAGAGGGGGGAAGCAGGCTCCCTGCTGAGCAGAGAGCCCGATGTGAGGCTCGATCCCAGGACCCTGAGATCATGACCTGAGCGGAAGGCAGAGGCTTTAACCCACTGAGCCACCCAGGCGCCCTGAAAGAAAATAACTTTAAAAATTTTCTTCTACTATTGTGAATTTGGCCTTCTGCCAATTTTGTTTACTTATAACCTATTTATTTTTTGTCTTTTGATTTTTCTTATTAAAAGCTTTTAATACATTAAGAATATTAACTTTTTTCATACATGATTCAACTTTTGTTTCCAATTTGTAGTTTGTATTTTAATTTTATAGTATTTTTGATGATTTAGTTTTTACACAATCAAAACTCTCTCTTCTGTTAAAAGTTTCTTCCTTTCTCTTTATGCTTTAAAGGACCCTCCCTAACTGGAGGTCAAATTAAATAACAGTTATATTTGTCAATGTGAGGTAAGTTTAAACTTCTTTATTTTCCCCAAGAAGTAGAATAGCTGTTCCAGCACATTTATGGGACAAACCCCCTCTCCCAGTGGAATATGTTTTTGATGCTTTAGGTACCAATCCTCACTTCCACCTGCCGTTGGTTATGTGGTGCCCCTTCCTCTTCCTTTCCTGCAGAGAGAAATCCCCTTCCTGTCTGATCTCTGGGGGAAGAAAGGGATAATAATTTCCCTTTAATTTATTCTGTGCATCCAAATCCTTCTCCCTTCCTCTCTAAACCTTCAGATTCTACTCTCATGTTTTTAAGTTATATGGTATTTTTCAAAAATGTACTTAACTTACATTAAAATGTATGGACTATGGGGGTGCCTGGCTGGGTCAGTTGGTAAAGCATATGACTCTTGATCTCAGGGTCATGAGTTCAAGCCCCATGATGGGCATAAATCTTACTTTAAAAAATGTATTAGCTATGTATTAATATTGGGAGCACCAATATTGTTAAAATACCATATTACCCAAAACAATCTACAGATTTAATGCAATTCCTATCAAAATACCAACAACATTTTTTTTAAAGATTTTATTTATTTAACAGAGAGAGAAAGTGAGATCACAAGTAGGCAGAGAGGCAGGCAGAGAGAGAGGGAAAAGTAGGCTCCCTGCTGAGCAGAGAGCCCGATGTTGGGCTTGATCCCAGGACCCTGAGATCATGACCTGAGCAGAAGGCAGAGGCTTTAACCCACTGAGTCACCCAGGCGCCCCATACTGCCAGAATATTTTGTGCAAATATAACAATACAGTGGGGAAAATAACCTAAAATTTCCTCATAATAAACTATATTATGATTCATAAATAAGTAAACTTCAGACATTTTCTGGTAGGTAGTCACCAGTAAGAGCTTCATCCTATAACAACTAGAGGAATCACTACATTATAAACTTAAAAAATTTTTTTCAGGGCTCCTCTTACACATACTTTGATAAAATCTTCTCCTAGAAAGGTACTGTTAACTCCAAGAATAGGAAAAACAGGCAAACTAAGAGTAGTTAAGTCATCAAATACCCTGGTAGTGGCATATAATGGACCTTATCAGGCCTGCCCAAACTCCGTTTCCCACCTTCTTCTCCCTGCCTGTCTCTACAACAGAGGCTGCAAAAACTGAACACTTCATTTCCCTGCCTCCCTCTCAATTGAGGTTGTATTAACACAGCTCTGGCCAATGAGACACAAAGAGAAGTTTGTTAGCACTGCCTCTTTCCTTCTTACCAACCACAACATACTTGTGATGTGTAGTAAGCAACCTCCAAGATGGCTCCAGTGGTCCCTGCCTGCTGTTATTATACTTTTGTGTAGTTCTCTCCCAAACTGTATCAGTTTGTGTGACCAACAGAACATGGCAAAAGTGAGGGTATCGTACCCCCAAGATTAGGTTATAAAAGACTAACAGCCTCCCACCCCCTGACATTTGCCCTGGGAAAGGCACACTGCCAGGTCGTGAGCAGTCCTGAAAAGACATCCACGTGGTGAGAACTGAGGCCTCCTGCCAACAGTCATGTGAGTTGGCTTGGAAGCAGGTCTCCAAGCTCATCCTCACCTTCACTGGACCATAGTTCCAGCTGTTATCTTGACTGCAGCATCATGAGACATCCTGAGCCAGGACCTCTCAGCTAAACTATTCTCAATTCTCAACCCTCAGAAACTATGTGAGATAATAAATGTTTGTCATTTTAAGCTAATATGTTTTGGGATAATTTGTTAGGCAGCAATAGATAACAAATACAGTGATGTCTTAAGGTGCAACGTAACTGGCCCTCCCCCCCCACCACTAGGATAAGAAGACATTCTAAGGATGGCAGAGGTTGTTACTGATAGAGCTGAGCATCAATTCTTGACTACTTATGTTAAGATTTCTTGTCAAGGGAAACTTCTTTCTGTTTAAGTCACATAGTAGTTTCTGGTATTTGCAGCCAAGCATATTCCTAACTGACATACTTAATTCCCAAAACCTTCCTTTGGAAAATTTCAGTTTCCAAAGGAAGGTTCCTTTTATCCAAAGATCTGTTGCTGCTCCGAAGTTCATACTTCTCCTATCTTCTAGAACCCAGGTGTTAATTTCCTGAAGCAGAAGAAATACCCAGGCTCTCCCTCAGGCACTCCCAGTACTGAAAGGCAAGGGCTAAGATTATCCCTTGCACTTAGGAAGCAATTACAATTCTTTCAGTAGTAGAAAACCTACTTCTTAAAAGATGCTTCCCTTTGAGTATCCTTTGAAAAAATGCATTTGACTATACTACAAAACAGAGAATTCAGGAATGGATTGTGAATTGGTTTATATAATCTATAGTGAAATGGGCATCTTGATGATACTCTGCTTTATCATATGGTTTCTTGGATCATGTTTCAGCCAAAGAGCAGGGACTGGTTGTCTCTACCCTGAATGAAATACAGAAAAAGTAAGTTTCAGTTCAAAAAAAAAAAAAATGTCTCCTACAATTCCCCCTTTCTCTTAACTGCAAACCTCTTTCTAGATGCCAAAAGATGCCAGAACTGTAACATACGACAGAAGGAAAGTTTCATTTGGCAAAGAAGTAAAAGTAATTTAGATCCAGTGACCTTGCTTTGTTTTTTCATTCCAAGTGTACAATTGCTCAGAGATAGAGGCAACACAGCCCCAGAAGAGGAAGAAAAATTACAGGAAATCCTGATCTACGCTTGTCCAAAATCATCAAACGATCTGGGTAACTGGTGTTCACTCATATGATAGCTTTTAAGTTGTCAGCAACTCTTGGCAAATGTAAGAACAGAAAGTAACTTCAGCAACTCTGAGCTCTCAAAGGCTTAGTTTTCTCACGGGTCTCTTGCCCTTAGAAAAAGGTAAGGACAGGGAGGACCTACAAAAGAAAATTTAGCCAGAAAGTAAACCTTCTGCTCTAAGAGACAACATGATTCAAGATACCAGGCATACTATAGTTGAGGAAACATTAAGATAGAGTTTTCCAGAATTATGTAACTTCAAATATATAAAATTTGTAGATAATAGCACCTTAACATTCAGCCAACCCAAGGAATTAATTTCTTAAGATTTAATTTTAGTAAAACTGTAAAAATGCTTTGAGATGTAAAAAAACATTCTAGGATCTTTGAAGAGAGCTGGAACATACTCCTAGATTCTAATGGTAGCTTAGTCATAGTCAAACAGGCACAAAGTTGGTATTCTACAGAAATGTGAGAGTTGAATTTCCAATGATCAGGAGATTTGCTTTTAAAGTTTATTCAATTGCACATATTCAGAACTAATACGACATGGATTGACAAACCTGGAACACCTCCTTGATTCTAAAATATGTCACCTCCACAATAGCTACATATAAAAAGGCAGAACAGGTAGGCAAAATTTAAAATACTAGTTCCTGTCTCACAGAGACCTACACAGCACTCCTTATACTTAGAGAAGCTATCATAGTTATGCATTGTTTTGCTTTTGATCTGTGGAATTTAGGACTAACTTCAGTTCTAATTTTTATTTCCCTTTCACCGCCCCAACAACCCTCCCAATAACTGAAAATAACATACTGGTCTAAAAAATTACTTATGATAATAATCCTGAGATTTTTCTGTAATTTTGATTACAAAATTCCTGTAATTTTGATTACAAAATACAGGCCTAGACCATAACAATGAAAGTGAACTCCACCAGAGGCAGGACAATGTGAGTCAACTCAGGGACTTCCCCTTTGCTACACCATGGTACTCTTTGACCTACTTTGGTTTTCTACAAAACACTCCCTTGGTCCCCAGTCTGAAAGCACCAAAGCCAGGCCTCTGTTGAGCACTGTACATTCATAAACAATAACAAGAACACGTATAAACATTTATATTAAGGAATAAGCATCTCATTTGTGGAGAAAGCCATACCACTTAATAAAACATTAACAAATGATAACTTATTGTTGTTGTTTTCCCAAAATACATTTTTTTTTTTTAAGATTTTATTTATTTGAGAGAGAGAGAGAGATCACAAGTAGGCAGAGAGGCAGGCAGAGAGAGGGGGAAGCAGGCTCCCTGCTGAGCAGAGAGCCTGATGCGGGGCTGGATCCCAGGACCCTGAGATCATGACCTGAGCCGAAGGCAGAGGCTTTAACCCACTGAGCCACCCAGGCGCCCCTTCCCAAAATACATTCTAAAACACTTACTGAACAGGGACTTTTAAGAGAAATATTATGAGAAATGTTGTAAGAGCATTTTAAAGTAATGCTTCATGCATGTATTCCTGATTCAAAGAGCCTGTCTTTTGTTTAAAGAGTCTCTTTATAAAACTGCACAATTTCTAATTAACAAGTCATCTTTCCAATGGGAAAAGGTACATTCTGCCTTTTCTATGGATTAGTTCAGTACTGTGGAGTTTTATGAAAATCCTAGAAAAGTGTCATGTGACAATAAACAGCAATGACAGTGAACTAATCTCTTTTAAAAGGAAAATCCCTTAAAGGCAAAGACAATTCCCTCCCTCATTTATCTTTTTGGGTCAGAAAAAGTAGGGCACTAATGACTAAAATGAGTATAGCATCTGTAGGATGTTCCATGCTACTTTAACTACACAGAATAATTTGATATTTAAATTATGATTAAGTGAGATCAGTAGTGATTATGTCATTGAGCCACTAGTAAGCCTCTGAAAAATTTATTATTAGAAGGTAGTGATTTTTCCCCTAAGACAAGTGACCAAGAGAATCAGGAACAATCACCGGTTTTTCCTTTCCTTTATCAATGTCTCAAGACAGCAAGTATATACTACACTCTTTCTAAATTTCCCTCCCAATCTCTTCATCAGAATAGACTGACTTCAAATCAAATACATTTATATATATAGTTAATTCAATAAATGTGTATGAGCCTTTATTTAATTTGTGATTAAAACTGCTACTCAGAAAGTTAACATTTTGTTTAAAAATGCATTCAACGCTTGGAAATTTCTAACACACATTATAACTCAGACATACATCTGATTTTCAAATGTACATAATCTTAAAGCAACAAGTCTCTTCTAAAGTTCCTTTAAGAAAAAAGAACCACGAACTAATATAGACACTTGTGAACAACATCTGATTCCACAGATTGAACCTAAATAATTGAAAGGCATGTTATAAAAAGAAAAAAAACAGGCTTGACCAAAAAAAATTTTTTGACAAATTTAGTAAGTTTTGAACTTTTTATTTGTAACATATAAAAGTGGAAAACACTTAAAAATTTGTTCTTTTTTTTTAAAGATTTTTATTTATTTATTTATTTATTTGACAGAGACAGAAATCACAAGTAGGAAGAGAGGCAGGCAGAGAGAGGGGGAAACAGGCTCAATCCCAGGACGTTGAGATCACAACCTGAGCCAAAGGCAGAGGCTTTAACCCACTAAGCCACCCAGGCGCCCTGAACTTTCAATTATAAATATAAATGTATTATTTGAACAATACAATTAAATGGAACATATCGGAATTGATTTCACCTATTCTGGGTTATGCAGTAAACTTGATCTTCATCTTCCTCTTTTAAATTAATCAATCTAACAGGTGTTTTATTTATTTAGCTTTTACTAGGTGCCTACTGAGTGATATAGAAATAAATGATGAGGAAATCTGACGTGGTCTCTACCAACAGAAAACTTCACTTGAGTGGAAGACAGACATTAATCTAAGAACTAACAAGTATGGTGCTCTGAGGAATAAGAGAACGGACCTAGTCAGGAAGGTCTGAGGCTGCTTATCTGAGGAAGTTACAGATCTGAAAATGAGTAGGAGGAGTTTATCAGGTAAAACAGAGAGAGGAGAAGCTCTTTCCAGGGGGAGGAAAAAGCAGGTCTAGAGGCTTTCTATTGAGAGTAAGCACTCAGAAGCACAGTGCATTGGAAAAAGGAACTGCAGACAGCCTGTGACCCTGGGCCATTCAGTGCAAGGAAGAGCACACTGCACCATGAGGCCCATTTCAGTGGCAGCCGAACCATGCAGGGCCTTATGGGAAGGGTGACTATTCATCCTGGCTTACTCTTGTTGACCTGGCTGGCAATCTGTCTTCTCCTAACAAATGTCGCAGTTTGAATGACAAATTACGTGAAACCATGTATAGAATTTTGTCCTTGCCTAAAACACCATAGAAAAGAATTTAAAAGTTGTGTGTCTGAGAGAGACAGAGATGCAGAAAAACAGCCATATTGCAACATTAATTTAAACATGAAAGTAAATATACAATTGCTAGAGATGTCCCCCATCTGTAAGCTCAGAAATGTACTTCACAGTTGGTCTCCGGGGGAAAAAAAAAAGACATCTGAAATTGTGCCCAGTGAATGGGCAATAAAACCTTCCTGCAGAGGGAAGCTGCTCCTAGGTGCTCGGTCACTGTCCCAGTTCCCCACTGCCCTAAAGAGGCTGAGTGGTCTTCAGGCCTGAAGATGGGGGCCAAGGGTAGGTCTGTCAGCTGCAGTAGCAATACTATATACATTTATATGAGATAGAGAAGATGGCTGCCAGGATAGTCTCGAGAGTTATTGTTTAAAAAGAAACAAGCTGCAGGGGTTGGTGGGCGTGGAGTTATGGCGGGGGAAGGAAGGGCAGAGAATGCAGAAAAGAGAGAAAGCCTGGGGTAGTGGAAGGCCAGCAGTCTACCCGAAGTAACAGACCAACGACGTGCCCTAAATTCCCTATGGGCCTTACCTAGAATGCAGTTCAATGACAATGATGTAATGGGAAGGGATGAAGCTGATATGGAAATGTTCATGAAGGAAATGACAGCAATCAAGAGAAAGTTTGGGGGACTACTGCTAAGGACCTGCACATCTTTAGTGGAAACTCACTATCATGACATTTACCAAATTCTTGAATCCTAAGGTTTTTCCTGAGATTGATACGACGACTACTACTGCTTTCCCTTTGCATTTTTCTGGTTTACCTTTGCTGATTTACTCTGTATAAGGTGGGTCTTCTGCTACATCTTTTTATTTTTTTAAAGTTTTATTTAAGTAATCTCTACACCCAACATGGGGCTTGAACTCATGACCCCGAGGACCAAGAGTCAAACCCTCTTCCAATTGAGCCAGCCAGGCACCCCTTCTGTTACCACATCTAATCTGATTATCTTTCCACCCAGTTTATATAACCTCAGCAGGGAAGCTTTGCTATTTGCATAGAAATATTTTCATCTTATATTGTGAAGTTAATAAAGGAGGGGGAAAAAGACTTCTACAAATCATTTGGTATCTAAAAATATATGAGAACAGAAAAAAAAAAATATATATATATATGGGAAGAGTGACACTTTTAAAGAGAAAAAAAACTTTTGAAAACCTAAAAAATTTAGATTTTCCTCTGTTTCATCCCAACTTTCAGCCTTTTACTTTACTCATATCAGTGCTAAAATAAACAGAAGAAAATTGAGCCATGTATATAATTTTGGATCCAAAGAAGTAACTGAAATTACACGGGAATTAACAACGAATGGTAAAATCATGATAAAATGGTCTTACAATCTTGGTGAACTAATATTTAGCCTTGTGACTAAACTGGCTTTATACCTGCCAACCTTTAAGGTTTGCACCAACCCCCAACCCATTTTTCCTATGGGCTACAATCATTCCAAATCCTCAACCAGCTATACCCTTATTTTCCTGAATTATATACCAAGATGATATAATATGGCTTATGGATGTCTGCAGAATTAGATCAGAGTCAATAAACCTGAAGGTGACTCCAATCACCTATCAGGCTGTAATGAGAGGTAGTATACTTGACCCCCCAAGCATCACAGGTTCATCTACACAGACAATACTCTGCCCCATGATGTACCGACATCAAAACAGAAAATAATTTAAGGACAATATGTAGTTGAAAGCAAAAGGCAAGATCTGAAAGCCACAAGGCACAATAAATCACTAAATCAAAACAGTTTTTGATATAATCAGTTTTATATAATAATCAATTTTATTTACATCTATATAATGGAATATTACTCGACCATCAAAAAGAATGAAATCCTGCCATTTGCAACAATGTATATGGAACTAGAGGGTATTATGCTAAGTGAAATAACTCATTCAAAAAAGGATAAATACCATATGATATCACTCATATGGAATACAAGAAACAAAACAGATGAACACAGGGAAAGGAAAGGAAAGATAAAACAAGAGGAAAATAAGAGAGGAAGACAAATCATAAGAGAGACTTAACTATAGAGAACAAACTGAGGATTGGTGGAGGGGAGGTGAATGGGGGGATGGGGTGACTGGGTGATGGGCATTAAGGAGAGCACTTGAAGTAATGAGCATTGGGTGCTGTATGCAACTGATGAATTCTACCTCTGAAACTAAGAATACAGTACATGTTAATTAAAGTTAATACAAAATTTAAAAAAAAATCAGTTGGCTTTTTTTTTAAACCAGTTTAGAGAATATCAAATGTTAGAAAGAAAGAAAGAAAAAACCCACAGAGAATGTATCAAGTATAAACAAGTCTACATCATTGACAATATACTTTGGCAAAATCTGTGTGGTGATAATGTGGTAACACATCAGCAATCTCTACATGTGTAACAAAGGCAAAAAAAATAACAAAAACAAAAACAAAAAAAAACCCAACAAACAGTCCTCTCTTTTACACTTACTACACTCATCCATCAGCCTGAAACCTTCAGATTACCAAATAGAGGATGACAATTTAAAAATAAGGAAATAGTTACCAATCATACCACTGTGTGCCCTTAGTTTTTTCATCAAGTGCAACATATAGGTTACCTTCCACATAAGAAATTGTGCTGTCTGAATGAGACACATGAAATAACTGGGGCAGTTTTTTACCCTGTAAGGTTTACCCCAACTACTTCTGCTATTGGACTAAATTCCTAATCTGCCAAACTTAAAATTTTACATTTATTTTAAGTATCTCTCCTTTAGTCACCAAATTTAATAGTTCACTCTTTTTATTCCCTTTCCCATTATTTATTTTCACATCTATTACCTCAACTTTCATAAGCTTCTATTGTAACTATAGGCATATTTGGGAATCATCATCATTGCTGATGTTGTTATAGCTTCATAAAAATATCATTTTATCCTAATGCAGTTACTATTTATTATGACCCTTTTCAGCTTCAAGAATTTTATTTAGTTTCTCCTTTTCCTAATTCGAGGCTCATTCAATTTTCAGGGATCTGTTTCTATTTAGGGGTGCCTGGGTGGTTCAATGAGTTAAGGGATGTGTTTCTTTTTATTATTCGATTTTAGAAGAGATAATAATCTACTATGTTTTAAATAACAAATATAAACTCATTTAGTTTTAAAAAATCTTTTTAATTTCCCTCTCACACATTCCTTTCCATCTGATCATGGAGACATGGCAAGGAAATTCTGAAGCAGAGTAGTTCTTTCTGAAATAGTTTTAACAGTGGAATGAGATGCCCAGAAGATTAAAAAATGACAAAAAATACCAAAAAACCCCAAGATTATTGGCCCTAACAGGGACAAGGCTGCAAGCCAAAAAATAAAATACATGTGTACTCAGATGTAGAAAAGGTTCTGGATCACACATTTGTCTTTCAGACATTTGTGGACAGAGTGATATTACCATAGCAATATTTTTGTGTCACAAAATACCACTCATTTATTAAAGACAGAAAGATTTAAAAAATAAAGACAGGAAGATACAATACACAAAAATAAATTTTCTTTAAAATATAGTAATACCTTTTTTCTATAATACAAATTACTATCTATAATTATACTCTAAAACCAATATATTGAAGGTTTTTTACAAGGAGTAGAACTTCTTTTAGTTTAATTAAGATAAGAAGAGCCAGAAGTAGCTAAAAATAAGATCACCCTAAAATTTTGAAAGAGGCACATTTAGGATGGATCGAAGGATTACTACTATACATTCAATGGAAAGTAAAACTGTAAAACTAATTTAATACACTAAATCCAGGTTTTGCATTTAAATTATTTCTCTAATTATTTTATCCAACTAATAATTTATCCAACTAATAATCATACTGACAGGTAGTAAGAATCCTTTGATCTGCATCTTGAGTTTTGGCTTAATAATATATCCATAAACTAATAAAAATACACAGAGCAACAATTTCTATCAATATTTCTTTCTCCCAAGAAACTTGCTATAGCCCAAGATGCTTAGGAAGCACAGATATAAGTCACTAAGGGGTTTTCTTTTGGGGGAGATTGTTAGGTCTACTATTTTTCTTTATCTCTTGTAGTGAGTAAGGGAGGTATGTGAATCCCTTTAGGATAGGATGAAAAAGAAAGTAGGTAGAAATTATACGTGGGCCTACTCCATTTCCCTTAGGAAAATTTGATCAGTTTGAGCAACTAAGCTCTGGACATGTATCACAGCACTGAGATTATCTGATGGTATTTAAACTTATAAATATAAGATGAAGCCAAAGAAGTCAAGTAGATAGTCTTCTATTTTCAGTAATGTGTAATATGAAACGAAGAAAAGGAACTCATCTTGGAGGAGGCTCTGAAGAGCTACATGACAGCAAACTGATTACACAACCTAGTGCAGAGTGGAAACCCAATAAATTTAACAAATAGTTACTTAATTTTAGGAAAAAAAGTTAATGGGATTTCTAGGAAGTTGATGATATAAAGTATAAGATAAATGATTATTCTTAGGAAATCTACCACAGAATAACTGAACTAACAGAATCATTGAAAAACCAAAAACCTAACAAGACAAAGTTAAGAACATCACACAACTCTAAATTGGTTAACTTAATTCTAATGAACAAGTATTAAAACCAGAAGGAGGAAGGAAGACTGCAAGGAGTCAACAAAGACACCTAAAATGGTGGAAACAACTAAACCCCTTGAAAAATCAACAGATATAAATGAACATTATTTTCAAAAGATAAAAGAAATAACTACTGCTCCCAAAAGGGATGCATTACAATACAGAAGTACAGTGTTAAATATTTTAGAGAATCTGTGCAGAGAAAAATTGATTTGCCTGGGTAAGCATCAATGAAGACTCGTAATATAGCAAACATAAGTCACATTTGAAGTAGCAAACAGATGCCTGCAACACAAAAGAAATATTCAGATATAGGGAAAAAATGTAAAAATCTTTCATCATTTCATTACCTCCTTAGATATTTGGAGAAACAGAGAATATCTAGCATACCTATTTATTTCTATTGCAATATTAACAAAATCAATTATGTTTCCTTAGACAGTTTTTTTGTTTGTTTGTTTGTTTAAAGATTTTATTTATTTGGCAGAGAGAAACACAGCGAGAGAGGGAACACAAGCAGAGGGAATGGTAGTGGGAGAAGCAGGCTTCTTGCCAAGCAGGGAGCCCGATGCGGGGCTCAATCCCAGGACCCTGGGATCAGGACCTGAGCCGAAGGCAGACGCTTAACGACCGAGCCACCCAGGTGCCCCTCCTTAGACAGTTTTTAAAAATACATGTTTTAACCCTTCATTCTAACACCACTTAATTTAGTTGTTTTTCTGATGAATGAAAGATCAAATAAACCCAAGAGCCTACAGTCTGGATGTTCCACTGTCCTGCAGCCCTTATTATTCAACAAAATAACTTGAACCACAATGTTTCCCCACTCATCACAACTTCCCCTTTCCATCCACAGAGATTCAGTTTATCTAGGCACAAAGGATTGTCTTACTTTCACTGCAGGGTCTCCCACTGTAACCCACTTCTGTAAGCTCTCATGGCACTCTCCCTGCACAATGCCCACTCCACCATCATTCCCCAAAGCACCACTACTATGTAGCCATTGAGTGTTGAAGTCTTCTATGGACACTTTGGAAGTAAAAGAATTACAGTATGTATAGAATGAATCCTGTAAAGCTGGATGTTATAAATATGACTCTCCTCCAAATTAAAAAAAAAAAAACAAATCAAGAATGAATGTAAACACTTCGAAAGGGATCCATTTCACTGGCAGCCATCATCCCAATGGCTATATCCCTATCTTCTCCTCCCTTTTTCCAGACTTCTCTTTTGCTTTGTTTCTCAGTACTTAAGTCATGAAAAATTCCCTTCCCCATTTGCTCTCATCTTAACTACTCACCAGAGCAATTTATTTTTGTAGCTGCCTTCTATCAGACCAGCCCAAAGAACTACTCTTTTCACAACCCCAATCCACCCATTAAGATGTATTCCTAAATATAGGTATGCTAGATATTTTATATTTGTTTCTCTCAATCACCTCTCTGACCTACTCTACCTCTTGTGCGCTTCAGAATGCTCACCTCTAGGGATTGTATCATTGGGGTTTCCTCGTCATTGGCTTATGATTAGGTTATTTCAATGGGAGACACTAACAAATTGAAGGGCAGGGGGAAGAAATTCAGGGTATTTGTTATCCTACTTTCCCCCTGCCAGGCTAAGGGTTAGCAATAGGTATACTCCTCTACTGAAGGCCATAGATCCTGTTAGGCAGGCAGCCTTCTTTAGCTGTAACTCACAGGGTTCCAGTAATTACTCCCAATCCTTGTCCCTTGAGGTTTGCAGCTATTACTAGTCCAAAATGCTTATCATCCCATTTTGGTTTCCCTTAACTCTACCCATACCTTCAGGCATCCCATTTGAGTGTGCCATCCATTTCCTGCCAGGATCCTAGCTAACTAAGCAGGGAGGAAAAGAAACTAATTAAAAATTATATTGCCATCTTCAGAGAGATTACAGAGAAAAAATACTCATTATATAAGAACTGGTTATTCTGAGAAAGGAACAATAAGAGAAGAAACAGTTTTTGAAAATTAAAAGCAAGACTGTTGAATAAACATGTTAACAGATGTGCTGAATAAAAGAATCAGGCTGAAGAGCAAATTTATAATTTGGAAGATAAATTCAAGGAACTCTTCAAGGTATAGAATGAGAAGACAAAGAAAGGACATAAGGCAAAAAGTTAGATGGAGGTCTAACATTAACAAGAGGTCAAAAAGGACAGATATAACAAAGATAATGGAAGAAAAGAAATAAAAGAGTAATAATCTGAGATTCAAATCTTTGTGCTGAAAGGGTCCAAGTGCACAGGATTAATAATAAAAGGTATGTGGGGAGAGACACATACTCTAAAATATACAATAAAATTTCAAAATTCAAAGGATAAATAAAAACATCTTAAGCTCCAAGAATGTCCTTATTCTTAGGAGATACATGATAAAGTATTTAGGGGTGACATGTTTGTAACTTTCAAGAGGTTTAGCAGAAGAGAAGATTAGAAAAAGCTATTACGGCAAAATGTTAATATGTGAATCTAGGTGAACAGTATATGGGTATTTAACTGTATTATTCTTTGAACTATTCAATAGGTTTAAGAAAGAGAGAGAAAAAAGAAAAACAAGGCTTCCAGAGAGAGGTAAAACAAACAAAAATAGGTTCCATAAAAAAAGAATGAGACTCAGACTGGTATAAGATTTCTCAGTATAAACACTGGATGCAAAAAAATAGTGAAACAATGTCTTCACAGTTCTGAGAGAAAATGATTTTAACCTAGAATTCTAGTGAACTATAATGAAACCTGAGGGCAAAGTAAAAACACTCTGAAATATTCAAGGGCCAGAAAGCTTAATTCTTACACACTCTTTTAAGAAAAAAGAGTAATAGTGAGCTTATGTAATCTAAACAACATAGCAGTGAAATACTTAAAAACTAGTTGAAACTACATTTTCATGCAAGATGAAGCATTGTATCAATTATTGCTGAAACACTGCAATATCCTTTTAATTGGTCTTTATGCCTCCATTGTTGTACCCCTCCTATCCATTCCCACAAGGTGCCAATGTGATTTATTATAATCTAATGTTCCATTTATTTTTTTATGTAGGTAATATAGTCACATTGAACAAAATACATTCATATGATTTGAAAACAGAAGGTACAAGAAGGGATTACATTCCTAAGATCCAGACCATGGGGTCCAAGCACTTTAGAGGGCTCACCATAGGCCTCTTCCACCTGCACCCCTCTAGTAGAAGAGTCCACAGAGCCTAGGGCAAGTATGCACCCACCTTACTCCAAGTACTTGCACCCTGGGAGTCCCTGCTCAAATAGGCTAAACCCACTTTCAGGGCCTGTACATGGGTTGTCCTCCCTATAGCCTAACAAAGGGCCCATAGGCATATACCTAATACCCACGGAGTAGGCAAGTGGTAGCTGTATGCGGGAAGGGCACAGTCCTGATGTGAGGTCAGGGTGTCCACCTTTCATGGTATAGGTCTTGGAGTGGCGTTGGGATGGGAGGACAGGAGAGGCCATACATACACTGGCCAGGGCCCACCATATCAGAGTGGGCCAGAGACATAGCAAAAAGCCTCAGTCCCATTCCTGTCCCCAGCCAAAAGGCTTCCATTCCCAGAGACAACCACTGCTTCTGAAACAAGAGTAATCATTTTAAATCACAAAATCTGATAATGTAATCTCTAATCTATTTTAGTGGTTCTTCATTACTGTTAGGATAAAATCCAAAATCCTTAAGATGGTCAATATGGTACTTCTCAAACTATAATGTTCATTACAGTTACCTGAGGATTCAAGTTGGATTTATGACTGGGGTGAGGCCAGAAATTTTGCATTTCTACCAACCTCCTAGGTAATACAGACAGTGCTGGTCTGCAGGCCCTACCTTAAGTAGAGAAAGCCTATAAGAGATTAACATTCCTTTTAAGTTGTGATTTCAACTAACCTAGGGAAGGAGATTGTTCTTTCCGGCCTACCCACATCACTTAAAGAGAAACTGCGGTTGGTCCAGGCAAATGGGAGGGAGGGTAGATAGAAATTGCCAAGTCATGATAATAGCTAACCTTTATTCATTCATTCAACAAATAATTATTGGACATCTGTTTGTATATGCTACCACTGGTCTAGAGAGCCCAGTAGTGAACAAGAAAACATGTCCATCTTCATGGAGCTTACAACCTCCTAGGGTAGACAGAATCAACAAGAAAATAAATAATGTTGGGTAGTGTTTGAGACTAAGAAGAGAAATAAATCAAGATGAGGAGCTAGAAAGTAAGAACAGGTGTTATTTTAAACAACTGAGGCATACACAAGGACAGATTTAGATTTTGTTTTGTTTTGTTGCATTAAGTACTAAGGCAGGCAACTGTGTTAAGCACCTTAAAGAGATCAAGTCATTATTATCTCAGTGACAGGAATTGCTAGTGTCTTATTTTGCAGATGATAAAACTGAAGTTTAGAGATGCTAAGTAACTTGTCCAAGGTTAGACAGCTAGGCAGAACTAGGATATGGACCCTGGCAGTCTGGCTATTACCTATTTCTGTATTAATTAGCTTTTGCTGAGGAAAAACACAACCCCCAAATCTGTGCCTTGCATATGTTATCTTGCTTGTGTTACATGAGGCCTGGAGCTCTACCACGCTCAGCTGGACTCCTTATATTCTAACATTCTTGAGGCAAAACTTGAACTTTTTTTAATTTCAGAGAAAGAGTTTAGTGCTTCATCAATTGCACATTATACCCAGTGCTCATTACATCAAATACCCTCCTTAACACCTGTCACCCAGTTACCCCATCCCCCCACCCCTCTCCCCTTCAGCAACCCTCAGTTTGTTTCCTAGAGTTAAGAGTCTCTTATGGTTTGTCTCCCTCTTTGATTCTGTCTTATTTTATTTTTCCCTCCCCTCCTCTATGATCCTCTGCTTTGTTTCTTAAATTCCACATGAGTGAAATCATATAATTATCTTATATATATAATGGAATATTACTCAGCTGTCAAAATGAAATCTTACCATTTGCAATGATACAAATGGTACTAGAGAGTATTATGTTAAGACTTGAACTTTTAAGCTCTAGGTTGCCAGTTTATGACAAACATCACAGATAACTCAAGTACCAATACCACCAGACATACCACAAGAGGATCAGCAGACCAAGAGGGATAAGCCAACATTGAATTGGTAAGATTTTCCCTCTGTTGATTTAAAACTCCTGAATTTCAATCACTTAAACTTTCCTCTAAAGTTTAAAGAAGGTGAGTTTAATATGCAGTAGGTCATTCTGGTGGTTCTTAATCTTTTGGGGTTACAATCTCTTTGATAATCTGATAAAACTTGGGCTCTCTCCTAAGAAAAATGTTCATTACTCTATACAATTCTGCATTCAATTAAGGGACACACAGGATCCTAGAATAACCATAATCCTCAATTTGAGAAACCTTAAATTGTTGCATCTTCCAAAATAAATCTCTGCTCTGAAAACTTCCTTCTACTCCCTGGTGAACAAAAATGATTCTTTTCTTCCTTTCTTCCTTTCTTTCTTTCTTTCTCTCTTTCCTTTTTTTTTTTTTTTACTAATTATTTCATTTAATTGAAAGACAGTTTAATTATTAGTGTATCAAACACATAGTTTTGTTATCTAAAATAGTTGTATAGCAAAAAAGAATAAAGGCCTAGCTAGCTATTAAGAACTACTTATTTCAGTTTCTCTAAAGGCAAGTTTTATTTATGGACTACCTGTATAAAATTAGTCATCAATATTTTTATTCTATGGTGGCTGATTTTCCCTCTATACTCAGTGGCTTACAATAAGAATGTTGTTCGATACAACTCTGGTCCCTGAGAAATACAAGTATAATTGTAAATTATCCTAAGTCACATAGGTTTTTTTTTTTTTTTTTTCAAGAGAAGGTACATTTACCCTTTCCTCCCTCAAATCATGAAATGCATCCCTAGACTACTAAGAAATGATTTAAGGTTCTATATCATTTTTAAATTTCATAGTGTATTACTTTTTTTAAAAAAACAATACTATTAAAATATAAAACAACATGGTGGAGCAAGCAGGCAAGTAAAACAGTAACTTTTTTTTTTAAAGATTTATTTGAGAGAGGGAGGGAGGGAACAGATGTGCGAGCAGACTTCTGCGCTAAAAGCACAGAGACCAGCACAGGGCTTAATCTCAGGACCCTGAGATCATGACCTGGGCCCAAACCAAGAGTTGGAAACTTAACCAACTATGCCACTCAGGCACCCCAATAGTAACTTTTGATACATATTACCCCAATGTAATTAAATCACAATCTGGTAGAGCTCTCATTAATACAACATATCTAAATTATTATATGGCTAATACAAGGAGCTTAAATAGGACTATAAAGATGCTTAAATATATACTTAAACAAGGCCACCTGTGTTTGTGACTTGATCTACGTTACTTTTTAACAGAGGTAAGACTTTGATAGTTGACTACAGAATCATTAAAAAATAGAAAAATAGGTATTTTACACCCAAAACTAATAACATGGTATGTTAACTATACTTCGATTAAAAAAAAATAGGCAACTTATCAGGGAGATTCAAATCAAAACCACACTGAGATACCACCAGTTAGAATGGCCAAAATCAACAAGACAGTAAACAACAAATGTTGGAGAGGATGTGGAGAAAGGGGAACCCTCTTACACTGTTGGTGGGAATGCAAGTTGGTGCAGCCA
>CM053608.1:44514485-44542734 GCA_028646535.1 Procyon lotor | reverse complement strand
ATACATATACAATGGAATACTATGCAGCCATCAAGAGAAACGAAATCTTGCCATTTGCACTGACATAGATGGAACTAGAGGGTATTATGCTAAGCAAAATAAGTCAGTCAGAGAAAGATAATTATCATACGATCTCTCTGATATGAAGAATTTGAGAGGCAGGGTGGGGGGTCATCGGGAGGTGGGGGAGAGAAATGAAACAAGATGGGATGGGGAAGGAGACAAACCATAAGAGACTCCTAAACTCACGAAACGAACTAAGGGTGGCTAGGAGGTAGGGGGGAGTAGGGATAGGGTGGCTGGTTACAGACATTGGGGAAGGTATGTGCTATGGTAAGTGCTGTGAAATGTGTAAGACTGATGATTCACAGACATGTACCCTGGGGCAAATAATACATTATATGTTAATAAAAAAAATATTTTGGTGTATATAATGCATTTGGTGCTTGTATTGGATGTGGTACACACATATTTCCCCTCTCTACAAAAAATATATATTTGGCACTAGTTTAAAAATTTCTTTTCCACATAAATACATAGTCTTTTCTTTCCTAATAAATATATTTTAAAAGTATTTTCAATAACTGTATATAGTCCTGTATATAGTCTTTCATAAAGATGTATTATAATTTATTATTTAATTATTGGATATTCAGATTACTACCCACTTATATAAAAATACATATAGATAAAACATTCACATTCTAAACAGCACTATAGAGATTATCATCATACATAAATCTTTCAAGTGATTTCCTAGATGTGGAGCCATTATGTACACATTCCTTTAACAACAGTTGCACTGTTGGCAGCATGCTATTATAAAATTTAACATTTTTAGTCACAGTCTTGATTTGCCCTTTTTTTTTTCTCTACATCATTGCAAAATTCTTAAGGATAGTGGTTGTCTTCTGCTTTTTATATCCCCCACAGTGCCAGAACAGTGTCAAATACAAAGAAAGATTCAAAATAAATTCTTACTTTAAAAAAGTATACTCATTTCAGCCTTAGATGGAAAGGGAGGTCAGCTAGAGGTGCTGTGGGGTTCAGGAGAAAAAACAGTAACCCTGTCATTAAGTATTTTAACAAAGGAAAAGCCACTAACTAAAATTTAGTTTCTTTCCAATCAATAAAAAGCATTTGATATAAACATGTAGTACTAAAATAACAGAATATTTATTTCAAGATTTGACTCTTCATATTTTATAACATATCAACTCCCAAATTCGAAGCAGCTTTTAAAAACTAGTATAGATTGGAATTAGACACACCTAAATCTTAATAATTACCACCAAAGAGATAATCTAATGTACAAAAGGGAATAATAAAATAAAATAAAATAAAGATTAAAAGACTGTGTGTTGCAAAAGCCAAACACAACTCTAGCTTGAGGTCAAACTTTTCTTTAGAAAATTACTTTTATAGGTTAAACTGAAGAAAGAAAAAAAAAAAAAGGCTTGTCTTATATCCATTCTGCAATATTCAATACAGGCCCAACTGTGCAAGGTTTTTTTAAATCTTCAGCATGTAAAGAAGATGAACTAAACTTTTAATGAAGCATTTAAGAAAAAAGCAAGTGGAATTATTTGTTGGTAGCTGTTACTAATGAAGGAAGTATAGTATTTAGATTTTCCATCTTCTTTGACAAGATTCATTGCCAAAATCATTTTTATTCATCCTGCTATACCAGATTTTTAGGGCACATGCCATAGATATCAAAACTCTGACCTAACAAATGGTATTATACAAAATGGCAGGCACTACTATGAATTTGAAAATATCTTGTGCTTAGGAGGATAGTTATGTTGGGATTTACAATCGAAAATATTGATGAAGTATTTTAAAATTTAGCTTGCAACATATAGGCAACAAAGTTAAAAACACCTCAACAATTACGTTAATTTAAGTACACAGTTCAAATTGAGTAATTTCTTAAAATGATTATATAATTTATTTCACAATTTAAGCAATCAAGACTAAGATGTTCCATTTTGATCAGATAAATGTTGAATTTTGGAAAGGATAAGGAAAACGTAATTTTCTACACTATTTAAACACAATCCTTTATGGTTCTAATAAAAGTTTTCCACAATAATGGAATAAAAGAATCCCAAACCTTTAAAGTATGCATGGGAGACATACAAACGGAAAAATGATTTCTATATGAGCTCCAAGTAATGATACAATCTGGACTTGATTTCTAAAAAGACAACTGAGGCCCCTTTTCTTTTTAGCTGTAAACAATTTGCTGTTATGACATGTAATGCAATACCATATTTTGGGAAATTTCAAACATTCACAATCCACAGGAAAAATACTCAACACTCCTACACTGTTTTTTTTTAAGCCCACAATAGTGCAGTCTTTCAGCTACAAAGCCAGAAGCCAGTTAAAAAACCAGTACTTTTCCACTAGAGTTACTTCTGGGGCAGGGAAGGGGATGTTCGACACTGCAAATGTTAGGGTCTAAAATAAGATCATTGCAAGGAGTTACTACAACACTCACACTGCCAGCACTGTCATGGCAACAATGAACTAGCTAGGAGAATGCTCTTTTAACATTCAAAGCTAACCTTGAGTCTATTACTCATGGAAATATACCAAATTTTCTTTTAGGCAATTCACTAAGGAAATCATCTTACTTGGTAATCTCTTAATGTAAAAAATAAACTTTTCATACCCCATTTTCCCAAGATCACTGTCCAGAGTCTCCCTGTAATCAGCTGAAATTTATAATGACGACATAATAAAAATTATGAATGATAATGAAACATGAAATTAATCAGGTTCCAAATGCAATTTCAAATGGGTCAGGGTTTAAATAAGAATTTGGTATGCAATTTATTAACGTCTAAGAATGTGGTTTCTCCTAGAAACACCAAAGTTACACATTTCATCCTGAAGGAAAATTAATTTGGAACAAAAAGTAATAAATATTTTCACTGCTAGGAGCCTTACATTAAATTTTTATTCAGAAAGAGTGGTATAATGGTGAAAAGTGTGGTCTCTGTGGAGTCTCAATGCTGGGTATGAAACCTGCCCCTCCTACTAGCTACGATACCTTGGGCAAGTTATTTAACCTATGTGGGCCCTGATTTTTCTTCATGATAAAGTAAGGATAATAATATCTACTCTTAAAATTTTGTTGTGAAAACTGAACATATAATTTCATTCAAAAGTTTACATCTTGCCAAACTAGAAAGATTAAAAGGTTGCTGCAGATGACTTAAGATAACTTGGTTCCAATGCCGTAACGGATTTTAAGGGGAACAGGCGTGGCAGCTTAGGAGAACGCATGCCACACACAACCAAGCAAATTCAAGAAATCTAACATGGTACAAAATCTCTTCAAGCCCTGTCACCTTTCTTGGAGTATCTTTTCAGCCAGGTATGTTTGCTTAGTTACTTTGTTTTAATCATATTAAGCTGTCTAAGCTAGGCCAGTTACCTGGCAAGAATGAAAGGACTGTTTGGGGGACTTTCAGGTGAATGTGTCGGGATCCCATTGTGGGGGGCAGAGTAGGAACACTGATAGTGCAGCTCTAATCTCCTCAGTAGAACTTCAAGGCTAACAGTCTCTGCAGCAGGTAACTTGCCTGAAGATTCAGTTGCCTACTGACAACACTGACATATAAGCCATGATTTGCTTTTCTTATATTATGTGTCCCTGGAGATGTATTTGAAAATCAAATGTTCACAAGTGGAATAATAGACTAACATGGTATCAAGGGAGGAATCCAGTTCCCAGAAAGCTAAAACAATATTTATAAAATCCTTAATTTGCTTTCTAGAGGTATTTTTTCCTCTAGGGTGCTATCCTCTTGGCCAGGGAACCTGGAAAGTGGGTGAAAACTTTCCCAGCTGCTCAGGAACTTGGGGTATCCTAAAAAGTATATCATGCCGGGGGCTCAATTTCCCATCTTTTTTCTATCACACTGTGGGGGCAGAACAGAATATTAATAGTTAACATTCACTGAGTGCTTACTGGATTCCAGTAAGCATTGCACATGTTACCTCATTTAATCCTTTCAACTCTGTGAGGGAACTGAGGTTTAAGGAGGTTATGTAATTTGCCCAAGGTCACAGAGTTTGGCAGGGCAAGACTTAAAGCCAGGTCTGACTAACTCCAAAGCCCATGATCTTGACAATGATACTCTAATCCCGTCCAAATACTGAAGTAAAGGCCTTGGCCATGGACCTCCCCATGTACACTTGACCACCTGGATGACACATGCGGCTGCCTGCCTGCAACTTTCCTGTGAGTGCCATCCTGACAGCAGAATGGTGTTAGACTCCAAGGAGGGGATGGATGCTACACATCTGCTATCATCACTACAGCAAGCCTCTGGGGAGCCAAACACCTACATTGGGGCAGTGGCGGGTTAGAAGCACCCTCTGCTAAAGTTGGATATCAGCACCAATCAGCTTATATATGAAAATTTGATGTACAGAAGGCAATTAGGGGTGTTAATATATGTGGATACAAAGTGTGGGATGTACGAAAAATCCTGAAGTAATGCCAGTTTGGAGTTTGACTCATGAAACCACCTAAGATCAAGCTCATCATCACGATCAACATCATAGTTACTATTTATTGAGCACTTACTATGTATTTCTATGTGCTTTACACATTCTACCCGGAGTTTGGTATTATTGTTACCCTCATTTTACAGGTAAGTAGTCTCAAAGAGTTTATTCATAAATAAATTTGTAGGTTACAAAATATTGAAAGTTACAAAATGTAAGATCTTTTTTATAATCAAATCACAAGGTAGACAATTACGTAAATTCACAGATAAGGAAATGGAGACTGCAGAGATTAATTTACTCTTGAGCAAATGGCTGGTAAAGAAAGTCCAGTAAGATCTTTATTTTTTTTCCCAGTAAGATCTTTAAATCACTCTGAAGTAACATCTCTAGTCAATGTGAGACTGTACACCTCGAATAGTTAGAAACAAAATAAATTAAGAAATGTTTTTTAAGCAGAATCATTATTAAACTAAGTGAAATAGCCTTTCCTCTGCCACGTCAAAAGATAGTTAAGCATAATGTTTGGCATATATAGAAAGTACACAACAAATACCTATTAAATGAAATGAGAAGAAACAATTCACTAGATCCAATGGTAAAAATCTACACTGTCTCAAAAAAAATTCAAGTATTCCTTATACTCAGAACCTCTGTCATCAACAAAACTGAATCAATACAGATTATATTTTATAATTTAAGTCTGTCAATGCACACATTTACTTGTTAGATGAAACAGCAGACACACCTTAATTTGGTGAGGTGTAATCACTACACAACCTTGAGAGACCTCGTTTTGTGAGAAAACCTGTCTCCCTATCATTTAAATCACTTTTTACTTTTGAAAGGCTTCTCTTAAATATGTCCTTCAGTACCATTGAACATATCACTCTACCACTATTTTGCAAGGCTTGGCCTTTATCACATGATTGGAAGAATATCTTGCTGTGTTTAGGCTATGAATAGCATTTGAAAAATCACTCAGTTATAATTATAGACAGCTAACACCTGCCAACTTGCTAGAAAATGAAATCATGTAAAATTTTAAGATGAGTGTGCAATGCTTGTCAAAGTATCAAAACAATAAATGCTTACTTTTAGTGGGGTAAACTAAGATTCTACCTAGACCTTACTGTATTGACACATTATCCTAAGTTTTAGAAAGTATGTTAGTTCATCAATTTAAATAATTTTAAAGTTAAAACATTAAATGAATACTATTTATACTATTAAATGAATACTCTTCATTTAATAAATTTGTATATATGAAAGTTGATTTCTGAGCTGAAGGCAGATGCTTAAACAATTGAGCCACCCAGGCGCCCCCCAAAACAAACATCTTTTAAAAGATTTTTAAAATACACAAACATTATGATAAACGTATCTTTATCAGCACTAGTTTAACATGGTGTAGTAGCCAAAAGGAAAAAAAAAAAAGCAAAGCATGGGATGTTTTCATTGTATAATTATTTAGCTGAGTTTTTCATATTTCAATTTCCAGTCTTCCCAATGCCCCCAAACAATATCATCATCAAAAAGGGACTCTCAGATGCCCCTGAGTACACTGTGTCTGCATAAAGTACTAGATAACTTTATCAAGGTCATCAAAGGTCTCACTTAATGTAATAAATGTGGTCTAGAAAAGTTGTGTCAAAGTAAGTCCTATTTTTCATTGACTTCCATTAAAAAAAGTATTTTACCATATGGTATGACAAAAATAGACTGATTTGAGAAATTGTGACAAAGAGATTAAAACTGGTGGCAAACCTTGCTTGGTGCTAATGTACGTCCATCCTTCTGTGTATTTTAGGTACTTCCCTCCGTTCCCCAGCATCTCCCTTGTCCTTCCACAAGTTCTAAAAATTTCCCCATTTCTACGGTTCCTCCAGTCCAGTCCATGTTAATTTGCTTCCACATAAACACTGTCTGTTCTCAAATATGAAAAGTCTTTAAGATTAAGACATGATACCAAATAGGACCCTTCTATATCAAAGTTTTAAGTGATAATCCTTTATTATATGCAAGATTCCATGTGTACTTTCTGGTCAGTTCAGCTTCAGCAAATTCTTAAATTGGATATTTGAGTTATTTATTTTCTATTCAAATGGTTAAAAGATATCCTGCAAATTTCTAGTGGTCACCAAAAGGAAAATGAATATAATTCTAAAAGAGAACAGCACACCCACACCTATTTTCTAGTTCTTTTACTCCATGAATAATCTGTAGAGCACTTTAAGGGCACAGAGTCTTAAAGATGAGAAAATAATTCTAATTAAGCTAAACTATTGTTTCAGAGGGTCCTTCATGATGTAATGAGCAACCCATGACCTTAAACTGAAATCTAATGAGCAAGTGTTTAATATCCCATTTTTCTGCAAAACACATCCCATTTATAAATTAAACAACATGCTAAGAAAAAAAAAAAACCATTTTAAAATTAATCATTCTGGGTGGTTTTTTTTTTGTTTTTTGTTTTGTTTTGTTTTGTTATCTTTTTCCATGCTAGAGACCATCTGGGGCACTGTAACAGGAATATGTGAAATTTGAAAGCCTAAAAAAAAAAAAAGAATATTCTTGTTAGTTTCAGTCTTTTCTCAAAAGTCAGAACAAAGGAAGAGGACAGTATGTATTTATATATTATAAAGAGGACACTGAGGGTAGATAGTGTAGATATGATTCATCCTGTAAGCCAGTGGGGGGGAAAAAAAAAGATAAGCTCTTACTTTGTCTGCAAACCATTTAGAAAAAAAAGTTAATAGCTGCCTTCAGTTTCTTCACATTCTCCATCCAAAGAAACACAGACAACCTGAGGGTAAATAGCATTCCCCACTGAGATCAAAAGCTACTAAAGAAAGTGGTCAAAGGTAGGAATGGGAGGAAGTACTGAATAGAGAAGTAAGCCAGGAGACTTTCTGAAGGAAGGGGACTGAGTTCTCAGTATATTAATAAAATAAGAAAGGCCAGAAAATAGTGGATATGGATGAGAGAAACTTAGTGTAAAGCTGAAAGAAGACTCTCATATTTGCTGTGGCTGAGAGTAGCAGTGAATTGTTTGAGATGCACCTCCTTAAACTTTTGGCTTTGACTAGACATAGCAGTAAAAAAAGAAATCAAAACAATCAGTTTAAAGGGCCAAATCTGCTTCTAGAATGTTCCTAATCTCATGTTACATTTTATATCATTATGTTTCTAATCTAACAGAATCTAAATTATAAGTAGACCAAAGCAATACTTCATCTAGTGAGATATTAGATCAGTTCTAATACGGCCTGTGACTAAACTTGACTACCTTGCACCCCCCTTCTTCCTCACCAACAGAAATTTTTTTGTTCAAGTGATGGGGGTATCCTGGCTGTTAGGGGATGAATGCAGATTAGTCCAAACCAAAACCAGAAATGCCCAATTTCCTTGCCAATGACTAGCTTAGAAAAAGGCATGTGACCCAACCCTAGTCAATAAAAACTGATAGGAAGTCTGCTGGAGGCTAAGAAAAGCTTTTCTTCCCTGATAGACACAAGCGAAGAAACTCTTCTCAACAGTAGATGGGTCACGACTGCACATGGAACTTTAAACTACTGAGGCAACCTTGCCCCCACGAGTAGAGAAAGTACTTGCTATGCTGAGGGAAGGAAAGCAGAACGGTAGAAGGCAAACAGGTAATGTAATTTCATAATGAATCAACTAAGCTTGAAATTACCAAATCTCAAGATTTATTATACTAAGTAATAAATTTCTTATTGTTAAACCTACAAACTATTTATTACCCAAATTTGATATCAAATGGATAGTCCAATTGCAACCCTTAACAACTGAAATGTGCATCTTACCCAACAGCTGAAGTTTCATTTCTCCTTGGGGGGTAACAACTGCTTCACTACATGAAAGTCTCCTCGCCCCACTTAACAAAGATATATACTTTGTTACTTGTTCTAAATTTTCAAAAGCCAAATTACTTTCAGATAGTGTTAATTGCTGGCATGTTGATAAGAAAATTTAACACTTTCCCTTTTTCACAGTACAGAAATGAAAATGATCAAATGATCATTCTTAGAAAAGTACCTGGCCATTTTGAACACTCTTAATCTTTTGATGAATATTTACACACTTACATTCCTCCCTTTATTATGTGCATCATAAAGACCACAGTTCACCAGTAGACTATACTAATGTATCCGGCCAGTGTTAATATGCCTTTTCCTTCGTTTATTTTATTTTATTTTTTTTTAAGATTTTATTTGACAGAAAGACGCAGTGAACAGTGAGAGAGAAAACACAAGCAGGGGGAGTGGGAGAGGGAGAAGCAGGCTTCCCACTGAGCAAGGAGCCAGATGCAGGGCTCCATCCCAGAACCCTGGGATCATGACCTGACCCAAAGGCAGCCGCTTAACAGCTGAGCCACCCAGGTGCCCCTTTTCCTTTGTTTAGGGAATCAAACATATCGAAAAGGTATCATGGGGTTAAGAACAACAACAACAAACCCAGCATAAATGAAGCCTACTAAGGGAATAGAAGACCTTCCTCAAAAGCAGGGAACAAGTCTTATTGATCTCCCAGTCCAGTGCCTGGCACAGAACAGCTCTCAAAAATGTGTTCTACAGATTTAAATATGTTGATGTGAAATCAATATATTGAGAACAGGAATACAGAGAATGCTCTCTCCCAAGCTGCCAATTTTTTACAGGTTTAGCCATTTTGAGTTGAATCCATCCTACCCTTACCCCACCAACTCCCTTCCTGACTGTGGTTGTCTGAGCTGATTTACAGCAATTAAGAGCAGGAACACTTGCAGGAATTGCAAATTGAGTTCAGCTTCTGCTGCTTCACCAATGAGTAACAGAAAGCATTACGGAGCACTACATTTTATTATTTGGTTTCCCATGTGAGGCTGGAGCAGTATATGGAAGCCAGATCACACTGGACCTTATGTGACATCTTAAGTTTGAATTCTATCCTCAAGGATTTTAGGCAGGAGAGTAATAGGATCAGATTTCATTTCAGATAAATGACTCTGAAGTTATGTTATATCAAGTTGGAGGATGGGTTAAGTCTGGAGAAGTGACAGACAACAATGGCAGAACGACAACCATAGTAGCAGGGGCAGAAATCCCTTTAGGAACTTTTTCTAATCAGATGTAGCATATGCAACTTAATCTCAACATGTCTAAAACAGAACTCACCACTCCTCCTAAACTGATCCTTGGCCACTCTTCTGTCTCAGGAAATGGCTGAACTATTCACCAAGTAGCTCAAGCCAGAAACCAGACAACATCCTTGATTTTGTTATATTCCTCATCGCCTATATCCAATTCAATACTATATCCTGTGGCTTCTAATTCTTAGCAATCTCCCAGACCACTGTTTTCCCACTTTTCCCCACTATATCCTACTTCATCATAATTTTTGCTTTGGACTAGTGAAATAATCTCCTAACTGATGTTGCACATCCACTCCTGACACCTGAAATTTATTCTCTGCATTGCTCCCGAAGTAATCCTTTGAATATACTGTGGATCATTTCCCCATTTTGCTCAAAACCCCTCAGTGGATTCCAATTGTTACTAGAATAAAGTCTACCACTGTTTTGTTTTTTTTTTTTAAAGATTTATTTTTATTTTATTTATTTGAAGCAGAGAGAGAGAGGGAGAGAGAGCATGAGAGGGGAGAGGTCAGAGGGAGAAGCAGGCTACCCGCGGAGCAAGGAGCCTGATGTGGGACTCGATCCTGGGACTCCAGGATCATGACCTGAGCTGAAGGCAGTTGCTTAACCAACTGAGCACCCAGGGACCCAAGTCTACCACTGTTAACTTGGCCTACAAGATCCTGTTATCCAACTCCTGCCTAAAGATAGTAAGAATTCCTAATATTACTGAGCACTTCTTATGTGCTATGGCACTGTGCTATGTTTTGCAAGCAGTTTCATTTTATTCTCATTGTGAGCATTATCTTAATTTTGCAGATGAGGAAACTGAGTCAAGGACAAATTATGCAACTTATTCAACATTGCAGAGCTAATAAAGTATTGGAGCCAGATCTGACAGAGAATGTGCCTAAGTTTTCATTCTCCTTTCAAAAATATGTTCCAACCACATTGTGTTACTTTCCATTCCTAGAACTCATCTGCTTTCTCTTGCCATGAGGTCTTCATACAACTGTTCCCTATGTGTGGAATGTCCCTCACACAAATTTCACTTTTGCCCAGATTATATCTATTCATTTGTCAAATCTCTGCTTAAATGTCATCTCTTGAGGGAAGTTGCCCCTTACTATCTGAAATTACATTATTTATTTCTTTATGGTCTCTCTCCAGTAAAATGTCAAAATTGTTCACCACTGGTTCTTAGTTCTTAGAATGGCATTCACCAGGGGTTCAATAAACATTTGTTGTATGAAGGCATGCATGAATGATTGGGGATGGAAACTCCCTAATCTGATGACTTTATTCAGGCTGATAAGAAATAAAAAGAAGCCAAATATAAATTTGTTCATCCACTGGATATTTAATAGCTTCCAGGTCCCAGCCAATACTCTTGAGAACTTAACGGTCCTCCTGAGGGGACAGACATAAACATGTGACGATAGCACAATATAAGTAGAGCGCCTGTTCTAACAGTAGCAGGAAAAGGTGCAATAGATGCAGAGATGCAAAAAGAGTATAAATCTTTGGAAAACCTTCAGAGTGGAGGAGATGCTTTAATTTTTTTCCAAAATGAATGAATCCTAAAATATATATCATGTAGTCCATGTCTTTCACTTATGAAAAAGGAGAGAAGCATTCATTTATACTGGGGCATTTTATATCTTTAATTCTCACAACAGCTCTATGTTATTATTCCCATTTCATAGATGTGGGAATCCAAACTCAGAGAGATCAAGTAACTTAACTTGTCCAAGGTCATGCAGTACATTAATAAAGGAGGAGAATTTGAGCCCAAGTCTGTCTGACTCCAGTACCCATTTACTTATCAATATATCACAGTCCTTTGACCCTGCACTCCCCAGAGCCTAATTACTTCTGTTTTCAATATAATTCTTAACTAAATTGGTTATGTTTTACCATTTGAATATAAAGCAGCAAAATTAAAGATTCAGGAAGAGAACAAACTGAAGTATACCGACAGTAAGGGGAGGAACAGAAAAACTATTAAAAATTGAACACAAAAATTCAAAAAACATGGATCATGTAGTCCTATACACTCTACCCTCAGCTAAACAATAGTACTTGATGTGCATAATGATGATCCCATTACGGAAAAAAAAACGGTTGTTCTAGACACTACAGTCTAAGAAATAGAGAAATAACTTTCAAGACTTAAAAGGGTAAACCTCAGGTATCTAGAAAATTCCTCTCTGATAACTCTGGACAAATTAATTGTAACAACTGTTCCCAAACTGTGAGAAGAAATATCCCAAGATCTTGAAAAGAGTCTTCATTTTATGGACGTGATTATTTTTCTGTTGCTTTAAACTAACCAAAATAGAAAAACTATTAATTTTAGCTTACATATATATACATATATACACCCAAGTAAACTATAAGTTTTAGGAACTTCTCATAAATGACTTTGAACAGTACATGGATTAATTTAAACTGACCAGCATAGTGTTACTGACCATTCTTAGGATCTAAAAACAACCTTTTTCTAAACAAGCCCAAATAAAACCCTTCTAATAAATCTTCTAATTAAACAGGAGAAATTGATCAGGTACAAAACAGGAGGAAAACTAACACTTTTCATCTGTTGCACTGAAAAGTATGCATGTGAAAAAGAAAAATCAAACAATTGAGGCAAACACAGAGAAAACTAATTGGATACTTTATCATGAATGTTTCTACCATTCACTCAACCTGGGTTCAACTTTTCAATCTGAAGACGTTAGCTCCTTTATAACATAGGCTTTTATTATTTTATGTAATTCATTTTTTTTTAAAAAGTTGGTTTTAGAGAACAGATCTGATTTTTTGTTTTGCTTTTAAGAACATGAGAAAATTGTTCACCAATTTTCCTGAACAAGTGAAGAAACATTTAATATCCTTTATCATTTGAGAGGCTTTTAAATGAGAAACATCCCACACTGAATAGTGTTTGTAACAATGTGAAAAGTATACTGGCTATACTTCCTAACAACATGTAAAAATGAATATAAGAAAAAGCAAGTCTTTACTTGCAATTAACTAACTTTCTCATATTTTTCCGGGAGGAATACAGTTCCTGCTAAAACTCTCTAGAAAGACAATTGTTGTTTACTTATATTTGAAAACTGCTCTTACTTTAGTTCTTCTTGTGCAATTTTGGCCCCAGCTTCAATGTCTTACAAGCCACACTAAATTGAAGATGTAGAATGAATTCGTAATGGGTTCACATAACCACCTAGCAGCAAACACAACGTGAATAAGTAAAACTGCACTGTACTTACTAGATGGAGGAGGACAGTTGTAATTACAATTTTTTCTTACCTGGACGCTCTTCAAAATAAATTCACTTTTTTCTCTTACATCTTTAAAGGGACATCTCTTGGAAAGCATAAGCAGATGAGCAAGAAGTTTATTCAACCCATCCACAGAAACAGCATCTGAAAGCCCGTCCGATGGACGAAGAGGTGTCTCTTTCACCGAACGAAGATACTCAGTTTTCCTCAAAATTGTTTGCTTAATGTTTTCCAGTGCTGTCTCTCTAGCAGTTGAATCTCTACTGCACAGTCCATCCCATCGCACTTCATTCTCTCCTTCAGCCATGACAACTAGTGATTTTTTCTTTGCCGTCTTCAGTTACCCTTCAGCATGTCCCCAAAAGTACTTTGTATTTTTAAAACGAAGAATGTAAGAATAAAATCAGAGAAATCGAATTGTCATGAAAACACAAATGTCTGGGAGACATCTGGAACCAGAAGTGTCTTATACTAATGGCTTTCAACTGAGCTGCAAGACAGAACTCACCCTCTCCTACGTGAAGGGGCAGTCTTCTCGTCAGAGACTAAAAAAAGTTGGAAAGTTGAAACCCTACAGCGCTGGCTTTGCTGGACAGGCAGTCCCGGGGAAGCGCTCTCCTCTGTCCCGCGGGGTCAGCGGATATCCTCACGTTGTGGAGCTGTCAAATCCGTGCTCTGCCCAAAAAGGCTGGTAACAGTTGAAGGCGCTCCAGCCATTCCGGGTTTTTTGTCTGGGCAGCCACCGAGTTCTCAGAAGCATTCCCACCCCGCCCCTCCTCCGGCATCAGTCCCCGCCCCCGACAGCTCCTCCCTACCCCTCAGCTGCCCGCTGGGAGCTGGTGCGGAAATCTCGCCAAACCCTTGCTCACTGGCTGCCGCGGCCGGAGACCCAGTCGCTCCTTGGTGGCGGCAGCCCCTGGCAGCCGCTGTCTAGGCTGCAGCGTTGGAGCAAACTGTCTCCGGCCCCAAGATTCCGGATCCCCGAGCAGACGCCTCTTCTCTTCCTATATCTGCGTCCTCGCCCACTGCCCACTAAACCTGACCCGCACAGGGTTGGGCCACAATCCCCGAAAGCGGAGCCGGGCCGCGGAGCTAGCGAAGCCAGGCCGGAGGCGCAGAGCCCGCCCCTTCGCCCAGCCCCATCGGTGGGGCTCGGCCCAGAGGGCGGGGAGCAGGGAGGGGAGATGGGGTCCTCACCCCCCCAGCCCCTCCCCTTTCTCCGCCCGGCATAGAGCAGGAGCCGCCCCTGCCCCAGCGCCCTCTTCCCCGCCCAAGAAGACGCGACCCGCGGAGGCAAAGCCATTGGAAAAAGCCCCGCCCTACGGCCGGCTACCTCTGGACCCCAAGTCCGCGGGCGGCCGCCAACTGCTGCCGGCTGCTGCGCATGCGTGATGGCGAGCAGGGCGCATGCGCCTAAAGGGCGTTTTCCGTCCTCTGTCTTTTGGATTCTCCTGGCTGGAGGAGGGGAGAGAAAAGTAAGAACTTGATGTACATTGAAACTATTACAGACAAGCACGGCAAAGAAAGGGGGCGTAAACATACACCTGGAAGAAATTGAATCGAGATTTAAGATTAGCCTGAAAATAGTGACAGTCTATTACACCAAATCCGAGATTTAAGGCAGGGCGTCCTCGCATTGACTTCTGGGAAATGTAGTTTTGCTGTACCGTCGCGTTCTGTTGGCGATAGAAACTACAGTCCCCAGGAGCCACTGCGACGTGGCCTGTAGCGGCCTTCGAGCCAACGGTTGCGCGGATGGAGGTTGATAGCGACGAGTTGGTGAGCATTGTAGGTTTGGCTGCCAATTTTTTTTTGACAGGATTTTTTTCCTTCTTCCATTTCCTCAGGGATTTTGGAGACCAAGCTATCGAGAGCCGTCTTCCTTAGTCCAGGGGTATTGTCCAGTACTCTGCCTGGGAAGGAGTAGTGCGGAAGCCCGAGGCCGAGGGCATGTTAAAGCGCGAGGAATGATCGCGATCCCAAGGGTGTTAGGGAGCAGCAAAAAGCCGGGCAAGAGGGATGCTGTAGAAACCGGTGCGTTTTGCTTCGACCTCTGCTTCCTCCCTTTCTCGCGCGTGAGGGATTAGATATCCCTGTGCAACTGCACTTTTGTTTGCCATTGCATAGGTGTCCTGTATTTTATGCGCTCAGTAGAATGAAATCCCAGGCCGGGCTTTAAAAGCGAATTGTCAAATACATTTTGTATGAAACTAGGGGGAAAAGAATCCCCAGTATTCCTAGATATGAATGTTTGCAGGCTTTAGGGATACTATATGAAAAAAAGACCTATAAAAATCTCCAAAATTTAGTATATTTAGAAGATTTGTTTGTTTAAAAACTACTGTTTGTTTTTGAAAAGTCGTTCCCCTTGAGAAAAGTCAAGTCTGAAAGGCAGTCAGTGGACTGAGAACTAAATTAGATTTTAATTCTTCACACTGTGGAGTAGGTGTGTTTCTAAAATTTGAGCCATGGGGCGCTTGGGTAGTTCAGTCAGAAGAGCATGCAACTCTTGATCTCTGGGTGGTGAGTTCTAGCCCCATGTTGGATATAGAGATTACTTAAGTAAAACTTTAAAAAATAAATTGGGGGTGCCTGGGTGACTCAGTGGGTTAAGCCTCTGCCTTCAGCTCAGGTCATGATCTTAGGGTCCTGGGATGAGCCTGCTTCCCCTTCTCTCTCTGCCTCCCTCTCTGCCTGTTTGTGATCTCTCTCTGTCAAATAAATAAATAAAATCTTGAAAAAATAATAAAAAAATAATTAAAAAATGAAAAGGATAAAAATTTAGCCTTGTGAGGTACTGAGTATCAGGACGCAGTCCCTATCTAGTTACAGAATCTAATGGTTAAACACACAATTATATTACAATATGATACCTGGCTATCTGGGATGACTAGAAAGAAGATCACTAGCTTAATCCTGGAAAGCCAGGGAAATCTTCATCCTGGGGAAAGAAGGCTAAAGGGATAGCATATGGCGAGGCCTAGAAGTGAGAGGTATGGAACTTTCAGGAAACTGAAATAAGCCAAATCACCTATATTTTGGGAGGGATAACTTTTTATGTACTGATGTACTTTGTAGCTACAAAGAAACAAGTACTGTGAATTTTCCAGATAGTTTCTGAAAGTGACCTGTCCTTGAACAGGTTTATAGTTTCAATGAATTGGTGTACTTTGGAAAGCCTTGTTTTATAAATTCTATGCTACTGGTTTAAATTTTATGCTACTGGCTTAAATCAGAATTTTAAAAAATGTGAACTTCTTATGAATATGATTTCAAAAAATTAAAAAAAAATTCTTTTTTTGCCTTTTTTGGGGTTCATCCTCCTTTGTCCTACGCACAAAGAGTAAGGTAGTTTCTTAAATCTAGGTCCCCTTATCACATAGTTGAATATGATCCCTTCCATATTCATGGTTTAACTACCACCTATGACTTTTAAATGTATACCTCTATCCACCTTTACCTTTCCAGCTTACCCATTTCCTTGATATTTCTTTTTTGATATCTTAGAAGCATCTCAAGTTCAACGTGCCTAAAGCCAAATGCATGGTTATCTCTAATGAGTCTGATTCTTTTTCAGTGTTTCCTATTTCAGTAAATGATCCTACCATCCACTTGTGAAAATTTGGAAACTACACATTGTTGATTTCTTCCTGTCCTTCATTCTTCTATAGCCAATTATTACCAATTCCTATTAATCTCATCTCCCAAAAAGCCTCTAAATCCATCCTTTTCCCACCATCTACATAAGCACAGTCTTTTCCAAACTGTCACAATCTGTTGCCTAGATCATTACAATAAGGATAATTCACTCTGGCCTTTATCTATTTTTAGTTCTCCGCTGGAGTCATAATGATCTTTTTGAAATGCAAATCTGACTAGATTTTTCACTTAAAATCGTTTATTGCTATCTCACCATTCTTTGTGACAAACCTTCTTTGTAAAGCATAATATCATTTTGTCCCTTTCCACCTCTCCAGCCTCACTTAATATTATACCTACCAGTCTCCATCTAGCTCTGCATCAGCCATACAGATTTTTCTTCAGTCACTGATTCTCATATTCCTTTCATCCATTTATACACTCAACAAATATCTGTTGAGTATCTACTATGTAAGGGGAAAATCATACTTGTCATTGAGCACAATATACATTGACACTTGAACAACATGGGGTTGAACTGCAGAGGTCCACTTACATGTGCATATTTTTTTTATAAATACAGTATAGTAGTGTAAGTCTTTTCTTTATGGCTTTCATAATAACATTTTCTTTTCTGTAGTTACCTTATTGTGAGAATATAGCATGTAGTATAAATATAGAATATGTGTTAATTTATATTATTCATAAGGCTTCTGGTCAACAGTAGACTTTTAGTAGTTAAGTTTGGAGGGGTGCATCAAAAGTTATTTCGAATAAAAGTTGTGGGTTTTTTTTTACTTCATGGTGGGGAGTTGGCACTCCTAACCCCCACATTGTTCAAAGGTCAACTGTACAAAAATGTCTACTCGTAGGAGCTTAAATCTATTAAGGAGACCAAAAATCAATATGTAATATATGTGGTAAATGCACAAATGTGGTGGAGAGAAATAAGAGCCAACCAGGAAGGGGGATAGGAAGTGCTGGGTTGGGGGGGCAAGGTTCACTTTTAAATAAGGTGGTCAGAGAAGGGGACATTTGAAGGGATCTGAAGTAGGACGTGGGATAAGCTGTGCAGATACTTGGAGGAGGAATATTCCTGTAAAGAGAATAGCTCATACAAAGGCCTGTGGGCAGGAGCAAAGAAATAGCAATGTGGCTGGAGCACTTTGAGTGCAGGAAAGGAGAATAAGATGAGGACACAGAGAAAGGAGGTCACATAGGTGATTGAAAGGACTTTGACTTTTTAATTGAAATAGGAAGCCACTGGAGGGCTTTGAGCAGATCAGTTGCATGACGTGACTTTTTAAAATGATTACTTTTTTGAAATTGTGTTGAGCATAGACCAGGGGGAAACAAGTATGGAAGCAGAGACACTAGAAAGGAAGCTAAAGTAATATTCCAGGTGAGAGATGATAGGGGTAGCTTGGACCAGGGTGCTAACAATGGAGGCAGTGGGAGGAGGCCCACAGTCTGGATCTGTTATGATAGTTTAGCCAACAAGTGTTACTGATAGATTGGATATGAGCTATGAGAGTATAGGAGTCAAAGATGACTCCAAAGTTTTTAGACTGAATGAGAAGTAAGGAATTGCCATTTAATGTGGGAAAGTCTCCAGATTTGTGTATGGAAGGAGGGAGGTAGAAATCAAGAGTTTTGTTTGGCAATGTAAAGTTTGAGATGTCTGTAAAATATTCAAGTAGAAGTGTGGAATTGGCAAGTTGGGTAAATGAGTATAGAGATGAGATGAAAGGTGGTGCCTGGGTGGGCTCAGTGGGTTAAAGCCTTGGCTTTCAGCTCAGGTCATGATCTCAGGGTCCTGGAATCAAGCCCCACATCAGGCTCTCTGCTCAGCAGGGAGCCTGCTTCCCCCTCTCTCTCTGCCTGCTTCTCTGCCTACTTGTGATCTCTCTCTGTCAAATAAATAAATAAATCTTAAAAAAAAAAAAAAAGAGAGAGAGAGAAGAGATGAGATGAAAGACCTGGCTATAGATAGAATAATTGGATTTCATTGTAGTGTTTTAATAGCAATTAAAGCCTGAGAATAGTTGGTATCACAAAAAGAGGCACTCCATAGAGTTTGGTTGATCTGGAGTCATCTGCAAAGGGGACTTTGCAGGAGCAGCCAGTGAATGTAGAGGAAAGCCCACAGAGTGTGGTATCCTAAAAGCCAAGTGAAAGAGGTTAAAGAGGAAGGAGTCTAAGTACATGAAGTGCTGCTCTGGATCAAGTGAGATAAGGATTGATAACTGACCACTCTATTTAGTAATATGGAGGTCATTGAGGATCTTGAGAGCAGTTTTGGTAGAGTATAAAAGTCAGACAGTCATTTTATTTAAGAGAGAATGGGAGAAGAACTGGAGACAGTGAGTATAGATGTAGTACCTTCGTACTGTTTTCTCTCTCTTTTTTTTAATATTTTATTTATTTATTTGACAGAGAGAGAGAGATCACATGTAGGCAGAGAGGCAGGTGGAGAGAGAGAGTGGGAAGCTGAGCAGAGAGCCCGATGCGAGGCTCAATCCCAGGACCCTGAGATCCTGACCTGAGCTGAAGGCAGAGGCTTTAACCCACTGAGCCACCCAGGTGCCCCGTACTGTTTTATTTGTCCAGACTTTTTTAGCCTGTCTTTGACTCCCCTTCCTATAGATCTTAGCTCAAATACCACTTTCTCAGTTTCCCTGATCTGATTAAATGCCCCTATTAAAAATATACTCTTATTTTACCATGTCTCTCCTTGTTAATGAGCTACAAATGTAGTTTTGTAATGGTCTGTGATAATTTTATGAAACTGTGCCTGCTTCTTTTTAAAAATTTATTTATTATTTGAGAGAGAGAGCTTGCAGAGGAGTGGGGGAGGAGCAGAAGAGGAGAGAGAGATAGCGAGAGAGAATCCTAAGCAGACTCCACACCTTGTGTGGAGCACAGGATGGGACTTGATCTAATGACCCTGATGAGATCATGACCTGCACCAAAATCAAGAGTCAGGTGCTTAACCGACTGAGCCACCCAGGTGCCTCAGTGTGTGTTTGCTTCTAAAGCTTAAGCACAGAAGAGCAGCAACTGTGCTGATTTTTTCTCATCATCTGCAGCTCTGAGTACAGTGCTTGTCATCTAATATGAACTTAGTATATATTTGATGGGTAAATGGAAGAAAAATACCATGTCACGGAATTTTCAGAGGTATTGTGTATTTAGCTATTGTTAACAAAAACAAGATAATTGGTAGCAGTACTTTATTATAGTGAAAACACTTTGGAAAATTTGTCTTTTTTTTTAAAAATTATATATTTAAGAGAGAGCACGTGCATGCACAAGTTGTGGGGGAGGGGCAGACTCCCTGCTGAGCAGGGAGCCTGAGACACTGGGGCTTAACCCAGAGCCACCCAGGTACCCCAGGAGTTGCTGCCTTAAATGAAGAGTGCTTTAATCAAGGAAAAAGTTGACTGGCTGGTCTCTAAGCGGCCTTTATTATGAAATTCATTAATGAATTTACCATAAAAAAACATTACTCCTAAGTCTTGAGAGCTTAGAAACACAATCTTGCTAATTTATGAGAGTTTGCAAAAAGTGGAGATTGTGTGTGTGTGTGTGTGTGTGTGTGTGTGTGTGTGTGTGTGTGAGTGACTGATGGATTTACCAGGATGCCAGTTTATTGGTATACTTTGATATATTTGCCAAGTAGATAGTGTATAGATTCTCTGACCAGGGAGTTTTCTCTGTAAGAAAATTACATGAAAAAACATCAGATTGCTTAGGAACTTAGCATCAGAACAAAGGAAGTTAGATATATATTGTGGCCACTTAATAGCATTTAGCTGTGAGAACCTCCACAGTAGAGCTTTAATTACCTCCATTCTTTTCTCCTCTGAGTTGCTTTTCCTCTTTTTCCATTCCTGACTCTTCTTTTTAATTAAAAACATTATTAAGTATGTTAAGATATTTATTTTTTTTTAAGATTTTGTCAGAAAGAGAGAGCGAGCACAAGCAAGGGGAGTAGCAGGCAGAGGGAGGAGCCAGCTCCCTTCTGAGTAAGGAGTGGATGCAGGACTCAGTTCCAGAAACTTGAGATCATGACCTGAGCCTAAGGCAGACACTCACCCGACTGCATCCCTTTTAAAACATTTACATTGTAGCCTAGTCTCTGACTCTATAAGCTGACTTTGCATATCTGCTTTGGTCCGTTATATTCTGATTTATAGTTCAGCCCTTAGAGAGTAATCTTATTTCCAAGTTTTCCCAGGCCCCACATCTCATATGGAGGTATATTGATCTTAAGCTCAGTAACAAAGTCTGAGCTAGAGACATATATTTGGAAACTATAAGTCTTTTGGAATATTTTTTTTATTTTGCTTTTAAGCTGCCATATCTAAGTGCTTACTGTGTTTCAGGCACTCTCTTGAACACTTTGCATATAAATTATTTTATGCTTACATAACTAAAAAAAATCATAGAATTGACCCAAAACTTAACCACTATGTTACCATTGTACTATAACCATAAGATTGAATATACTTGGCCGTGGAGAGAATGCAGAATCAGAAATCAGCCAGGATAGTCTGAAACTAACTAGAAAAGAAGAATATAACCAGGAAACCAGGAGATGGGTAACCAAGAGATTTGAAAATTTCAGAAGGAATGATTCATCAGTATGCACAGTGCTATCAGCAGGCCTAGAAAGCTGAACTTTCTAGATGTGCTGACAAAGTAGCCCCGTTACAGTATAATATACCTGGCATATATTCCCATATTAATATTGAATTACTATGCTGTGTCGAGATAAAGATTCATGGACTTGGGATGGCCTGTAGGGTAAAACCATGCTGCTCCCTGAGGATAGGAGAGTCTCTCCGAAGGGTCTGGCATTTTTCTCTTGTTCAGCCTATACCAAAAGGTAGGTTCCAGCTCAGGAAACTACAACTCAGATGAAAGGGTTTAAGTGGGCATGGGTGACTCTGGATCTCTCTGGGCTTCTCTAGATTTAGTGTGTAAGGAGGGGCTGTGATAGGTACAGATTCTTGAGTGGTGGGTGCTAAAATAGTGCTAACCAGTTGAAAATAGATCAGTAACTACGATAGAATGAGGCTTCAAAGAAAGCCCCAGAGAGAAAATCCTAACTTTGAAGATTTGCTACCTGGTTTCCTTTAGTTATCTATGTTCTCTTTTATTATTCTCTAGCCTGAGTAAAGCCTTATTTAAATTTTATAACTTTTTATTTACTCTATCAAAATAAAGAAAGGGGTCATATGATCATAGATATAACTAAGAAAGAGCATTATGGGGGAACAGCACCCTTTTCCCAGTGAAAGCCGGCGGGGAGGGATAGTGCTAATAAGATCTCCAAGGGGAACTCTAATACTGAGGACAATAATTAGAACTCAATAAGTTGCCCTTCTGCATGTGGAGACTTTTCTTTCATTGTCAACCTCAGAAGATCTAGGTTTTATTTATTAAAGAAGACAGTGCAGTTTTCATGTCAGAAATTCATCAGTGACCTTTTTCATTGTACTCACAGGAGGATGAGGGATGGAAGCCAGATATTTGCATTCATTTATTCAGCATTTATTGAAAACCTACTATGGACAACTCTGGTGATAAGTATACAGCAGCATACTCTAAAAACTCCTGTTTAGATTGCCCTTAAGAAGCATAAAGTCGGGGTGCCTGGGTGGTCACTCAGTTAAGAATCTGCCTTCAGCTCAGGTCATGATCCCAAGGTTCTGGGATCGAACCCAACATTGGGCTTCTTGCTCAGTGGAGAGCCTGCTTCTCCCTCTCCCTCTGTCTGCCTGCTTGCCTGCCGCTCCCCCTGCTTGTGCTCTCTATCTCTCTCTGTGTGTCAAATAAATAAATAAAATCTTAAAAAAAAAAAAAAAAGCATAAAGTCTATGTAGAAGATAAGATCTCCCACTCTTTGAAGAAGCTTGGCTGAACAGTGAGGCCTAGAGATAGGGTAGTAACTGAAGGTTTATATGAAAGATAATGAAGAAAGGATGGTGTTTAGGAGGTAGAATCAACAGAATTTAGTCACTAGTTGGATATAGGAGATAAAAAGAAAAGTCCTAGGTTGATTACTCCCCAGATGGTGAAGACTAACTTCTTCCATTAATCAGAGTAGGGAATGTGCTAGAAATACCAGTCTTGGGATGGGAAGATACTGGGTCAAGTTTTGAACATGTTAATCACCTTGTTTGAAGGACTTACAAGTCATGCAAGTGAACAGTAACTAGTACTGCTTTGGAACAACTTTTGCACATGAAATCTTAACTGTTGTTGGGAGGTTTAGCTATATATTCAACTAGTGAGAAGAACATGGACCTCAGAGCCCCAGAATCTTGGATTTGAATCCTAAGTCTGTGTTTTGCTAGGAGTATGAATTTGGTCAGTTATTTAACCTCCCTAATCTTGGATGTCAGAGACGAGATAGCCTTAGTTTTCTATTTTTTTTTTTTTAAGATTTTTTATTGTGATCTTTCTCTCTGCCAAATAAATAAAATCTTGGAAAAAAAGTGCTTTATAGTTGAATTGGAGTGTTATTTTGTATGATATTATTGCCAGCATTCTCTAAAATTTTATAATGAGAAGCTTGAATTATATTTCATTTTTCTCAAATTTATAATTTTTTTTTTAAAGATTTTATTTATTTGACACAGAGAGAGAGATCACAAGTAGGCAGAGAGGCAGGCGGGGGTCGGGGGGAAGCAGGCTCCCCGCTGAGCAGAGAGCCCCATGAGGGGCTCCATCCCAGGACCCTGAGATCATGATCTGAGCCGAAGGCTGAGGATTTAACCCACTGAGCCATCAGGCACCCCTATGATTTATTTTTAGTAATATTTTGTATTTTAAACTTCTTAATTGGGAAAAGTTTTTTTTAATTTTTTCTCATAACTTTTTCTCAATTATTTTTCTCATAAAACAACAGCATTAAAGATTCTACTTCTGACCAAGGACTCCATGTCCAGCTTTATTATAAAAATTACTAAAAACACCATATTTCATCAATAACATATCTGTATGATGTGAAACATTTAAAGAATGTATAGTTCAGGGAAATGTAATTACCACTGACATAAAATTTTATTTAATATGATACTGTTTTACTCTGTTTAGAGTCTTAGTTTCATATTTTCTGCCTTATTTTTGATACAACAAATAAACAGACATTATTGAATTTAGCAGAAATGCTTTCTGTTGGTAAATTTTCGTATGTATATTCAGAAGATTGGGAAACAGGATTTTTCCATAGCTGAGAACAGATTGAGATGTTTCGCTAACTTTGGGGAGAAGCAGCATAACAATTCCATGAGCTTTGAAGTTAGACATTTAAATTCTTGCTTCTGCCATTTGCCTTATACAGATTGCTAATCTTTCTAAAACCCCATTTTCTTTATCTATAAAAGGCAGAACATGTTATTATCCATTTCTGATTTTTGAATATACCAAATTTAAGATCCTTGCATATGCTGTTTTTCCTACGCACAATGCTCTTACCTAAGATTTTCACATGACTGCCTTCCTCACTGTTTTAGACTCATCTCAAAATCCCTATCATCAGAGAGGTTTTACCTGACCATTCTAGCTAAAGTAGACCACCTAATATGCACTTTTTAATCTTCATCACAGCAATTCAATTATCCACTTGAATATATTTATCTGTTTTATTTTGTATTCTTTTCTATGAAGGACCCTGTCTTATTTCCTACTATACTCTCAGTGCCTCAGTGATTCACACATGGTGGATGCTTCTCAAATACCTGACCCACTGGCTGACTCTACTTCATAGGCTTGTTAAGAAGACTCCATAAAATAATGTATCTAATGCACATTACTTAAGTGATCGGCATCATTTCCTCTGTTTGTATATTTGTTTTCCAATGTCCTGTCTAATCCTAAAAACTTTTTTTTTTTTTTTTTTTTTTTTTTTTTTTTTTTAATCCTAAAAACTTTTGAGACATATGCTGCTAAATACACATACATATGTAAAATCTAATAGTTTTAATTGCTATTATCGGTAGTTAATATTCACAGTGTGTTTACTCTATGCCTGTATTATGCCAGGTGATTTATATGGATTTTCTTTCCAATAACTATGAAGTAGGTATTATCCCTATTTTTACGAATAAGCAAGCTGAGGCCCAGAGAGTTTAAATAACTCGCCTCAAAACACTTAAACTAGTAAATAGCAGAGCTAGAAATGGAAACCTTGCCTGTCTGCCTCCTGACAAAACTCACGTTCTTAAATTTTTTACAGTGTTCTATCCCTTCTCCCCTAAAAGTGTGGGTATTCAGAAAAAAAGCTCATGACAGATTTTTTTTTGGGGGGGGTAGTAACAAATAATAAAGCTTAAATACAAAGTTAGAGCTCAAATGTTCATTCCTCTGCCTTCCCCAAAGAAGGGCCTTCTTCTGCCTTCTTGAGGTGCTATGTCAGCAGCTCCAGTTGCTTGGCCTTTTATTAATACTTGTATTTAAAATGGAAGATTGCGGGGCACCTGGGTGGCTCAGTGGGTTAAGGCTCTGCCTTTGGCTCAGGTCATGATCTCAGGGTCATGGGATCGAGCCCCGCATCAGGCTGTCTGCTCAGCGGGGAGCCTGCTTTCCCCTCTCACTCTGCCTGCCTCTCTGCCTACTTGTGATCTCTCTCCTCTCTGTCAAAAAAAAAAAAAAAAAAAAAAGTCTTAAAAAAAAATGGAAGATTGCAAACTTAAGCTGAATTCTTTATTCTTTGTACTCTTACTGTGTTTAATATCTCACATGGTCAGAAAACCTCAAAATAGTCTATAATGGTAGTCCAACTCAAGTATTAGCAGGGCTGAATTAAATCAACAAACAGCTCTCTTTTTGACCTTTATTCATAATAACAGACTATAGCTAGGGCTCTTAATTTTCTGTGTAACTTTGGGCAAGTCTCTTGATCTTACTGGGCCTCAGAGTCTTCCATCTGTGAAATGAGGGCAGTTGGAGTAAATTTTTTTTTTTAACTAAAGCCCATAATTTGCATTAGGGTTTACTCTTATGTTTTCCATTCTTTGGGTTTTGACAAATGCATAATGTCGTGCACCTACCATTGCAGGATAATATAGAATAGTTCCATACCCCTGAAAATTTCCTGTATTCCATCTATTTATGCCTTCTTCCCTTTCCCTAAACCCTGGCAACCACTGATCTTTTTACTGTCTTACAGTTTTGCCTTTTCCAGAATGTTGTATGTTTGGAATTATATATAAGTATATAGCCTTTTCATACTAGCTTCTTTTTCTTAGCAAAATGTGTTTAAGTTTCCTCCATGTATTTCACGGCTTGGTAGCTCATTTCTCTTTATCACTGAATAATATTCCATTGTATGGATATACCACAGTTTGATTACCTATTTACCTTTTGAAGGACATTTTTTTTTTTTTTTTTGAAGGACATTTTGATTGCTTTGAGTTTTTGGCAATTATGAATAAAGCTGCTATAAAATACACTTCTATTCAGATTTTTTGTAGACATAAGTTTCAACTCATGTGAATAAATAACTAGTAGCTTGATTGCTGGATTGTATGATAAAATTATGTCTAGGTTTGTAATTAATTCCCAACTGTCTTCCAAAGTAGCCATACCATTTTGCATTTCCATCAGCAGTGAATTCCTGTTCCTTTTGCTCCACATCATTACCAGCTTTGGTGTTGTCAGTGTTTTGGATTTTAGCCTTTCTTGTAGGTAAACGATGATATCTCATTCTAATTTGCAAGTCCCTGCTACAGTATTGATCATTTTTTCATATGCTTATTTTCCACCTATATTTTTATCTTCTTTTGGTGAGGCATCTGTTTACATCTTTTGCCCATTTTAAAGTTGAGTGGTTCATTTTCTTATTGTTGCGTTTTAAGAGTTGTTTGTATATTTTAGACACAAGTTCTTTATCAGATATGTGTTCTGCAGATATTTCCCAGTCTGTGGCTTGTGTTTTCATTCTCTTGACAGTGTCTTTTGCAAAGCACTTTTAAATTTTAATGAAGGCATACTTGTTAGTTTTTCTTTCATGGATTGTGTTTTTTGGTGTTGAATGTGAAAAGTCATTGTTGAAACTAAGGTCACCCAGATTTTCTCTTACAATATCTCTAGATGTTTTACTATTTTGTGTTTTACATATAGGTTTATGATCCATTTTGAGTTGTTTTTTTGTGAAAGGTATAATGTCTGTGCCTAGATTTACTTATATTTTCATTAATAAAGTTTCTGCTGGCTCTGAAATTATTTTGATCAGCAATGTTAAAAGGTGAAAAAAAAAACTTTAAAAAAGGGTATACTGGATATTTACAACCATTTAAGCATTTTCAAAAATATCCCTTGGGAGAGAGGCTTGAAGGCAACCCAAAGAGGCGGCCAAGGAGAGCTTTATCTGGATATATCAGGAGACTGGACTAACAGTTCCATTTCGGTGCTGCTTTACTGTTATCTGTTGTTAACGTGCATTTGGATGAGTGTAATACATTTAAATTATCTGTTGGGGGGATTTCCCAGCATTAGGAATAGATACCTGTTATTTGTCTACATTGCCATTTCTTGGCTACTGCTTTTCTGCTTGGTGATACAGGTTTGCAAAAGCAAACTGTGGTTTCTCCCCAAGTTTCACCTTTCTGTGCCATGAAAAACTGAAGCCATCTGAACCTTAAATATCTCCTTATGTGATGACTGATTTCAATATAAGTTTTTGAAGGAAATTATGTTAATTATCTACTGTTTAACACAAGCAGTTTTATCTCCAAATGCTTACTTGGTTTTTCTTTTTCTTTTTTGAGTAATAAATGACAGTGGAATTTTACTATTTTATGTTAGCGTAAGATTATTGCATTGCACATTATGATATTAAAGGTAGCCTGCCATGAGGGATGATATGATATTAAAGGTAGCCTGCCATGGGTGATAAAATTGTTGACCTTCTTAACCTGCATTTATACTGATCACATCAAACATAACAAGTTCATATTAGTTCTCATTGTGTTATCATCATGTTACTTGAGTTGCATATTTAATCAGAATCCCAGCATGAGGAGTCCCTGGATGACTCAGAGGATTAAGGGTCTGACTTCTACTCAGGTCATGATCTTGGGATTCTGGGATCAAGCCCCACGTGAACTCCCCACTCCATGGGGAGTTTGCTTGTCCTTCTCTCTCTGCCTCTCCCCCTGCTCATGCTCTCTCTGTCTTTCAAATAAGTAATTAAAACCTTTTTTTAAAAAGCCTAATATTATGAATTCATGGAAAGTGTGTACTATTACCTAGGAGATTAATAAAATTTCTTAAATTTTCTGTTCATTACCTCCTTCTGGTTTAGATTAGTAAAAGGCTATCAAGGTAATTAAATTAGATACTAATTTGTGATTGCTGTTGTGCAGTACTATCACAAAATCACTCTCACAATACAAATCAAAACCACAGTGAGATACTACCTCATACCAGTCAGAATGGCTAAAATTAGCAAGTCAGGAAATGACAGATGTTGGCCAGGATGCTGAGAAAGGGAACCTTCCTACACTGTTGGTGGGAATGCAAGCTGGTACAGCCACTCTGGAAAACAGTATGGAGGTTCCTCAAAAAGTTGAAAATAGAGCTACCCTATGACCCAGCAATCGCACTACTGGGTATTTACCCTAAAAATGCAAATGTCGTGATC
>CM053608.1:44486482-44507550 GCA_028646535.1 Procyon lotor | reverse complement strand
AGAAACACAGCGAGAGAGGGAACACAAGCAGAGGGAATGGTAGCGAGAGAAGCAGGCTTCCCGCTGAGCAGGGAGCCCGATGTGGGGCTCGATCCCAGGACCCTGGGATCATGACCTGAGCCGAAGGCAGACGCTTAACGACTGAGCCACCCAGGCGCCCCACCAAAACAAATTTTTATAATTTGTTTTTTCCCTTTACAACATGGATCATTCCCTCTCCCCCAGTCATTCTCTTCCCCAGACCAGATGTTTTGAGTAATTTAGCTCATCTTTATTGAGGCCCTAGAGAGCACATACTAGAAATACAAAAGATGAATAAAATAAAGTTATGGCTCTTAAAGACCTAAGTCACTGATTTTTTTTTTCCTAACTCACTGATTTGATAGAGCAGGGGAGCCATCGGTAAGGCATACCCCCTCACATCTTTATGTAATTTAGAGATCCATGATCAGCACTTTGCATTTACTTACTTTATTGCATGAGAAGAATGTTCTTAATGTATATATTTTATAAAGACTATATTCATTGAATGTAAGATGCCAAAGATGATAAAGCACAGTTATCCCTTATGTCCCACAATGAGAGACCCACAATGAGAGAAAACATGTTGCCAAATATAATTTAAAGGTGAATCCTTGGGGCACCTGGGTGGTTCGGTTAAGTGTCTGCCTTCGGCTCAGGTCATGATCTCATGGTCCCGGGATCGAGCCCCACATTGGGCCCTCTCCTCAGTGGGGAGACTGCTTCTCCCTCTCTCTCTTCTTCTGTGCTTTCTCTCTCTCTTAAATAAATAAACCTTTAAAAAAAAAAAACGAATTCTGATGTCATAGAAGTAAAATATATGCAATATATTTGTGAATAAATATTTGTTACCTGTTAGTCTCAAGTGTATTTTGTTTTATGTATTTCTACTGCATTAATTGATTTGAGGACAGCAAATGCTTACTGAATGACTACCATATAATAAGTCCTCTGGATAATAGAGTAATGAATAAGATATGGTCCCTTGCTCTTGAGGAATTATAGAGGAAGACAGATATGTGCAGACATTGCTAAAATAAAATTGTTTGTTAAAGCAACTAAAATTAAATCACAGAACTGTAATAAATACATTAAAGATAATTTTAAATTAAAGATAGCTGATGGCTTTGGAAGAGTTAATGCATTACCAATTGCAAAAAACATCTATTGCTGATTTTTTATTCTTTTATTGTCAGGCAGTTGAGGGATTAGTGAATAGGAGGGAGAAATGGAAAGGAATATTTGGGGGTATGTGTATTTTTGTTAAAGGAGAGAATAGAGTTTGTTTTAAAGATGTTTTATGTTTTTCTCAGTTATCTCCACAGGAGGTCTATTTCAAAGGAAAACAATTCTGATAGTTGTAATGTTTGTTTGCTTTGGAATTTTTAGAAATCAAATTATACTCAGCCAAACATGATTCTCTATGTGTGGATTTATTTATACAAGGGAAAAGTGTTACCCTTAAGTTGGCATCTGTCCGTTGTCAGCAGCTATATTGGTTGGTTTACCCACTGTCAGTGTGTGCACTTAGTGACTGCAAGCTAACTTTAATTTGGCTTAAATAAATAGCACTAGGAAAATTAATCTGGTAGTGTTTTTGTTTTTTTCCCTGAGGCTAAATATAGGGAAAAATTGGATTAACTACAGTTTATGGAAAGCAGTGCAGAAACAAAAAGGGTACTACATTTAGAGTCTGGAAACCTGAATTTGAATTCTGTTTTTGCCACTTATTACAAATATGACCTTAGGGAAGTCACTTAATCTTTTTGCCTTCGTTTCTTCATGTGTTCAAAAATGACTATAATGATAGTATGCCACTTTGTAAGGCTAAGTTAAAATTTGATGTATAAAGGATTTGTAAATTATAATACTTTTCAAGTATTAGTTGATAATTTTAGATTTGCCTTTTAGTACAGATATGAAGAATATACTGTATAAGACTATATACATTTTAAAGAATTGAGTTTAGCAGTTTTGATTTATCTGTATTTATATAAACTTTAGTCAAAGAAGGATGTCATTTTCTCCCTATTAAGCATTTCAGAGACTTTTTTTAAGAGAGAAGGGAGAGAGGGGAGAGAGAGAGAAGGAAAGAGAATCTTAAGCAGGCTCCACGCTGGGCATGGAACACCGTCCTGGCCTGATATGGGGCTTGATCTCAAGACCCTGGGGTCATGACCCATACCGAAATCCAGAGTCGGATATTTAACAGACTGAGCTACCCAGGTGCCCCTCTTTTCTGTCTGCTGATAGGCTGTTTGCAACTGATAGGAAGCTTTTAACTAAAGGATGAAAGTTGCACATATTAAAGGAGGCTGGGTTTCTTAGCCAGGATTGGTCTGGACTGGACTGGCAAACTTGGCCAATTATCATGATGAAATCAGCATGATGAGGTTAACCCTCTATTTTTTGTGAGGCACCAAATTTGTACTAGTTCAAAGCAAATTCAAAACCCTGCGTTGTTTAGGCATTTCATTTATTTCACTTGAGACTATGACCTCTTCTTTTCCACCTCCATCTCTTAGCAAAGAATCTGGCACATGTTAGACACACAGCAAATACCATTGGAATTGAAATGGAATGAAAACTGAAAATTATCCCAATTCCTAACATTAGCTTTCCTGAAAAGTCATCTCAATATTATATGAAGCAAATTATGTAGACACAGTCCCGGGCAGCCTCTGTTTAGAGGCAAGAGAAGTTCGTAGGAGCAATAAAAATCTCATGTTTAGTCATCATAAGGCCTTTTCTATGCCTCCTGTATTTTGGCTGTTAGGGGTACGTTGGAAGGTCCTCAGCACTTTCAGCATTTGGCACAGCCAGCTAAAAGTAAAGTATGCACGTTGAATACTGCTGAAGAACTAGAATATTTAAGAGGAAGCTAATACAAATTTTCAAAGGTACATTTTAAGTAAAATATATTTTGATTATCTAAATTAAGCTTCTACCTCAGTTAGCCAGGAAAATCAGATTTTGTCCTTTTGCCCTCTGTGCTGTTCAACAACATATGCTATTCTCATGTTAAGACCTTAGCAGCTGTGCCAACAAGTCTGGTTTGGGGGAAAAAAAAGTAAGGACTTAGTGGTGTCTCTACAGATCAGCTTGTCAACAACTCTGTCCATCAGTAGATTACATCAGCCCTTTTGTGAACAGTTGTTCACTTCAGATATATGGATCAGAAGTTAGTGTGGTTAGGATACTGCAGCTTGCTAGTAGGGATAAGAATTGGAATTATGAGTATGGAGTTCTGAATACCAAGGAGAGCAGTGTTATGGCAAACCTAGGTATTTGTGTTGCTTTTTGACAGAATAACTCATACTCTCTTTTGCCTGAATGGCGTCTTCCTTTTACTTTATTTTGAGGTGACTTGTTAGTAGGATTTATCTTGGAGCTCTCCATGGCTTTTAATTCATTTCAGTTTAGCAAGCATTTATTAACTATTGAATTAGGTGCTAAGATTACAAATATGAATGAAGATGGATTTTTGTTCATAAGGCTTGCCGTTTAAGGGAAGGACATGAACAGGGTACTTTTTTTTTTTTTTAAGATTTTATTTATTTATCTGCTAGGCAGAGAGCACACAAACAAGGGGAGCACCAGGCAGAGTGAGAAGCAGGCCTCATGCTGAGCGAGGAGCCCAATGTGGGACTCGATCCCAGGACCCTGTGATCATGACCTGAGCCAAAGGCAGCCGCTTAACCGACTGAGCCACCCAGGTGTCCCAGAATATTTCAATATAATGTATTAAGCATATAAGTATGCAAGAGGAGAGTTAATTAGCCCAGCCACAGGGAACCAGGAAAGAGCTCAGAGATTAGTATTTATAAGGACTAAATTGTAAGGAAACTGAAACTCCAAGAATGATAAAGAGTTTACTATCACTACTATTTCTATTGCTGTATATTTACAAAACAATATTTTTCAAAACTAAGAGAAAGGAAGTGATTACATGCTATGTTAGTATTGTGGGAGGGGGCAGGAACCTAGGTCATCTGATATAATCCAGAGCCCTTTCCATTATGTCATATTCCTTAGTGAAACCATGCAGATGCAGTCTTGTCCTCAAATCTATAAAAATGGAGGGGGAAATGCCTAAGAAAAGAGTCTCTCATCACTAAATCCAAGAGAATATTCACAGCTTAAAGGGATGTAATGGTAAAGAATGAACCAGTGATGCTGTAATCAAAAAGATTACCATGCTTCTAGAATCTGATAAATCTCTTCCTCCATTGCCTGCTGATTGATGTGTAGGCCAGGAGAGTCGCTAGGGAAAAGTATGTAGGCATATAAATAATTGTCTTTCTTTCTGATCTCAAGACACTGTTGGTGGTGGTTATCTTCAGAGAGGGGAAAGCAGTGGACATGATTGGGAATCAGTGGTCTACAAGTAGGAAATATTTTACTTTTTTTTTGTGCTCTTCAGTACTGTTTAAGTTTTGTTACCTGATATATTACCGTTTAGAAAAAAAAACATGTTAATAGGGATTTCTGTATAGTGGGATTATAGGCCACTTAAAATTTTTAAATTAAAACATTACATGGTGCATAAACTATACCAACAAATTTCATCCGAAAAGTTACTACTAAGTAAATTGATAAGGACAGAGTGGATTTTCCATAGATCCACCTAGAAAGTATTTTTATAACATGCTTAGAACAGCAATGGCACTATAAAACCAGTATTCCCTTATTTCTATGGAAAAGTGAATATTAAATTGTAGATAAGGATGCGGGATACTTCATTTTCCACAGTCTTAGAAAGTCTCTGTACGCACATTCATACATACAAGTACACATTTGCTCTTGGGGTAGGAAGCAGTTTTCCTGAGTGAAAGATGCTCTGGTAAGGGTGTACAAGAGTGGGAATCAGATTTGAATTGTTATACTAGTTGCTTTAGATAGGACTGTGCTGTGAGAGGGACTTTGACGATCTTTACCCACCAAAAGCAGGGAAAAGCTAGCAGTCGTTGGTTGAATAACTGGTTTCTTTGTAAATTTTTTTTTTAATTAAGGAACTCCTCACAATGATCAGTTAGTGCTTATTATCATTCTAAAGCCATTTTAGTCTTCTAATGATGATATGCTTGTTATATAGTGAAATTGCAGTTTTATAAGATGCCAGACAGCTATGGTGTATAATTTGTGCAGTGTTTATCCTATCCTTGGAAAAGATGGAGAATGCATGCCTGAACGAGGAATACACAGCCTTTCTGGAAAATTATAAAAATGCTAAAGGAATTTTTTTTTCATGGTGGCATTGTTGAAAAGGGATTAATTTTTCTTAAAAAGAGCCAGAATACTCTGGATATAAGACAAGTATTTGGTTAGTGTGTTTGTGGCCTGTGATTAAAAGACCAAATACTGAGTGTTGGACTGGGACTATAAATCATCATCCTTGGCAGGAGCAAAGTTTGCTCTTTCTCCTGTTGTGTCTGGACAGTTACCAGGGCCTGTGGTGAACTTTGCAATCTAGTTCTCAAAGTCCTGGAGAATGTTAAAGCATTTACATGAAGTTGGGGTAGGAGTGGTTTGATCTCACTTGTTGGTTATTTAGTTTATTTTGTAATTTTTTTTTAAAGATTTTATTTATTTATTTGACAGAGCAATAGAGATCACAAGTAGGCAGAGAGGCAGGCAGACAGAGGAGGAAGCAGGCTCCCTGCTGAGCAGAGAGACTGACATGGGGCTTGATCCCAGGACCCTGAGATCATGACCTGAGATGAAGGCAGAGGCTTAACCCACTGAGCCACCCAGGCGCCCCTGTTTTATAATTTTTTATGGGTGAGATTTTTATATTTGAGAGAATTATAAAACATGATTAAATATGATGGGAAGGAAAAGAATTTTTAATTTTTAATAACCTGTCCTTTATAGTTCTTACTACTAAAAGTAAATCAATACCCGTATGAAATTATGTATGGAGTACATTTGAGAACCAGAAATTAGCCTCTGCATACCAGTTTCTGGGCATTCAGAATAGCTTGGTACTCTTCCCATTTATTGTGTTTCAGTGATTCTAACACACTGTTTTTTAGATTTAAGAAAAGTTCTAAAATAGTGATAGGTCTTATAATCGTTATTGGCCTGAATTAAAGTTGGATTCCTTTAGAGAGGTTTTGCATTTTCCTCTACTAGTCATTTGCACTACTAGCAACCTGAGACCATTTTAAATTAAATTCTCTGTTTAAGAGTTTGTTTTTAATCTCATAATAGTAGTATGAATTCAGAGTACGAAGCAGTGTAAGAATTGTCTTTGGGATAATATTCCCTCTACTTGGTGCCTAGTAATTGAAAGGTAGAGATTTTCAAGTTTCCTTGCTATCTCTTTCTGCATGGTGGGTTTATTTTCCATTTATCCTTCTCTTCATTTGTAGCCTTCCTTTTGTTTCAGCTTTAGATGAGAAGTCTCCTGGTTTTTTTCTTGTGGTACATAAAAGAACAATGCATCTTATAGTAGATGGTGGCTTAGATTTGAGAAAAGACCCATCAGACCCTTGGTTAGGCCTTTACTTAAGCATCCTTCTTCTTTTTTTTTTTTTAAAGATTTTATTTATCTGACAGAGAGAAACACAGCGAGAGAGGGAACACAAGCAGAGGGAATGGTAGCTGGAGAAGCAGGCTTCCCGCTGAGCTGGGAGCCCCATGCGGGGCTCGATCCCAGGACTCTGGGATCATGACCTGAGCTGAAGGCAGACGCTTAACGACTGAGCCACCCAGGCGCCCCTTAAGCATCCTTCTTTAGAACTTGTTTACTCTTACGGTAGACACACTTCTAATACACAATGCCATTGTTAACACACATTTTTTTGTTCATCCCTCATTGGTGATCTTCAAACTTGAATTTGCATAAGAATCAATTGGGAAGTGAAAACTATTTGTGGGCCTAGAGGTTCTGTTTCTGTGGACGTGGGTGATGCTCTCTAATCTGCACTTTTTTTTTTTTTTTAAGATTTTATTTATTTATTTGACAGAGGGAGAGAGGGGGAAGCAGGCTCCCCACCAAGCAAAGAGCCTGATGCGGGGCTCAATCCCAGGATCCTGGGATCACGACCTGAGCCAAAGGCAGAGGCTTTAACCCACTTAGCCACCCAGGTGCCCCTCTAATCTGCACTTTAATGAATACTCTCGAGGTATTTGTATCTAGGTGACTGAAGGACCACACTTAGAGAAAAACTAACTGCATACTATATCTAAGTGAATATTCACGGTTTCGGCTGCCGTTTGTATTTATTGATGACTTCCAAATTTTTATATTTAGTCTAAACCATTTTTCTTGGATGCCAAATTCATTTATACAACTGACTTGGCTGTATTAAAGGCAGAATACTCTCTGACCCAGGCTACCTTAGTTCAAGTCTCAGCTCAGCTACTTAATAGTTGTGTGACCTTGGACAAAGTTAGCTTCTCAGGTGCCTCATTCAAAATGAAATTTGAATACCTCAGAGGGTCACCTTGATAATTCAGTGGATTCACACATATAAAGTTCTTTCACTAGAGTCGGGCACATGATAAGCTCAGTGTAAGTGTTAGCTGTTTTTATGATATTGTTCCACAAGCACCTCAAACATGTCTAAAATGAACCTTTTATATACCTTTACCACCCTCCATCTGTTTTCTCCTTTGACTACAGTTTTATTTAATTTCTCCCTACCACTGATTTTCCTCATCCAGGTCATACATTTTATGAATTCAGCATCCTGTTTATCTCTAATTTGTCCTCTCCTTTTTTCTTTTTTTTTTTTTAGAGAGAGAGCGTGCATGCATGCACAGTGGGGGTGGGGAGAGGGAGAGGGAGAGAATCTCTAGCAGGCTCTACACCCAGCACAGAACCCAAAGGGGAGGCTCAATCTCACAACCCTGAGATCATGACCTGGGCTGAAATCAAGAGTTGGATGCTTAACTGACGAAGCCACCCAGGCGCTCCTTGTCCCTTTTCTATTCCCACTTCTGTTGCTTTGGTTCAGGTCTCTGTCACCTCTCACATAGAGTTTTGGAATAGCCTGCTAAATAGACTTCTAGCCTCTGGTTGTTTTCCTTCATTCAGATCTCACAGAAATCCTTATCAAAGGCAGTCTGATGCTGCTATTTGTCTGCTGGATAGGCCTTCTTGCCTACATAATAGAATCCAAACACGTGTGTCTGGCATACAAATCCCCCTCTAGCTAGTTTTTGCCTCCTTGTTCTGCAACACTCATTTGTAATCTTCCAGCTTTATATATTACTTGTAGTAGATTCTCTCTTGCTTTTATAACTTTGCAAAAATAAGCAATATGTAGCATGGTGGTCAAAAGTATGAGCTTTAGAGCCAGACTACTTAAATCCAAATCCTGACTTTGCAACTTAACTAGTTGTGTGAACTTGGGCAAAACACTTTTTCTGGGCCACAGTTTTCTGATCTTTAAAATGGTAATAGTCGTGCTTCATAGAGTTGTTATGAGGATTTTACTAAGTAATTTACATAAGCATTCCATAAATATAAAGTATTATTTTTATTATTACCATGCTGTTTCCTTTGATTGTACACTTTACCTTCTCCACTACCTGTTCTCTCACTGTCTTTTGCCTGTCAGATCCTATTCATTCATCTATCATATCACCATTTAAGAACTACCTCCTGGGGCGCCTGGGTGGCTCAGTCGGTTAAGTATCTGCCTTTGGGTCAGGTCATGATCCCAGGGTCCTGGAATGCAGCCCCACATTGGGCTCCCTGCTTGGTATGGAGCCTGCTTCTCCCTCTTCCCTCTTCTCCCCCTGCTTGTATATAAAAAAAAAAAAATAAAAAAGAACTACCTCCTTAGGGCACCTGGGCAGCTCAGTCCGTTAAGGGACCAGCTCTTGATTTTGGCTCAGGTCATGATCTTGGTGTCCTGGGATCGAGGCCAGGATCTGTTGGGCTCTGTGCTCAGTGGGCAGTCTGAGGATTTTTTTTCTCTCTCTCTCTGCCCTCCCCCACACCACCACTTGCATGCTCTCTCTCTCTGTGTGAATAAATACATCTTTAAGAAAAAAAAAAAAAGACCTACCTCCTCCAGGAAGCCAGCTCTGAAATTCCTCTGGGTTCCCATAGGACCCTCTTGTAGTATAATTAAACTCTGAATGCTTTAAGGACTACCAGTATTTTTCATATGTATTTTTCGTCTCTGAATGGCCAGAGAATGAGACTGATTGTTTTGTTGTTTCTTATTTGCTGTAGATTAGGAAACCCAAACGGGGAGGGATACTCTATTAGAGAAATAGACAGCTCATAAGCAGACTGGAAAGCAGGAAATAGCAAGAGGTGAAAACACAGAAAACAAAATCTCTGAGTATGGAACTTAACAGTGAAGAGACAAACAGTCCAAAAAGTATCAGTGCGGTTCTCCAAGCATCATAGTATATAATTAAAAAGCTATGATAGTATCCTAAGTCATCCCAAAGATTAAATTGTGTAGAGTATACTTGGCCTAAAAGGAAAGAAAGTAGCTTAAACATTTTCGAGATATTTCTTTTTTTTTTTATTAACATATAATGTATTATTTGCCCCAGGGTATATGTCTGTGAATCATCAGGCTTACACATATCATAGCGCTTATCATAGCACATACCCTTACCAATGTCTATAACCCAGCCACCTAGAAATATTTCTTTTAAGACTAGTTGAAATAAATTTTGGCAATTAAATAGATGAGCTTTAGTTATTTATAATTGTCCAACAGCTCACCCCCTTTAGGCAGTCTGAGTAATCATTGCACTCCCATAATTAATTCTGACTATTCGATGTGCCCAATTTGTGTATGTGGATAGTGGTGGGGGGAGCAGGTAATAGGCTAAGAAAGTGAATTTGTGGCAATTAATATGAGCACCGTTAACTTTAAAATTCATTATTTGTTGACTCAAAATTCTAAATTCTTTATACATTTAATAACTTGGCCATCCACCTTTCTAAGGAGAAACGGTTAGAAACAGAGTTAAGTTCAACAGATAAATGTAATAAACATTGTAAGAATCTTGAAACTCTTTCAAAATAACTGATTAAAAAGAAAGTTAAAACTTTCTGAAAAAATATTACCAGTAATATTTTAAAATCCTATGATTTATGATTTACTTACTTAAGAAACATGATATTATAATAAGATATTATATGCAAAATATATAACAATTACAATATGTGATTATTTTTACAACTTAAGACAGTATTTACAAAATTCTTGGGTTTAACCACAACAAACATTAGCATAGAGAAGTAGGGAAAAGTTGCTGATCCTACACATTAGTTTCAGGGGATTCATTTTCCAATTTTTTTTCTTTGATTAGGCCCTGAGGATACAATGCCCCTTTGCAGAACACAGCAGTTTGGACTGCAGGAACTTACAAAAGAAATAAACATAATTGCCTTCCCTGAGTTTCTATTGATATAGAAGGCATAGGACCCTTATAAATGAGATGTAAGTGCCCCAACACATATCCATATAAATTATCAGTTTTGTACATTATTTCAACTGTTTTCTTCCTCTGCAGAACTCTAGTTAAGAGGAAACTATTTGCATGAAAATACTTGTTTCTTATTATAAAACTGATACGTATTTATTGTAAAGAATGTATAAGAAGGTTGAAATAAGGAAATGAAGGTCTCCTGTTGTTCATCTATTAGCATTTTAATATACTTACTAGTCTTTTATATATGCTTATCTTTATCCCTTTTAAAAATTTGGCTGTAATTATATAATTTTATGTTCTTCATTCACTTTATATTAAACCAGAAGCATTTTCTCATGAACTGAATTTTCAAGATAAACTACAGGTAAAGATGATGGGGAGTCTAATCATTTAAGTAATCTCAGACATTGTAAAGTCTGAAACTTACTGGATTCAGATTCAGTAAGGAAAAAAATCTAACTTTCTAATTAGATGAAATGTTCATAAGTCTAGATATTTCAAATTCAGCAATTGATAAGTTTGCTTGGAAATCAGTTAGCTCTTATTGTGTGTCATTGAGTTGAATTAACTGCACATACAATTAGATGCTCTGTTTTAATTTTTAAAATATTTGTAAAAGATTCACATTACTCTATATTCTTTAAAAAAAAAACCTTAAATATTGTTGTACTCATATAATCATATTTCTCCTATCCAGACTCATTTAAGATAATGAGTGTGAGAGGAATGCACAAGAACACTTCCCCAGAGCCATTGGCTGGGAAAGAAAATGAGAGGGGCTGATTTTCCTGAATTCTTGTATCCAGCAGGGCTAGAAAACTAGAGTTGTAAAGGTCAGCAGGGCTTGGCTAGGATAGAGCCCTGAGAAGGGCTGCCTTGCCCCTGCAAAGAAGGCAGGAAATAGCCATCTGAGGAATGCCTGGGGCACACAGTGAGGAAATTATTCACTCTTCTTAGAGTTGTCCCTACGAGGTAGCTTCACGAGATATCTTTCCAGGAACAGCAGGAGCAGGTGGGCACTATTTCCCTCTGCCACTCCTCAGCATAAACACAGAGCCACCTGCGGAGGGCAGCTCACCTCAACACTAGCTGCCTAGCCTGCTTGCAACAAGTCCCACACCTCTGTGCTCTAGTGCAACAGCCCTTCTCAGTCAAATCTCCCTCAGTTCTAGAATGGTGAGACTCTCCCCCAGAAGATTAGCACAGGCCTCTGCCCACACCACATCCCTAAAGCCTGGAGTCTTCAAAGTCAGCAGGCTTGGCTTGGCTAGAGCCAGGAGGGCACTATGCTGCTCCTGGAGAAAAGGCAGATGAATAAGCTGGAGGCAGACAGTGTGGAAACAGTGATCTAAGAAACTCCTGGGACACCCAGCGGGGAGATTATTTGCTTTTTTCGGAGTGCTTTCCTGAGAGCAGCAGGCATGGAGACCCCTCTCTAGGCAAAAAGGAGCAGCAGGCACCATTTCCCTCCCCACCCCTCAGCATAAACACAGAGACACCTGCCATAATCAGTATGGTGCCAACACTGGCTGCCTAACCTGCTTTTACCAAGTCCCACAACCCTACATTTTGTTGGTACTGCCCTGCTTGATCAAGTTTGCCTCAGTGCCAGTGCGCTGGGCCTCTTACCTGGAATACCAGCAGAAACCCCTGCCCACATCACCAGCCAGAGAGTTCTGCAGGGCTTCATTTCTACTGGAAGTAGTGTCAGGTCTCATTTGACAAGCAGACCAGAGTACACCTAGTTGAAACATACCACATTCTGTCCAAGAACAAAACATTGCCCATTGCAGGCAAGGAGAGCCTCTGTTGACAACCAGCCTAAAGGATAGTGCAGCCAAAACACAGCAGCAGATTACACGCAGCAAACACTAGAAACTTCCCCTGAAACACCAGGCCCTGGACACTATCTGACCTTTTCTTCATTAAGCCATTACTCTTAGTAGCAGGAAACAGAACAGGCTTTTTTAGCCCACAGAAGACGATGGATACTTAGACAAAATGCCAAGACAGAGGAATTCATCTTGAAAGAACAAGATAAGGTCATGGCCAGAGATCTAAGTGAAACAGATATAAGTAACATGCCTGACAGAGAATTTAAAGCAACGATCATAAGGATACTCTCTGGGCTGAGAAAAGAGTGGAAGATTGGGGGGGGGGGGGAAGCTTACTACAGGGATAAAAGGTTTAAAAATGGTCAGAAATGAAAAATGCAATAACTGAAATTTGAAACAGACTTGACGTAGGGAGCACAGGATAGAAGAAACAGAGGAACGAGAAGTGATATTGAAGATAAAATAATGGAAAATAATGAAGCTGAACAAAAGAGAGAACTATGGAACACAAGAATAGACCAAGGGAATTCAGTGACTCCATCAAACGTAATAACATTCATATTAAAGGAGTCCCAGAAGAAGAAGAGAGACAAAAGGGGACATAAAATTTATTTGAGGAAACAATAGCTGAAAACTTCCCTAATCTGAGGAGGAAACACATCCAGATCCAGGAGGCACAGAGAACTCCCCTCAAAATCAACAAAAGCAGGCCAACACCAAGACATAGTGTAATTAAATTTGCAAAATATAAAGATAAAAAATCCTAAAAGCAGAAAGAAGTCCCTCACTTACAAGGGAAGACCCATAAGGCTAGCTGCAGATCTCTCAACAGAAACTTGCCAAACCAGAAGGGAATGGCATGATATAGTCAATGTGTTGAATGGGAAAAATCTGCAGCCAAGAATACTCTATCCAGCAAAGCTATCGTTCAAAGTAGGAGAGAGAAAGAGTGAGCTTCCCAGACAAACAAAAATTAAAGGAGTTCATGACCACTAAACCAACCCTGCAAGAAATATTAAAGGGGACTCTTTGAGTGGAAAGGAAAGACCAAAAGTGAAAAAGACTAGAAAAGAACAGAATAAATATCTAGAAACAAAAAGAAAACAAGTAATAAAATGGCATTAAATACATAGCTATCAGTAACTTCTCTGAATATAAATGGACTTAATGCTCCAACCAAAAGACACAGGATGTCAGAATGGATTTAAAAAAAAAAAAAAAGGCCCATCTATATGATGCCTCCAAGAGACTCATCATAGATCTGAAGACACTTTCAGATTGAAAGTGAGGGGATGGAGAATCATTTACCATGCAAACGGATATATATAAAAAAAAGCTGGAATAGTAATACTTCTATCAGACAAACTAAATTTTAAACCAAAGACTATTAAGAGATGAAGGGCACTATGTCATAATAAAAGGGACTATCCAACAAGAAGATCTAACAATTGTAAATATTTATTCCCCTAACATGGAAGCACTCAAATATATAAAACTAATAACAAAAATAAAGAAATTAATTGATAATAATACAATAATAGTAGGGGACTTTAACACCCCACTGAAATCAACAGACAGATCATCTAAGCAGAAAATCAACAATAGCTTTGAAGACACAGTGGACAAGATGGACTTAACAGATATATTCAGAATGTTCCTAAAGTAGCAGAATAGACTTTTTTTTTCAAGTCCAGAATAGATCACATACAAGGTCACAGATCAGGCCTTAACAAGTACAAAAAGATTGAGATCATACCATGCATATTTTCTGACCACAATGCTATGAAACTAGAATTCAACCACAGTAAAAAATCTGGAAAGACCACAGATACATGGAGGTTAAACAACATGCTACTAAGCGATGAATGGGTCTACCAAGAAATGAAAGAATAAATAAAAAATTTAGAAAAAGAACATGGAAACAAATGAAAATGAAAACACAATGTTCTAAAACCTTTGGAATTCAACTGCTTTTGTTGAATCCAGCAGTCCCAGGACGAAAGTATATAGCTATACAGGCTTACCTCACAAAGCAAGAGAAAGCTCAAACAACCTATCTTTACACCTAAAGAAGCTAGAAAAAGAACGACAAATGAAGCCTTAAGGCAGCAGAAGAAGGGACATAATGAACATTAAAGCAGAAGTAAGCGATATGGAAACTGAAAAAATAATAGAACAAATCAGTGAAACCAGAAGCTAGTTCTTTGAGAAATTAGTAAAATTGATAAACCCTAGCCAGACTTATCAAAAAGAAAAGAGAAAGGACCCGAATAAAAATCACAAATGAGGGAGAAGTAACAGCCAACACCACAGAAATACAATTATAAGAGAATGTTATGAAAAACTATATGTCAACAATTTGGATGACCTAGAAGAAATGGGCAAATTCCTACAAACTCATAAACTACCAAAACTGAAACATGAAGAAATAGATACTTGAATAGACCAATAACCAGCAAAGAAAATGAATCAGTAATAAAAATATCTCCCAACAAAAGTCCAGGGCCAGATGCCTTCATAGGTGAATTCTGCCAAGCATTTAAAAAAGAATTAATACCTATTCTTAAGTTAATATCTATTCTCAAATTATTCCAAAAAATAGAAAGAGAAGGAAAACTTCCAAACTCATTCTATGAGGCCAGCATTACCCTGATATCAAAACTAGATAAAAACTCCACTAAAAAAGAGAACTATAGGCCAATATCACTGATGAACATGGGTGCAAAAATTCTCAATAAGATACTAGCAAATTGATTCCAACAGTATGTTAAATGTATCACTTACCATGACCAAGTGGGATTTATTCCTGGGCTGCAAGGGTGGCTTAATATTTGCCAATCAGGGGTGCCTGGGTAGCTCAGTGGATTAAAGCCTCTGCCTTCGGCTCAGGTCATGATCTCATCGTCCTGGGATCGAGCCCCACATCATGCTCTCTGCTCATCAGGGAGCCTGCTTCCCCCCTCTCTCTCTGACTGCCTCTCTGCCTACTTGTGATCTCTCTCTCTGTCAAATAAATAAATAAAATCTTAAAAAAAATTTGCAAATCAATCAATATGATACACCACATTAACAAAGGATAAGAACCATATGATCTTCCCAATAGATGCAGAAAGAGCATTTAACAAAGTACCACATCTATTCATGATAAAAACCTCAAAAGAGTAGGTTTAGAGGAAACATACCCCAACATAGTAAAAGTCGTATTTGAAAAACCCGTAGCTAATATCATCCTCAATGGGGAACACCTGAGAGCTTTTCCTTTATGGTCAGGAGCAAGACAGGAAAGTCCACTCGCACCACTGTTATTTACCATAGTACTAGAAGTCCTAGCCTCAGCAGTCAGACAACATGAAGAAATAAAAGGCATCCAGATCAGCAGTGAGGAAGTCAAACTTTCATAATCCAAAGACTTCACCAAAAAATTGCTAGAACTGATACACAAGTTCAGTAAGGTCAGGATACTAAATCAATCTACAGAAATCTGTTGCATTTCCATACACCAATAATGAAGCAGCAGAAAGAGAAATCAAGGAATCAGTCCCATTTACAATTGCACCAAAAATCATAAGATGCCTAGGAATAAACCTAACCAAAGATATTTTATCTATACTCTGAAAACTATAAAACACTCATGAAAGAAATTAAAGAAGACACAAAGAAGTGGAAGGACATTCCATGGTTGTGGATTGGAAGAACAAATACTGTTAAAATGTCTGTGTTACCCAAAGAATCTGCACATTTAATGCAATCTCTTAACAAAATACCAACAGCATTTTTCACTGTTAGAACAAACAATCCTACAATGTGTGTGGAACCACAAAAGACCCCGAATAGCCAAAGCAATCTTAAAAAAGCAAAGCAAAGCTGGAGGCATCACAATTCTGGATTCAAGTTGTATTACAAAGCTATAGTGATCAAAAACAGTATGGTACTGGCACAAAAATAGACACATAGATCAATGGAACAGAATAGAAAACCCAGAAATGAATCCACAACTATATAATCAGTTAATATTCGACAAAGCAGGAAAGATTATCCAATGGAAAAAAGACAGTCTCTTCAACAAATGGTGTTGGGAAGATTGGATCACTTTCTTACACCAAACACAAAAATAAATTCAAAATGAATTAAAGAACTAAATGTGAGACGGGAAACCATTAAAATCCTAGAGGAGAACACAGGCAGTAACTTCTTTGACATCAGCTGTAACAACTTCTTTCTAGACATGTCTTCTGAGGCAGGAGAGACAAAAGCAAAAATAAACCACTGGGACTTCATCAAAATAAAAAGCAGTTTTCTTATTGTTCTTTTTTTCCCTTTGTTCATCTCTTTTGTTTCTTAAATTCCTCATGAGTGAAATCATATGGTATTTGTCTTTCTCTGACTAACTTATTTCACTTAGCATTATACTCTCTAGCTCCATCCACGTTGTTGCAAACAGCAAGATTTCATTCTTTTTTTATGGCCCAGGAATTGTTCATTGTATATATATATATACCACTCTTCTTTATCCATCCATCAGTCAATGGACATATGAGCTATTTCCATAATTTGGCTATAATTGGTAATATGCTATAATCACCAGAGTTAATGTATCCCTTCAGATTAGTATTTTTGTATCCTTTGGGTAAATACCTGGATCATAGGGTAGTTCTGTTTTTAAATTTTCGAGGAGCTTCTATACTGATTTCCATGATGACGGCACCAGTTTGCATTCCCACCAATAGTGTACAAGAGTTTCCCTTTTTTGCCATCCCCATCCTTGTCAACACCTGTTATGTTGTTGATTTTAGCCATTTTGACAGGTATGAGGTGATAGCTCATTGTAGTTTTGATTCGTATATTGTAGTTTTGATTTGTATATCCCCTGAAGATCAGTGATGTTGAGTTATCTTTTCATGTGTCTGTTGGCCATCAGGACGTCTTTGAAAAATGTCTATTCAAAAGAAAGAAAGAAAGAAAAATGTCTATTCAAGTCTTCTACCCATGTTTCAATGGGATTATTTGTTTTGGGGGTGTTGCATTTTATAAGTTCTTTATATAATTTTGGATACTAGCCCTTTATCAGATATGTCATTTGGAAATATCTTCTCCCATTCTGTAGGTTGCCTTTTAGTTTTGTGGATTGTTTCCTTTGCCATGCAGAAGCTTTTTATTTCGATGAAATCAAAGAGATTGCAGACTACTTGACAACAAAAGCCATATGCTTGGGTGTTTCTTATTTCTACAGAGTATAGCATATGAGAGGTTGATAACTAAATATTTACTTGTCTCACTTTGACTCCATTGTTACCACTTTATCCTGCTTTTTCCTACCACTTCTTTGATCTCCTTTGAAATATTTTATTCCTTCATTTGCCTTCTAAATGTTAGTGGTCTTTAGCATTCTGAGCCCTACCTTTTTCTCTCCTAAGTCTAATTCTTAACCTCTTAAAATTTTCCATAAATGTGTCTGTGGGGCACCCTAATGGATAGGGAACAGTAACTCTCTAATGAACCAAAGCATTGAATCTCAGCCACCGCTTTCCATGCATGCACACATGCTCGCGCATACACACACACTGAAAATTGCTAATCTTTATACTCTCCTTGGGTGATCTAATTGATAACCAAATTTATATCTCTAGATCTAGCCTAGCCTGCTTACCTAAACACTGACCGATATTTCAGTCTGATTGCTGCATAGCTTTGTTTCCAGCACCTCAAACTTGACATATCTAAAATAGAACTCATTGTTTTCCATTACACTTGTATCTCCTTTTATATCAGTTCTTATTTCCGTGAATGCCATTGCCATCTCTTCACTTGCCCAAGTGAAAATCTTGGGAGCACTTTTGATTTTTCCCCTCCAATTCCCCATTTCACATATCTAGTTTGTTCCTAGGTCCTTTCGATTATATCTTCTCAGTATCTTTCATGTTTATCTTATCTACTCCAGTCTTAATTCAGGCCTATGTTTTTTCTTGTCTTAATTACTTCAGTAACCTCTTTGTCCCTCTGTTAATAATTTCTTCCCCCTCCAGTCTATCTCATAGCCATCTGAATAACCTTGTCAGAATGTAAAATGATCATGTCATGTTATTTTCCTTTATATCCTTCATTAACTCCCCATTGCCTGATCCTACGGAAGACAGACTCTCAGTGTGATGTACAAAGTCCTTTATGGTTTGGCCCTTACATACATTTTTAGCCATCTCTTACTACCAACATTTACTCTGTACTCCAGTCAAATTCACTAGGGTCTGTCATGTCCCTCAATGATTTTACATTCTATCCCCACTAAATAAATATTTCCAAATTTTGTGTTCCTGTTAAGCCTCTTGTTTGCTTGTTTTGGTCTCTTTCATATCTTTCCTCAGTGTCTGGTAAGACTTGATTAAACAACTTAAATCTCAGAGTCAGGCCCTGGAAAACTGATTGGAAACTCCAAATCCATCCAATCCATTTATTTTATCATCTTTGTTAACTTGGACTAGTCGTATTCCCTTCATCAGGATATTCCCTTCTCCACTTGTATATAATCTAGGCTACCAATGTTCTGACCACTGAATGTTCCTGCCTTCAGTCTGGTGCCACCCTCACCTATGCTGAGAGTCCCTCAATTCAGAGATACTCTGTAGTTCCCTTGCAGAAAAAACAAAAGTTCCTGTCTTCTTCCCAGATGTGGGTAAAGCAGTCTTCTGGCTTCAGAGAGAGACAAAGGGAGTTTGAACATACAATTTACTAACCTAAACTTTCATACTGTTTTCTAGTGTTTGGCTCTATCTTAACTCTTAGTTACAGAGGTGCAGCTCCATCCTAAGCCATTTGGAGGTTCTGCAGAGTAAACTTAAAAATCACTTTTCTTCCTTGGGTTAGGAGACTGCCTTTTTTGCATTTGCTCAATCTATTACTGTTTGTACATCTGTTTTCTATTTTTCCAGAGTTTTGTTGTTGTCCTTGCAGGTTGATATCTTTTTTTAAAAAAAGTGTTTTAGTATAATCTTAGTGTGTTTCCAAGAGGAAGCAAAAGTTAGTGTGTATGTCCACTCTGGCATATTTAAACTCCTCTTTCAAAACTGTTTGTAATTTTAAATTATTTCTGGCTTTACTTATTTCTCCATCAATCAGGAAGAGTTAGATAATCTCTTTTTTGTATTCCCATGGCACTCTGTGTATGCTTTTGTTATGGAACTGATCCCATTGAGTCATATCTTGTTTTTAACTTGTCTCCCCTACCACATAATTGTTATGCAACCAATCTACAGAATTTTTTCATCTGGGAAAACTGAATCTCTGTAACTCCCCATTTACCCTTCCCTTCAGCCACCATTCTACTTTCTGTTTCTATGAACTGGACTACTCCAGATACCGCTTATAAGGGAATCATACATTATTTTTTCTTTTCGGTTGGCGTAGTTCACTTAGCGTGATGTCCTCAGTGTTTATCCATGTTTCAGTGTGTGTCAAAATTTCTTTTTTCTTAAAGCCGAATTAGATTCCATTGTATGTATATAAATTTTGTTTATCTATTGATGGGTATTTGGGTGGCTTCCACCTTTTGGCTATTGTGAATGATGCCATTATGAGCATGGATGTACAGATATTTTCTCAAGAGACTCTGCTCTCAGTTCTTTTGGATATACCCAGAAGTGTCATTGTCTTTTAAGACTTTTGACATTTCTGGGGTGCCTGGGTGTCTCAGTAGTTAAGTGGCTGCCTTCGGCTCAGATCATGATCCCAGGGTTCTGGGATCTTGCTCAGCAGGGAGTCTGCTTCTCCCTCTCCCTCTGCTTGTGATTCCTCCCTCACTTTCTCTGTCAAATAAATAAATAAAATAAAATCTTAAAAAAAAAAAAAAAGACTTGACATTTCTTAAGGAAAACAGTTTCCTCTTCTATATAAAATAGAATGTTTTTCATTTGGGGCTTTAATGATGTTTTCTTATGTTGAGATTCAGGTTATACATTCCTGGACAGAATACTGCTTAAGTGACAAGTCTTTTTCAGGGCTTCACATGCAGAGGCACATGATGTCCATCTTACCTCTTAGGGGTGGTATTAATTTTAATCATCCAATTCAAGTGTTACTCTGTTTCTCTTATATAGTTACTCCTGTTTTTTCTTGAAACTTATAAGCAATCTGTGAAAGAGATACTTGGAGATCATGCAAATATCATCCCACTCTCAAAATTTCTACCCTTGGAATTAGTGTTAATGCTTCTTGCCTAAATTAATCTTTACTATGATGGCTACAAATTGATGATTTTTCAAATCCAGTAAGGGCTATTTTTAAAAGAGATTTTATTTATTTATTTGAGAGAAAGAGAGCACAAAGGGAGAGTGAAAAGGAGAAGCAGACTCCCCACTGAGCAGAGAGCCCAGTGCAGGACTGGATCCCAAGACTCATGACCCGAGCCAAAGGAAGACACTTAACTGACTGAGCCCCCCAGGGCTTACTAGACCCAGTAAAGGCTATTTTTAAGGTAATTATTAATTGTGTTAAATAGAACAATTTGATTAAATTTAATATAAATTAAATTATATTAAATATATTAAATATTAAACAAGTAAGATTTGTTGCTACTCTTAATATATTATACATGAATACATGATAATCATTGAAGCATAATGATTAAGCTGCTTCTGAATTTTTGGAATGTAATAGTTAATGGTATCCCTATAAAGTCATTGTATATTTTTAAAAGTTAAATATATAGTGTGCTTTTTTTTTTAATTTCTTTTTTTTTTTTTTTTTTTTTGAGAGGGAGAGAGTGTGAGCCTATGTGCGAGCAGTTTGGAGGGCCAAAGGGAGAGA
>CM053608.1:44451915-44485982 GCA_028646535.1 Procyon lotor | reverse complement strand
ATTAAAACTGTTTGGTCTAAAGCATTTAGCATCTCTTAAATATGTCTGAAATTGTTACATTTTCAAGCAACATGGCAGATTAGATGTTCAGAGAAACCTCCTCTGGTAAAGAACACAAAAATGCTGTATAAAATGTTAAAACAATTTTTGAAAGGCATGGCTGAGTTGGAAGCGAAATAAGGGGGAAAAATAGGAGGCTGTATGTAATGAGAAAGCCCAGTTCCACAGGGATAAATGAGCCCTAGAACCTTTTTATCCCTGAGGACACCTGTGATCCTTCATGGCCTAGAACCTGGGCATTAAGGACATATTTCTGCTTGCATGGGGCAAGGGACAAATTCTGATGGGCATGCTCATAAATTTAGACATTGCAGTATAGAAAGCTGGGATCCCTAAAGGATAAAACCTATTGATGACAAACCTGCTCTTCAGAATGACACTGTTTGTTTCATCCTTGACTTTGGATGAAGTGGACAAAAGAATCTCTCCTCATCATAAGTCTGTTCTCATGTGGGTTTGGACTTGGAATTCATACTGCCAAAAAAAAAAAAAAAAAATCTCAATATAAAAGTTGTTTAATGGTGCCATGGGTTTGGGGTGCCCTAAGGACCTAGCAGAAACAAATAGAAATCTTTTCTGAAGAAAATTGCTTTAAATACTGGCTTTGAAGTATTTCCCTAGTTAAAGGTCCAAGCATATACATTTATTAGAAACTATTCTTGGAATCAATACATGTGGAAGGGAGAGGAAGGAAGCACTGTTAGGCAGAGAAGTCCAGCCTCAGTGAAGACCCAACAAAGGTTTCACTGCTACTACAGAGAGATCTGGAGATGGGGTGATCCTTTGTTGTTGAATTGGGGCAAGAAGATCAGGCATTTTTACCCTCATTGGATGTGGGCTGCTCCTAAAAGGAGCCTTGACCTTAGATGAGACAGTATTCTCTAGACAAAGCAATTCCCAAAGAGGACCAGCAGCCAAGAGCCATTTTCTGGCAGAATTCCCAGGAACTGGGGGAAAAGTTCACATTCCTGAAAGGGAATCAAGGCAGTATATCATAATGTCCACCATAATGAGCAAAGAAAACTTGTAGGTGAACATAGCAAACATTGACTTTATAAATCAAAGCAATATTGTAAAAATAAAAATTTCGGAACCATAGTATTTTATGAGTCTGGAGGGGAGTGATGGGTATTAAAGCCTTCTAGGATCTGTGTTCTATGTTAGAATACTATACAAAAGTGAAAATGAATACCATACAGCTTCATGTTCCAACATAAATACCAAGATACTTTGAATGAAAAAAGTATGGTTCCACATGTAGAAAGTTTAAAAACCATCAACACCAAACAATATATTGGTAAGGATACATATGAATATGACAAAACTTAATAAGCATTAAAATGAGTAACACAAATTTCAATGCAAGAAATGAGGAAGGCACACAGGGCTTCAACAGCACAGTCACCCTATTTCTTAATCTAGGTGTAGATACACAGAAATCTGTTTTGTTATAATTCCTTTATACATGTATGTATTATATATATGGTAAATTATCTTTTTTAACTCTATTGCGGTATTAAGAAGAAAGGAATCTGCTGATCTTGGTGACCAGAACATGCTAAAGTTATTTCCTAAATTAGAATTCAAATGTGCCAATCTGGATCTAGTCCATTCTGAGGTTTAATCAGAAATAAGTTATGTTATATGATTGAGTCATCTCGGTTTGATTTATCAATTTTGCCCTCAATTAGGGGATGGGGTTACTCTTTTACAGGCTTTTCAGATACAGGGATGAAATTTGAAGTTTAAAAATGATCCTAAATTCTGGAGCAAGTTTTTGTTAGATGGATTCAATATGTAATAGTTACCACAGTCAATATTCAGTGCAACCTCTGTATCAATAAATATAGAAGCTCTACTTTTTTCTCCCAAAATCTTTGTAATCCGTAAGAATCAGAGAAAGCAGCTTTGAATTCAGCATGAAGATTGTGAGCTCTGTCTCTCTGGAGACATATAGCAGAGCTTAGATAACTTGTTAAAGATAGCGTGAGAATGTGAAATCTCATCTAGAGAATAGATGGCCTCTAAGATGCTCTCAGGCTTTACCAAGATTATATGAGTCTATGCTTGATTCAGTGTTCCTCATGTCCCATTTTTCTCCAGAAGGGATTTTCCCGATGACACTCCATTAGGCTAGTTTCTGTTTAGGTAAATATAAATCAACGGGAGTCCTTAAGAGAGAATATTTTTTCTCTAGCTCCATGGATTTTGAAGCTGTGTAATTAGTAATTAGTTAGTGTCTCTGGACTTTGGCTTCTACATCTATAAAATAAGATTGCAGCTGATCTAAATTTGAAATGGATATACGAAATTTCCCTGTCAGTTCTAGAACTCCCAAATATTTACGACTTATACAGACTTATGGTGCCATGGACTTCTCAAACATTTTGAATATAGACACCATTGTTTCAAACTAAATAACTTAAAATATATCCTTTGTCACCTCTTAATACCTTTTGGAGGAAAGTATAAGATAACGTTTTTTTTTTAAAACCATACTGTAGGGGCACCTGGGTGGCTCAGTTGGTTAAGCATCTGCCTTTGGCTAAGGTCATCTCAGGATCCTGGAATCAAGCCCCCTGTCAGGTTCCCTGGTCAGTGGGGAGTCTGCTTCAGCCACTCCCCGGCCCCATGTTCTCTCTCTCACAAATAAATAAAATCTTAAAAAAAAAAAAAAAAACATTATTTCACTGTATTCTAAAGTTACCTGAATTTGATTATACCTTAACCTTCAGATTAATTATTTATTTGTCCCTGTATTTATGTCCTTGTAATTCAAATGTGTCATATTTTTAAAATTCTACATTGCTATAGTTTTTTCAATGACACTTAAATTCCTTCTTTTTTATAATGTTATGTCAGTCACCATACAGTACATCATTAATTTTTGATGTAGTGTTCCATGATTCATTGTTTGCATATAATACCAAGTGCTCCATGCAGTACATGCCCTCCTTACCATTAGTGGGCTAACTCATCCCCCATCCCCATCCCCTGTAAAACCCTCAGTTTGTTTCTCAGAGTCCGTAGTCTCTCATGGTTCATCTTCCCCTCCTGATATGGCCCCCCTTCATTTTTCCTTTCCTTCTCACAATGCCCTCCATGCTATTCCTTATGTTCCACAAATAAGTGAAACCATATGATAATTGACTTTCTCTGCTTGACTTATTTCACTCAACATAATCTCTAATCCCATCCATGTTGATGCAAAAGCTCGGTATTCATCTTGTTCCATGGACCACATCTTCTTTATCTATTCATCTGTTGAAGGGCATCTCAGATCTTTCCACAGTTTGGCTATTGTGAACATTGCTGCTATGAACATTGGGGTGCATATGGCCCTTCTTTTCACTACATCTATATCTTTAGGGTAAATACTCAGTAGTGCAATTGCTGGGTCATGGGGTAGCTCTGTTTTTAATTTTTTTGAGGAACCTCCACATTTTTCCAAAGTAGCTGCACCAACTTGCATTCCCACCAATAGTGTAGGAGGGTTTCCTTTCTCCACAATCTCTCCAACATTTGTTGTTTCTTGCCTTGCCAATTTTTACCATTCTAACTGGTATGAAGTGGTATCTCATTGAGGTCTTGATTTGAATTTCCTTGATGACTAATGATGATAAACATTTTTCATGTGTCTGTTAGCCATTTGTATGCCTTCTTTGGATAACTGTTCATGCCTTCTGTCCATTTTTTGACTTGATTATTATTTGTTTTTGGGCAGTTGAGTTTGAGAAGTTCTTTATAGATCATGGATATCAACCCTTTATCTGTAGTGTTATTTGCAAATATCTTCTCCCATTCTGTGGGTTGCTTCTTTGTTTTGTTGACTGTTTCCTTTGTTATGCAGAAGCTTTTTATCTTGATGAAGTCCCAGAAGTTCATTTTTGCTTTTGTTTCCCTTGCCTTTGGAGATGAATGACACTTTAATTCTTAACTCTATAGCATTCTTTCATTTTTAATATGAACTGTTTTTTAAAATTTTATTTTACCTTTTCAGTGTTCCAAGATTCATTGTTTATGCACCACCCCCAGTGCTCCGTGCAATACCTGACATTTTTAATATAAGCTATTAAGGAAATAAATGTTTTATAGTATTTTAGGTAAAAATGCTAATATTTGGGTCAGAAATTAATACAAATACATAAAATTATGTATAAATTATGTATAAAGCATGATTTTAGTTTTACTCTCCTGTTTGATTATGCTGGGACATTTAATTATTTTAAATTATTTCATACAGGATAGCACATTAATAATTTCCTATTTATTAAGCTTAAGAAATTACTAAATTACTAAAAATTACTAAAGGTCCTCAATACCCACCACCATTGAGGAGGGCACGTATTGCATGGAGCACTGGGTATGGTGCAGGAACAATAAATCTTGTAACACTGAAAAAATAAAAAAATAATAAATAAATAAATAAATAAATAAATAAATAAAAGAAATTACTAAAGGTCAATTATGGGGGAAAATAAATCAAGGTAGGGTTACATAATTGTTTCAAATCTTATCAAGTAGGAAACTCTAAATTGCAAATAACTTTATTCATCCTCTAAATAGCATAAACCTTAAGCATCTGTTGTTATGTCCTTGTCACTATTCCTGTGTTTCATTTACTGGGCAACGAAGGTGTAAGTTGCAGTCAATGTATTAGTTTGCTAGGGCTTCCAAAACAAATACCACAGACTGGGTGGCTTAACCAACATAAATTTATTTCTCATAGTTCTGGATGCTACAAGGCCAAGCTCAAGATGTCAGTAGATTTGGTTTCTTCTAAGGACTCTCTCCTTGGCTTGCAGATGGTTGTCTTCCCTTGGTGTCTTCCCTTGGTCTTTTCCTGATCCCTGGCACACATCCGTGGTGCATAATTTGTATGTTCAAATTTCCTCTTTTTCCAAAGACACCAGTTAGATTGGATTAGAGCCCATCCTAAGAGTTTCATTTAAACTTAATCACCTTTTTAAGTCCCTATCTCCAAACTCAGTTAGTCTAAAATACTGAGTTAGAGCTTCAACATATGAATTTTGGGGGAATAGTCAATTCAGTCAGTGAAATTGTATGTAAAATATTTTCCTGCCACAGAAGTTTTTAAGAATGAAAATTACCGATTCTGTGCAAATGACTTGCATGATGGGTACAGTTGTTTGCACCGTGACTTCTGGCAAGTTAGCTCACAGTATGGATGACATGACACAGTTTATGAGTCCTGGATGATTTTAAGCCAGGTAATTGCAAAAGAACATCCTAATTTCAATAAAATTTCTATGTCTTTTGCCAGTTTCTCTTCCTCTACTTGCCCTTTTAGTATGGGGCCTTTGGAACTGTCCTCAGCTCTTACATTATACCATCACTGATCTCTTCCTTTTCAAAATCATTGACTTTTTTTTTTTATCTAAACTACACCCTCCTTGAAACAGCCTTTTCTATTTCTTTCTTTCTTTTTTTTTAAGACTTTATTTATTTGAGTGAGAGAGAGCATGAGAGGGGTGAGGGTCAGAAGGAGAAGCAGACTTCCCGCTGAGCAGGAAGTCTAATGAGGGACTTGATCCAAGGACTCCCGGGATCATGACCTGGGCTGAAGACTGTCGCTTAACCAACTGAGCCCTCCAGGCACCCCTCCTCTCTTTATTTCTGACATCACACTTTTCTGATTCTTTTCTGTCACAAGTTTCTCTTTCTCTTGTTTTCCTTCCTTATCTGAAATCTTTTCTATTTATACTGTTCCTTTTAGGTGACTTCTATTCTCTGTGATTTTCTATACCATCCATATGCTGACAATGCCATTCTTTATGTTTCTCTACTAGATCTCTCCTCCAAGCTTTAGACTTTTTTTTTTTTTTCCTTTTTTTAAAGATTTTATTTATTTATTTGACAGAGAGAGAGAGATCACAAGTAGGCAGAGAGGCAGGCAGAGAGAGGGGGAAGCAGGCTCCCTGCTGAGCAGAGAGCCTGATGCGAGGCTCGATCCCAGGACCCTGAGATCATGACCTGAGCCGAAGGCAGAGGCTTTAACCCACTGAGCCACCCAGGCACCCAAGTTTAGACTTTTCTATCAAATTACCTATTTAATATCTTAACTTGAATGTCTCACACTTAGACTGGTGTTTGACATTTATCAGTATTATGTGAGTAGTAGCCATGGTGTTTGTTTTTTTAAATAAATGGCACTATCATCTACCCAGTTATTTAAGCTGGAAAACTTGATTTCTCCTTTTTCTTCTCTTAATCTTCAAGGTACATCTTACTTCTATACGCTCTCTTCTCCATTGTCACCACCCTAATCTAAATGCAGCATTATCTCACACCTGGCTACCTGCAAATGTCCCCAAACTATGGACTATTAAACATAGTGATTAAGAACCCAGGCTTTGGAATGGAACTGGCTAGGTTTAATTCCTGGTTCCACCACTTGTAAGTTGTATGACTTTGAGTAACCTCTCTGCCTCTATTTCTTCATTTACAAAATGAGAATAAAATAATAATAATAATAGAGCAGTATAGGAAACAGAGAGGACCCTATTCCTAGAACCCATTGTAATATCTCCGTTTCCTAACAGTCCTATGGGATTATGCAGAGATGATGGCACAGTCAGCCACTAGCTGGAATAGATGCTGGTTGTTAAAAAAGACCATTTTAGAACAATTGTTTTCCTCAAGAACAAGTAAAAATACTTTGCAGTACAGTATTTATGTCTAGCACAGGTTTTTTTGGGGGGGTATTTCTTTTTGCAGTGGCTCCTTAGTTACAGCCCACAAAGGTGTCTTAATTTTATGTACTATAGAGAAAAATGGATCATTTCCCTGGTTGTTTACAAGCTGTCAGTAATGGGTCTAGGTATAACTTGAGTTTCCCTAAGCTTGACTAGGCTATTGATGCAAATGTGGCCCACATTTCACACCCTTTTGCCCCCACTTGCAAATCCTCTGAAATGTTCCACAGGATTTTCTGAGGTCTTTTCAATGACCTATACAGCTAGGCTCCATACCAGATTGGTCAGAATCCTTGGAGGTTGGGGCTTAGGCACCTCTCTACTTTGAGAAATTTTTTCTCTAGAAATTTCTGTCATAAATGCCCACGAATATGTCCCTTCCAGCTGCGCTCTCTCTCTCTCTCTCTCTTTCTCTCACTCTCACTGAACGGTACCAACCATTGCACCAGAGCCTTCAAAATGTCAAAACTGTGTTAGTGATCTCTAGCAATTTTCCTCTTTATTGGAATATAACATTCCACACAAGGCCGGACAGCTAATGCCCCAACCTTTTATAGAAATATTGGTGAAATATTTTTCAGTTTTTCCTTATAGTCCAACCCCTTCCCCACACCCATGTGAGTCCATGGGACTGGGACAGAGATGAATTAGAATGACCATGACTGTGCTTTACTCAAGATTTTACTCCCCCCTTCCTCCATCAAGTAAGGTTTTGACTTTTGGATCAAGCCTTACTTTCTCTATAGAAAAGCTTGATCTACTTTGGATCAAGTTTCTATAAGTTATAATTATTAACTCTTAATTATAAGAGTTAATTATAATCTTAATAAGATTAACTCTTATAATCTTGATTTAGAACAGTGACATCCACTGAGCATCATGGCGTGTCTTCTCTCATTTCTATACTGTTTTCTTTTTCTTCACCTATCAGTGTGTTGTTTTTCTGCTTATCCCCACTTTAAGATGTGTTTACACATTTAATTTAAATAAACTTTAGTCTAATTTTAACTTATTGGCATCTTCTAAGTAGTCATCTACATTAAAAACCTCAAATTTAAATTTATTTTTTAACTGGTACAAAATCTAGTTTGTGAAATAAATAATATTATATTTGAAAAAGAGGAAGCAGAGTCCTCCCAAGGACCTCAGGTTATAATGACTAGTGGCAAAATTTCACTCTTTTTATTATTGGAGAAGCTCACCAGAAGCCAAAAACTGAGGTATCTTGAGTAATTCCAGGTTTCTTGGGCTAGCTTCAGCTACATACCCTCTCTGAAAAGATGTACAGCCATGTTCAGAAGTTCTGTACTTTGGGATACTACCTCTACTTCATTGTGAACCAGATGTGACTAACTTTGCTTTCTTTTTTCTGTTTTTTGAGGGAACGACAACTTAGATAGATGCAGTCTCCCATGGGGAGCACACAGTATCTGAGCAGCAGCAACCCGGAGGGATGAAGACATGGTTAGTAAATGGTAGCTGATACTAATAACAATAGCAAAAAAATGATCGCTTCTCAAGAGCAAAGAGCATCAAATATTCTAGCAAAGCTTCCTAGGCTACTTTTATTTTTTTTATTAGAATTTATTTATTTATTTTAGAGGCAGAGAGTGTGTGTGTGAGCTTGGAGAGGGACAGAAGGGGGAGAGGGAAAGAATCTCAAGCAGACTTCCTACTGAGCATGGAGCCCAAGGCAAGGCTCTATCTTATGACCCTGAGATCACAACCTGAGCTGAAATCAAGAGTTATTCGCTTAACTGACTGAGCCACCCAGGCACCCCTTTTCTAAAGTATTTAAGTTACAGAAAGGACGATAAATGATTTGGGGAAAATTAGACAGAAAATTGCCTGCTAAAATGGTTAAGAGTTCTCCTAAAAAAACATTAAAATTAAAAGCAGAATGACAAAGCTATTTTAGATTCTTCAGATTGAGAACCATTCTAAACTATGATTAGAATGCTGGTACAGGGACACTCAGTTGGTTAAGTGTCTGCCTTCAGTTCAGGTCATGATCCCAGGGACCTGGGATAGATTCCCACATCTGGCTTCTTGCTCAGTGGGGAGTCTGTTTCTCCCTCTGCCTGCTGCTCCCCTGCTTGTGCTCTCTCTCTTTCTTCCTCTCTCTGACAAAAAAAAAAAATAAATAAAATCTTAAAAAAAAAAAAAAGAATGCTGGTGCATTGGGTCACCTGGGTGGCTCAATTGGTTAAGTGTCCAACTCTTAATCTTAAGACCTGAGGGTTTTAATCTCACTGTCTTGAGTTCGAGCCCCCACATTGTGCTCCACACTGGGTATAGAGCCTACTTGAAAAAAAAAATACTGGCACATTAAGTGGAATTGTGTCATATTCGATGATTAGATTCAGAGATTGATATATCCAAATTACCCTTGGAACTCCTTTAGGAAACCAGTACATTGGAATTCAATAATCAGTCTTTGAGAATTGGATTATATGTGTGGCTTGTGTTTCAAAACTGTGTTGACTTTTAGAATATGTACTTTCCCTGAGAACCCTAAAGTCACACTGTTTATAGAAAGATGCTCAGATGATGAGAGGTGTATGAACTTATGATCAACTGAGAAACCAGCAAATTCACACCACCCGTATAATTAATCCTCAGTCCAGAGCATATGCTCACTGAAAATCAGGCAGAACTGTCCATACTATTTATACAGTAAATAATAATTTTTCTCTCATGTATTGATGAGTTTATTATAGTTGAATTTGTGATAATTAACCTCATAAAGAAATAACTCCACGGTATATGATTATGTATTTATGTTAAGTTTGACCTAAATTTTTGTCTAATATTTTTATCATTTAAATAGGAAAGAATGATGCTATACTATACTATTCCTTTATTCTCTTTATTCTCTACAGATAATGGATTCTGAATTAATGCATAGTATAGTAGGAAGCTATCTTAAACCTCCAGAAAGAGTGTTTATTCCATCATTTACCCAGAATGATGAATCATCTCAGACTCACCACTCCACAAACTTAGAAGCTACCTCTCCTAAAATGCTTCATAGTCCAAATAGCCAAGGTAATTCTAATATAAAGTCATATTTAAAATTAGGGGAGTGATATGAAATATATAAAACTTCACATTTTTATGTAGAAAATAATGTGATTGTGTGTTTAATCTTAATAAACCTATTAGTTTTGACTCTGTTGCTTAAAGTTTCTATAAATATAGATAAGTTATTTAATATATTTTTATTTTGGCTTCTTCAGTTATAAGATGGAGATTAACCAGCTAGACACATAATTACAATTTTATCTAAAAAATCATGATAAAATAGGAAAATACTCTTTGAAGAATCAAAGGTCAAATTTGGAACCCTTCTAAGCTAGATGATTAGAATACTATTGAATTAAATAAAGTTGTATGTTATTCAATGATTAAATTCGGAAATTGCCTATTTCCAAAATTACCCTTGAAAATTCCTTGGGAAGCTAGTACATGGGAGTAACTACAAAATACCAGTATTGTCACTTTTAAAATATAAACTTAGGAGGATATCAGAATTGAATTAGGAAAACATATCCATGCCATACAAATTACCTTCTAAAATGCTGGCTATCACCGTTTTTTAAAATACTCTATAATAATGGTTACCATTAATAAATAGACTAGGTTTGTGGAGGAAAAAAAACCACAAGAAATATTCCAAATCAGCAAATTAGGTATTGCATATTTAAAAAGCAATAAGTATAATTTCTCATTTATAAAAACAAAACAAAAAACCCCAAAACCCAAAAAACCAAATGGTAATCTCTAGCAAACATCATTCTAATTGGATATGAACTACAGGCATACCTTGGAAATATTGTAGGTTTGGTTCCAGGCTACCACAATAAAGTGATATATCACAATAAAGTGAGTCAAATGAATTTTTTGGTTTCCCAGTGCATATGAAAGTTACATTTAGACTATAGTGTAGGTCATTAATTGTGCAATAGCATTGTGTCTAAAAAAACAATGTATTATATATCTTAACTAAAAAATGCTTTATTGCTAAAAAGTGCTAAGCATCATCTGATCTTTCAAAGAGTCATAATCACTGATCAGATTGCCATAACAAATATAATAATAATGAAAAGTTTGAAATACTACAAGAATTACCAAAATGTGACACAAAGTCACGAAGTGAGCAAATGCTATTGGGAAAATGGCACTGGTAGATTTACTCAACATAGGATTGCCACAAACCATTGTTCAATTTATAAAAAATACATTATCTGTGGAATGCAGTAAGGTGGAGCATAATAAAACAAGGTATGCTAGCATATGAAAATTAACCTATAATATTTACTTATATTCCATTCTACTCCAGTTTTATAGTTTGAAGTTATAACTGAATAGAAAGTGTTATTTGAAAATTTTATGACTCTGAACGTACCCGAATCATGATGATATTAATATAGCTGAATAAAAACCACAGTAGTACATGTGTACCACTTAAAATCTTTCAAGCCTGGCGTGAGTTAAACTAGTAGGTTATAATTTTTTTCTTGGTGGAAGAGACTGTGTTCTAACTCATGTTCTGATTATTAATACTATATCTTAGACAAAGAAACAATAAATGTTTGTGATTTAACTAAAATTGGATATATCAAGAACTGAGAAAAAGTTTTAACATTAAACCTAAATTTCCATGTTAATTAGTGACACTACATCTTAATTTTCTTTATCCATACTCAGACTTATGCCTCCTAGACTGTACATTATTTGAAGATATTTATTTTATTGAATTAAATTTTGATTATTAGCTATCTCAAACCTAGAAAATTATTAAATAATATATTGCTTCTAGAAAATATGTTAGAAAAACCATATCCATTTTTAGAGTTTTAGTGGGTTTTTTTGATTACTTGTATGTTTTTCTGGCTCACTAATAAAAATACTGTTCACTTTTATTGCTACTATGTAAATGTTCAGAAATTTTCACCTAAGTAACAAGGAAATTTTTTTCAACAGCTCTTGTTTTAGCCTTAAAAACTCTTCAGGAAAAGATTCATCGTTTAGAGTTGGAGAGAACACAAGCTGAGGATAACCTAAACATTCTTTCCAGAGAAGCAGCACAGTATAAAAAGGCCTTGGAGAAAGAAACAAATGAAAGAAATCTGGCACACAAGGAACTGACAAAGCAGAAAAAAGGTAAGGAAATTCAAGAGTTCTCAGAAACAAGGAGTTATCAGAATTTACAACTTGAAAATAAAAAGTCCAGTCTAAGATTTAGTCAAATACCTTTGTTCTTATATATATTCAAACCTTGAGGCCTTGTTCACAGACAATGCGATATTTGCATTAAATAGATATTACTTTGAGCCTACTTCTATTGTATATTATCCCAGTTCACAAATTCTGGAGATTAAAAGACAAATTAAGTTTTTAGGCAGATTGTGAAAGTAGGCTATTTTCAGAATACCAACAAATCTAGTTTTATTTATAATATAATTGAAGTACTTTACATATTCAGTCAATACTGGTTTTTAAAATTTGAAAATAGAAACCAACACTAATAATTACACAATACAGAAACCATAAAAATGAATAAAAAGTTTTGTTAACTTGAAAGATTAATTAGAAGAAATGGGCAGGTAAGTAGAACTTTCTGTGGAAATTATGAAAAAGACATCTGGACCTAAGTTTTAGAGATTTAGAACATCAGTTCTTTGTATAATTTTTACTTCATTATGCTTTCTTTTTCCTTGTACTACATTCACCCTCATAAATAATGTTCAAGTTTGTGTTTCAACTTATAAATAGAGTGAAGAAATGAGAAAATTTTTTCTGAGATAATTGGACAAAAGTAGAATAAAGAGCTGAGGAAAGTAAAAAATGAAATAATTAGAAAGATTTTTTTTACTTCTTAGGAAATAACTACACTGTCAGTAGTCAAGTCTTTTTCTTTTCCTGAAAGTGAAAAATATATTGATAGGAAAGAGACTTTAGGTCCTCGATTTTTCCAGATAATGTAATTTCCCAGGAACAGCCAGGATTTTCATCATTCCACAAGTCACTAACATCTTACTCTTTCAGAAGTTTGTCCTGTGGGTCTTTTAGGGGAAAACAATGTTAAACTAGTATTACGTAGTTAATGAGATAGTCACAAAATGTATGTCCACAACTCTTACAGTCAGTACTTAGAACTAGAGAATGCTTGAGCTTTTAGTTCTTGATTTGAATTTATATAACATATTTCTTGTGAATACCAAATCTCTGATCTATGTGATAATCCAGACATTATTACTTTTTCTTTTTCACAGATATTACTATACAGTTAAGCTCAGCTCAGTCTCGCTGTACTCTTCTAGAGAAACAACTAGAATATACAAAGAGAATGGTTCTCAATGTAGAACGAGAGAAGAATATGATCCTAGAACAACAGGTAAACACATTTTCTACAGGAATATAATATAATATGTTTTTGAAGAATATTTAATGTCACAAGAAAATTGCATCATAATCTTAATTAGGATAGTACAGTGAAGCAGAGTAGGTCATTTGAACCAAGCTTTCTGTAGAAGAAAACAAGAAAAACTGGACAAGATATTAGAGAGGAAGGAAGGAAGGAATGAAAAAGGATAGAAAAGAAAGGAAGAAAGAGAGACAGGGTGGGAGGATGAAAAGGGAAAAATACGTAAAGGCATTGGAGAGTTAATGAAGTCATAAAAATCACTAATTCAAAATCTGTGTGTGTGCTTAAATCCAAAGAGGTTGGCCTCCAGAGAGTGCGATTTCAGAACCCATCCTTCTTAGGGAATTTCTGATTCCAGAAGTGTCCATTGAGAGGCTAAATAATGCTTTTTTGTTGTTGTTAAGATTTCGTTTATTTATTTGGAAGAGATCAAAGAGAGCTCGAGACCGTACTTGAAGTGAGGAGGGACCGGCGGAGAGGAAGAGGCAGACTCCCCGCTGAGCAGGGAGCCTGAAGCTGAGCGTGATCCCAGGACCCTGAGATCATGACCTGAGTGGAAGACTTAACTGACTGAGCCACCCAGGCGCCCCTAAATATTGCTTTTGAAAGCTATAGGGCTTAAGAAATTGAAGTTAGATTCCAGGGCCTATCAAGAGTAGGAACTCTGATAAATCTCTTGTGCTTTGAATGCTTTGTAAAGGTGAACGGGAAAGATACAACCCAAATTACAACTCTATCAGAGTAATCCAGACAATCTTAGTCCCTGAAATGGAATTAAAGTGATCCTGGATAGCTATGTTCCTGGGGGCCTCAGATTATTTCTGCAGACATGTCTTTAACACAGTGAAAAACTTTCAGTCAGACATAACCAGGCAGCAGGAGTTAAGATACTATGAAAATTGCTTTCATTAGTGTTTTAGAGTTTTCAGAGTACAGTTCTTTCACCTGTTTGTTTATTCCTGGGTATCTTACTGTTTTTGGTGCCAATGGTAAATGGCATTGATTCCCTCTGTTACTGCTTCATTATTGGTGTACAGAAATGTAACGAGTACCTGGTGGCTCAGTGAGTTGAGCGTCCGACACTTGATCTCAGCTCAGGTCTTGATCTCAGAGTTGTGAGTTCAAGCCCCACATGGGACTTCACATTGGGCATGTACCCTACTTAAATGAAAACATTTTTTAAAAAGAAAGAAATGCAATTGATTTCTGTACATTGATTTCATATCCTGTGACTTCACTGAATTCATTTATTAGTTCTAGCAGTTTTTTGGTGGTTTTCAGGTTTCCTATATAGAGTATTATGTCATCTATAAATAGGAAAATTTTACTTTTTCCTTGCTGGAACACTGATGAAAGAAATTGAAGAAGACACAAAGAAATGGAAAATGTTCCATGTTCATGGATTGGAAAGACAAATATTGTTAAAATGTCTATACTACCCAAAGCAATCTACACATTTAATGCAATCTCTTAATGAAATACCAACAGCATTTTTTCACAGAGCTAGAACAAACAATCCTACAATGCGTATGGAACCAGAAAGACCCCAGATAGCCAAAGCAATGTTGAAAAAGAAAAGCAAAGCTAGAGCCATCACAATTCTGGACTTCAAGTTGGTATTACAAAGCTATAGTGAACAAAAGCTATAGCGCCAGTCCTGGCACAAAAAGACACATATCAGTGGAGCAGATTAGAAAACCGAGAAACAAATCCACAACTATATGGTCAATTAATATTCAGCAAACCGGGAAAGACTATCCAATGGAAAAAAGACAGTCTCTTCAACAAATGGTGTTGAGAAAAATGGACAGCAACATGCAGAAGAATGAAACTGGACCACTTTCTTATAGCAAACACAAAAATAAATTCAAAATGGATTAATAACCTATGTTTGAGACAGGAAACCATTAAAATTCTAGAGGAGAACATAGGCAATAACCACTTTGACATTGGCCATAGCAACTTCTTTCTAGATATGTCTCCTAAGGCAGGAGAGACAAAAGCAAAAATAAACTATTGGGACTTCATCAGAATAAAAAGCTGCATGGCAAAGGAAACAATCAACAAAACTAAAAGGCAGCCTACAGAATGGGAGAAGATATTTCCAAATGACATATCTGATAAAGGGCTATATCCAAAATTATATAAAGAACTTATAAAACTCAACACCCCCAAAACAAATAATCCAATTGAAACATGGGTAGAAGACATGAATAGACACTTTTCCAAAGAAGACATCCTGATGACCAACAGACTCATGAAAAGACACTCAACATCATTGATCTTCAGGGATATATCAGTCAAAACTATAATGAGCTATCACCTTATACCTGTCAAAATGGCTAAAATCCACAACATAAGAAACAACAGATGTTGCCAAGAATGGGGATGGCGAGAAAGGGGACCCCTTGTGCACTGATGGTGGGAATGCAAACTGGTGCAGTCACTGTGGAAATCAGTATAGAAGTTCCTCAAAAAGTCAAAAATAGAAGTACCCTATGTCCAGCAATCACACTACTAGGTATTTACCCAAAGGATACAAAAATACTAATTCAAAGGGATACATGCATGCTGATGTTTATAGCAGCATTATCTACAATAGCCAAACTATGGAAGTAGCTCAAGTGTCTATTGACTGATGAATGGATAAAATGTATGTGAACTATTACTTGGCCATAAAAAAGAATAAAATCTTGCCATTTGCAATGACATGAATGGAACTGGAGAGTATAATGCTAAGCAAAATAAATCAGAGAAAGACAAATGCCACGTGATTTCAGTCATATGCAGAATTTAAGAGACAAACAAGCAAAGGAGAAAAAGAGAGAGAGACAAATCAAGAAACAGACTCTTAACTATGGGAAACAAACTGATGGTTACCAGAAGGAAGGTGGGTGGGGGAACGGGTTCAATAGGTGTTAAGGATTAAGGAGCACATTTGTTGTGATGAGCATGAAGTGATGCCTGGAACTGTTGAATCACTATTGTACACCTGAAACTGTTATAACATTGTATGTTAGCTGGAATTTAAATAAATTTTACTTAAAGAAAAGAAGACAATATGAAAAGAAATAGCATACATAACAGACTATAATAAGTTATTGCCAACTGGGTGCCAGCTCTAAAAGACACAGACTTTAAAATAATTATACTTGGGGCACCCAGGTGGGTCAGTCAGTTAAGTGTCCATATCTTCATTTCAGCTCAGGTCATGATCTCAGGGTTGTGAGATCGATTCCTGTATGGGGTTCTGCACTCAGCATGGAGTCTGCTTGAGATTCTCTCCCTCTCCCTGCCCAACCACCCCTTTCACTCACTCTTTTGTTCTCTCACTCTCAAGTAAATAAATAAAATCTTTAAAAATAAAATAATTATGCTTGTTATAAATAAGGAGATAAAAGACAAGATTGACATTTTCAGGAAAGCATTGGAAACCATAAAATGGCAGAGCAGATTTGAGAGAGAACCAAATAAAAATTGTAGAATTGAAAAATGTAGTATGTGAAATTTAGAACTGAATGGATGGATCTAACGGTAGATTGGAAAAGATAATTAGTGAACTGGAAGGCAAAACCATCCACATCAGAAAAGAGGTGAAATGAAAGTAAATTGAGAAAGACAGCAAGAGGCATAAGTTAGAGTGAGAAAGTCAACTTAAGTGTAATTGAAGTTCCACTAGGGAAGGAGAGAAAATGGGACAGAAAGCACTATTTGAAGAGATAGTGACTGAGAATTTTCCAAAATGGATTAAAAAAAATCACACCACAGATTCAAGAAAACCAATCCCATAAAACCTATAAAACTAAATCAAGATAAATGAAAAGAAATATATGTCTAGATACCTCATAATAAATAATAAGACAAGCTGGTGGGGGAAAAGATTACATTCAAAGGGACAAAAATTAAAGTGACAATTGACTTAGCTGAAAACTGAATTCATAAGACAATGGACTGATATAGTTAAGTATTAAAAGAAAATACCTACCAATCTAAAAGTCCTAAGCCTGGGGGAAATATCTTTTAGAAATAAAGATGAGGGGCACCTGGGTGGCTCAGTCAGTTAAGCCTCTGCCTTTAACTCAGATCACTAAGGCTCCCTGACAACAAGGCTCCCTGATAGGCTCCCTGCTCAGTGGGGATACTGCTTCTCCCTCGCCCTCTGCCCCCCATTCTCTCTGGCGCATGTGCACTCTCTCTTTCTCAAATAAATAAAATCTTAAAAAAGAAAGATAAAATAAAGACATTTATTTATTTGTTTGTTTAAAAATATTTTATTTATTTATTTGACAGAGAGAAAGAGATCACAAGTAGGCAGAGAGGCAGGCAGAGGGAGAGGGGGAAGTAGGCTCCCTGCTGAGCAGAGAGCCCAATGTAGGGCTCTGTCCCAGGACTCTTGAGATCATGACCTGAGCCGAAGGCAGAGGGTCAACCCACTGAGCCACCCAGGTGCCCCAAAATAAAGACATTTAAAGTCTAACAAAGACTGAAATTATTTGTTACCAGGAGATCCATTCTAAGGGAAACACTAAAGAACATTATTCAGACAAAAGGAAAAGTATCTTAAATGGAAGGTCAGAGATGCAGGAAAGCAAAGATGGTGTGTATGTGTATGTAAACCTAAGTGAATATTGTATAAAACAATAATAATGTTTTATGTGGTTTAAAGATATATAAAGGATTAAAATTAATGAGAACAACAGCTTAAAAATTAAGGTTTTGGGGCACTTGGTTGGCTCAGTTGGAAGAGCATGCAACTCTTGGTTGTGAGTTCAAGCACTGTGTTGGGTGTTGAGATTACTTAAAAACAAATAAAAAACTGAAAAAAATACTAAATGTTGTAGGTTTTTGCATTGTTTTGGAAATGGGTAACGGTACCAATTAATACTGGATTTTTTTTTATTTTTTAAGATTTTATTTATTTATTTGTCAGAGAGAGAGAGAGAGATCACAAGTAGGCAGAGAGACAGGCAGAGAAAAAAGGGGAAGCAGGTTCCCTGCTGAGCAGAGAGCCTGATGCGGGGCTTGATCCCAGGACCCTGAGATCATGACCTGAGCTGAAGGCAGAGGCTTTAACCCACTGAGCCACCCAGGTGCCCCTCAATACTGGATTTTAATGGGTCAAGTATTTAATAGATTTTTTCAGGAACTATAAAAGTTGACTCCAAAATTTATACAGAAAAGCAAAGGTCCAAGAATAGCAAAACTATTCTAAAGAATAAGGTCCTGATCTACTACATATTGAAACAAATTGTAACTCTATCAAAAGTAACATATTTGTATGGATAGAGAAGCAGAATAAAGGAATAGAATATACCCAGAACCAAACTCACCTACATGGAAATAATATACAACAAGAATGCCATTGCAGATCAGTGGGGTAAAGATAGACTTCAATAAATGGTTTTAGGAAAACTGATTGGCTATGTGAGGGGAAAAAAATGAAATTGGATCCCAATCTTACATCATAAACAAAAACCAATTCTAGGTGGGTTAAAGATTTACATGTAAAAGGCAAAACTTTGTAATTTTTAAAAAGCAAATGCAGAACAATGTCTTGATGGCCTTGGCATGGAGAACAATATCTTAAACGAGATACAAAAAGTAACAAAACAGTAGAAAAATGGGCCCAGTTATGAAGAGGCATTTTGCAGGAAAAAAAATCTTGCAAATGGTCATACATTTATAGAAGAATTACCATTCTCATTAGTAGCTAGGAAAATGCAAAGTAATAGCACAACAAGGAACTATTTCACATCCACCAGGTGGGAGTAAACCTATGAACCTGGTAATTCTGGGTTTTATTTATAAATGAGGGTGCAACAATTAAAAGAGCAACCACTTCATAAAGTGTATAAGATAAAATATAACATATTTTATAATTATTATATTACAAAATGTTATATTTTATCTTATGAACTAACCTAGAAATTCCTATCTAGCTAAATATTGTAGATCAGTGACTTTCAACCATTTTTAAATGTTTTTTGTTGAGGTATAATTTATATATGATGAAATGCAGAGATCTTAAGTGGAATGTTCAGTGATTATTGATAAATAAATGTATTCCTACAATCCATAGTCCTACCAAATAACAGAAATTCTCTATAGATCTCTGTCAAGATATTTGCTGCTCTCCCCACTTCCCAACAAGGCAACTACTATTCTGACTTATTTTCCTTAGAGTTTTTGCTTGTCCTAGAATTTTATATAATTGGATCATAGAAAATATACTCTCTTGTGTAGCATGAAGTTTTTTAGATTAATCCATGTTGTCATATGTATAAATAGTTTTCTACTTTTTGTTGCTATCTAGATTTTGTTACACAGATATGCCATGATTTGTTTATTTGTTTTTCATAAAATTAGTTGAGAAGATTCTTTCTTCTGTTTTCTGAAAGACCTTGTGTAAGATTAGCATTATTTCTTCCTTAAGTATGTGATAGAATTCAAATTTGATAGATGCTATCTGAGACTGCAGTTTTCTTTGTGGACTGTTTTTAGATTATTAATTCAATTTTTTTTTTCAACAGGTATAGGCTACTTGGATTTTCTGTTCCTTTTTGTGTCTTTAGAGATGTCCTCCTTTCGTTTCTGATATTGCTAATTTGTAATTTTCCTCTTTTTAAATTTTTTTAAAAGATTTTATTTATTTATTTGACAGAGAGAGATGTCAAGTAGGCAGAGAGACAGGCAGAGAGAGAGGGGGAAGCAGGCTCCCTGCTGAGCAGAGAGCCTGATGCGGGGCTTGATCCCAGGACCCTGAAGTCATGACCTGACCCCCCCAGGTGCCCCTATAATTTTCCTCTTTTTAAAATTATTTGTCTACTTATCACTTTGATCAGTTTTATTGTTTTTTTTTTCAAAAAAGCAACCTTTTTATTTTTAATTTTTTTGTTATTTCCTACTTAATTGATTTCTACTTTATTATTTCTTTCCTTCTACTTATATAGGGTTTAATTTGTTTTTCTCTCCCTACCTTTGTCTGTTGGAAGTTTAGATGATTGATTTTAATACTTTTATTCTTTCTTTTAATTGTTGCATTTTATGATGAAAGCTATCGAGTTCTCCCTAAACTGCTTTACCTACATCCCACAGATTTTGATATTTTGTATTTTCATTATTCAGCTAAAAATATTTTCTAACTTCTCTAGTGATTCATTTTTAAATTTTATTGACTTCTCCTCATCCTCTGGTACTTCTCTCCTCCTCCTCCTTCTTTTTAGTAGCTGCTGTACAGGTTAAAATATGTATTCTTAACTTATCACACTCTGCCATGAATTAGTATTAAAACATCTCAATATAATGTACCATCTTCACTATAGTATGCTTCTGTTTGTACCCCTTTGAGCTACAGTTTCCATACATTTAATTCTGCATTGTTGTAAATCCCATAAGACATTGTAATTATTTCTGCTTTAGGGGTTAATTATCCTTTAAAGAAAACCTAGATAAGATGAAATATGTATTTATTCACATTTTTACCATTTCCAATGTTTTTTATTTCTTTGTGTAGATTTGATTTTATATCTGGTGTCATTTCCTTAAGGCTTTAAGTACTTCCTTTTACAAATATGCTGGGAATTCTCTTAGCATATATTTTTCTGGAAAAGTCTTTATTTCACCATTATTGGTGAAGGATATTTTCACTGCATATAAAATTCTAGTTGACAGCTTTTTTTCTCTCAGCACATTAAAGATGTGGTCAAAGTTGTCTTCTGGATTTCATACTTTCTGATGAGAATTCTTATCTTCATTTTTCTGTGCATAATGTACCATCATTTCTCAGGCTGCTTTTAAGGTTTTCCCTTTGTCAATGGTTTTCAACAATTTGATAACAATGTGCCCAAATGTGGGGGTTTTTTGTATTTATTCTCCTTGGGTTTTTAAATTTATAATTATTATTCTTGAATCTCTCAGTTAATATATTTCATCAAATTTGGAACATTTTTAGCCGTTATCCTTCAAATAATTATTCTTGTCTGACCTCCCTCTTCTCTCCTTCTGTAACACCATTTGAATGTTAGATCACAGGTCACAAAGACTGTTTATTGATTGTCTCTTTTTTTTTTAATAGACTATTCTTTAGAGCAGTATTAACTTTATAGAAAATAAAGCAGATACTACTAAGTGTTTTTATATACCTGTTGCCCCCTCACAGTTGTCCCTATTATTAACACATTGCATTAGCGTGGTAATAAATACCATTACAAAACTGTGTATAGATGTGAAAATATATGTATAACTTTCCTTTTCTCCAATTTCTCTATATGCTTTATTCCTCTGATAGCTGCTTTTCTGTGTTATAATTAGAGGATGAGATAGTGTGTAGGTTTGATCACCTTACAAATTCAATACAGGTTTCACTGTTGATATTTTCCGTAGTAGAAATGTTATATAAACGTACATAGAAGAGTTTGTTCCACTGATGCTAATGTAGCTCATCTTTTTTTATGTTTGTTCTTTAAAAGTATTTGATTTTCTTTTTTACTTATAATTACCTAAAATATGTACATGTACATACGTGTTTCTTATGACAGTTTTGTTGTGCTTTAATTCTCAGAAATTGTATTATTTTTGAGCCATTGGCTTCACTTGCCAAATTCGGGTTTTGTTTTTATCCTTTCCAGGCCCAGCTTCAAAGGGAAAAAGAACAAGATCATAGGAACCTGCAAGCAAAACTTGAAAAGCTTGATGTCTTAGAAAAAGAATGTTTTAAACTTACAACCACTCAGAAAACTGCTGAGGTAAGCTTCCACTTTTTCTTTGAAGTGATGATGCCAGGAATAATCTTTAGTGTTAAGCAAGTGGTAAGCCCTCTATGTGAATATACAGTAAATCTGATTTATAAAACTTCTTCAACAGCTCTTAGTAATCCAGATAGGAATTTCTGCCTATGGAGATGAAAAGTTAATGTAGTCTGTCATGGCACGAATGAGCTTGCCTTTTGATGTAAAATTATAATTTTGGCTTCTTCTGAAATGGCAGAACACTTTCATTTGTCAGATAATTTGCCTAAAGGATATTGAAAAGATTGTCTTTCACCGCTTGCAGTTAAGACTATCCTCGATCCTTCCTGAAATGCCCGCTCCTTTTTCCACCCAAATTTAACCCATATCATAGGACTTTCTCCACTTCCTGCTTCCGCTATGAAGCCTTCCTTGAGTTCTCCAACACTCAGGAAGCTCTCTCTTTGAAACAGTACTTTCCTCAAATTCTGAACCATACCATGGATATAAGATGAAATACTTATATGTTTAAGTGTATACATGGTCTGAGTCAAATTATACTCATTGTTTTGTTACTTGTTTCATGTATGTTACTATTGTTTCCTTAAGTACAGTATAAGCTCTCAAGATAAGATGAAATACTTATATGTATAAGTGTATACATGGTCTGAGTCAAATTATACTCATTGTTATTTGTTTCATGTATGTTACTATTGTTTCCTTAAGTACAGTATAAGCTCTCAAGTAACAAGGAACATATCTTATGTTCTTTTTCTTTTCATCTTTTTTAATTGAGATAAAATTGACATAGAGGGTTATATTAGTTTCAGATGTACAACATAATGATTTGATATTTGGGTTTTTTTTTATATTTGTATATTTTACAAAATGATCACCACAGTAAGTCTAGTTAATATCCATCACCATATGTTGTTACACAATAGTTTTTCTTTTTTTTTTTTATTTTTATTTAAATTCCAGTTAGAGGGAATTTGAAATCAACTCTTGATTTCAGCAGCTCAGGTCATGATCTTAGGGTCATGATCGGGCCCCATACTGGGCTCTGGTGCTCAGTGGGGAGTCGGCTTGGAATTCTCTGTCTCTCTTTCTTCACTTCTACCCTTGCTCCCACTCTCTCTCTCAAATAAGTAAATCTTAAAAAAAAAAATTCCAGTTAACATACAATGTAATATTAGTTTTAGGTATATAATATAGTGAATCAACAGTTCCATGCATCACCTGGTGCTCATCACAACCAATGTAGTCCTTAATCCCCATCACCTATTTAAGTCATCCCCTCACCCACTTCCCTTATGATAACCATCAGTTTGTTCTCTATAGTTAAGAATCTGTTTCTTGATTTGTCTTTTTCTCTTTTTTCCCCTTTGCTCATTTGTCTCTTAAATTTGACATATGAGTGAAATCATGTGGTATTTGTGTTGCTCTGACTGACTTCTTTTGCTTAGCATTATACTCTCTAGTGAAATTTCAGCTCTTTCTGTCTTGGAAGGTAACGTTGGAAGTCACCCATCTACTTTTCTGTCTTGCAAAAATCATTGCCAACTTTTCTCACATTACCTTCTGGTGTATTTGTCCTTTGGTATTTAAAACGTTCTTATTCCATCCATGTCTTTGCAAATAGCAAGATTTCATTCTTTCTTATGGCTGAGTAATGGTTCATTGAATAAATGTATGTATCTTTATACATGGCAATATATACACACATCTTCTTTATCCATTCATCAGTTGATGGACACTTGAGCTACTTCCATAGTTTGGCTATTGTAGATAATGCTGCTGTAAACATCAGCATGCATGTATCCCTTTGAATTAGTATTTTTGTATCCTTTGGGTAAATACCTAGTAGTGTGATTGCTGGGCATAGGGTACTTCTATTTTTGACTTTTTGAGGAACTTCTATACTGATTTCCACAGTGACTGCACCAGTTTGCATTCCCACCAACAGTGCACAAGGGATCCCCTTTCTCGCCATCCCCATCCTTGCCAACACCTGTTGTTTCTTATGTTGTGGATTTTAGCCATTTTGACAGGTATGAGGTGATAGCTCATTATAGTTTTGATTGATATATCCCTGAAGATCAGTGATGTTGAGTGTCTTTTCATGCGTCTGTTGGCCATCAGGATGTCTTCTTTGGAAAAGTGTCTATTCATGTCTTCTACCCATGTTTCAATTGGATTATTTGTTTTTGGGGGTGTTGAGTTTTATAAGTTCTTTATATAATTTTGGATATAGCCCTTTATCAGATATATCATTTGGAAATATCTTCTCCCATTCTGTAGGTTGCCTTTTAGTTTTATTGATTGTTTCCTTCACTGTGCAGAAACTTTTTATTTTAATGTAAATTCATATCTTATGTTTCTATGTCTTCCTACCCCTTCCCTCCTCCAACAGCTGCACCCTTAATAATATGCACACAGTAGACATTTATTATGATTTGTCTATGTTTTGAATGAAACATTGAGACCCAAGACTATGAACATTTGAACTTCTAGACCTTTAATACCCTCCAAAATTTCATTACAGTTTTGTTGCTAGAAATTAATAATGTCTTTGCATGTACACTCTTTGCTTGTCCTTTCTTCTTCTTATATGCAATAGCAGGTAAAGAAGCATAGGAAGAAAGCCAAGAAAAATCGTAGTATCTTTTGCTATTTCTTTTTCTGACTTTCTGCTTTAATTTGCTGAACTACTAAGAATTAAGATTCAAAGACTCTGTGGAAAAAGAACAAAGTCTATTTGGTTCCAGTTTTTATATAATAATACGATTTTTTGTTCTTTTGCAGGACAAGATTAAACATTTAGAGGAAAAACTTAAGGACGAAGAACATCAGCGTAAGCTATTTCAAGACAAAGCATCTGAAGTAAATAGAGCATTATATCATTTATCACAATAAACCACATATGTTTTATTATACTTTGTTTTCATTATCTGTAAGCTATATTTTAGACTATAATTTCTGCTTCCTAGCTTGTTAGTTTTGTCTCTTTTTGCTATAATGAGATTCTCAGTAACTCAGCCAATATATTTATATACTTGGATGCACTGCCAAACGAAGTCTTGTAGTCTTTTGAAATTCTGACACACACACACACACACATATATATATATATATAATAATTCCTGATATAGATTGTCTTCAATTTCATTGATATATATGTGTTAAATAATGCATTCTTTTTAAACAAAATGATTGCAATTACCAATAGACTTAGTATCTTTCACATATAAAAAATAGCATAAAAATAGTTTTCTTTTCTTTTCTTTTTAAGATTTTATTTGTTTCAGAGAGTGAGAGAAAGAGAAAGAGAGAGACCATGAGAGGGAGGAGGGTCAGAGGAAGAAGCAGGCTCCCCGCTGAGCAGGGAGCCAGATGTGGGACTAGATCCCATGACCCTGAGATCATGACCTGAACCAAAGATAGATGCTTAACCAACTGAACCACCCAGGCACTCTGGGTTTTTCTTTTTTTCTCAAAAAGCACTTTAAAAAAAAAAAATTGTTGACTTATTTTAGAGAGAGAGAGCGTGAGTTGCAGAAGGGGACAGAGACAGAGTGTTACGCAGGCTCAGCACTGAGCACAGAGCCTGACAGGGTGCTTGATCTCATGACTCTGAGATCATGACTAGGCCAGGCACTCTACTGACTGAGATACCCAGGTGCCCCAAGCATTTTTGTCTTCATAAACTGAGACTTGGTTTCTTATTATGTTTTTGAAGAAGCTTGTTAAAAATCAGTTGTATAAAGCTTTTTCTTTAATACTGTAGCTTCAAACTGGACTTGAAATCAACAGAATTTTAATGTCTTCAGTATCAAATCCAAAACGCTCCAAGGAGAAGAAGAAGTCTTTGAAGGTATGCAAATACTTTATTCTTATTTGCTAATGCTTATCTTTACTTTTTTAATATTTATACCTATCCATTTCCAAAAAGAATTTGAAGAGATTTATAATAAAAGACATGCAATAGTGCTATGAAATGTGGATAAATACATAAGTTGAGTGGTTTTAGGTTTGAGAATAGAAAATTCCATAAAACCTAAGTTAAAGAAAGTATCAGCGGTTGAGGACATAACCTAGTTTTTTTTTTTTTTTTAAGATTTTATTTGTTTATTTGTCAGAGAAAGAGCAAAGCAGGGGGAGCGGCAGGCAGAGTAGAGAAAGGGAGAAGCAGGCTTCCTGCTGAGCAGGGAATCCAATGCAGGACTGAATCCCCAGACCCTGTGGTCATGGCCTGAGCTCAAGACAGATGGGTAATTGACTGAACCACCCAGGTGTCCCAGACAAAAACTAGTTTTGAGTTGACTTGACAACCAAAGCAAAAAGGACCATGTGACAGTCAGTATATTTGTGAAATAACAATAAGCATCCCAATTTTTCTAGAAAGATAGACACTTTCCTAGTACTAAACTTTTTTTTTTTCAATTTGTGCAACTTTTTTGCGAGAAAAATAAGTTACTAGCAGAGCTATTAGTTGATCACTTATCCATGGACAACTTGCATCATTTGTTCAGTGCTATATTAAATAGTGTATTAGAAGATAAATTAACTATGGGCTCCAAACCTCCTAATAATTTAAATTAAATGAAAATTAAAAAATATTTGAGGCCCTGTTTTGAAACGCATAGAGTATTTGACTTCCGGTTTCCATTCTCTGTAGAACAAGAACATATCATTCCTTTATTGACATGCATAAAATACATCATAGTTTCTGTTCTGCTGATGCTATAAATTAATACCAATTCTCCAGTCATAGCAGTTATGAGTATAAAGTATATTGTGTAACTCAAATCTCTCTCAGTGGAAGGCTTAAGAAAGAATAGATGCTTGGATAATGTTGCTTGCTCTGCTGTGACAACAGATGATCCATCTCCGTCCCCCTCAGATGATTTCTTCCGCATGTTAGAGAAGTAAGGAATGGTTTTATTTTATTTTATTTTATTTTTTAAGATTTTATTTATTTGACAGAGAGAAACACAGCGAGAGAGGGAACACAAGCAGAGGGAATGGTAGCGGGAGAAGCAGGCTTCCTGCCGAGCAGGGAGCCCGATGCGGGGCTCGATCCCAGGACCCTGGGATCTGACCTGGACCGAAGGCAGACGCTTAACGACTGAGCCACCCAGGCGCCCCAGGAATGGGAGAGGGAAGACACTGGGCACATAATACACATGCTCCATTTTCTAAACAATTCTGAATCTTGAGGGTACCTGGGTATCTCAGTCGGTTGAGCATCGGAATCTTGATTTCATCTCAGGTCATGATCTCAGGGTCATGGAATGGAGCCCCACATCAGATTCAGCGCTCATTGATGTCTGCTTGAGATTCTCTCCCTCTCCCTCTGCACACACCCCTTCTAAAATAAATAAGTAAATAAAATCTTTTTTAATTTTTATTAATTTTTTAATAAAATAAATAATAAAATAAAAAATATTTTATAAAATAAAATATATTTATATTATATTATATTTATATATATTTATATTACATTTATATATATTATATATATTTATATTATATTATATTTATATATATTTATATTACATTTATATATATTATATATATTTATAAATATAAAATAAAGTATATTTTATAAAATAAAAAATAAAAAAAAATTTTAAAAATATTTTTTTTATTTTTTTAATTCTGAATCTTGGGCAACTGTTCTTTTATAAATACCTTGTGGTTTTTAAAAGCAGTTATTGTCCAAAGCTGGAAGAACTTACATCTTTGTCAGATGAGCATGTGAATGAATGAAGGGAAATAAAAAATAAAATTTAAAAAGATGAAGTCTGATAAGTGAGCAGCTGGATAAGAAAATCAAAAAAGGAACAGTAATTTAAATTTTATTACAGCTATAATGCAGGTTATTCTGACCTTACAGTAACATCGTATGACATACTTCTGAGTCCATTTCCAAGATACTCTGTTGTACTTAATCTCTGTCTGTTTTACAGATCATGCAATCTCTGGCACTAGGGGGTCACCTAACAGTGAACAAATGGATAAAAGAATTTTAGAAATAGCTAAAGCAGCAGATCACTGTGATCTTAGAGCATCGAGACAAATGCTACCATCAATGTTAATATTCGGCTGATAAATTCTTGTTCTAAATACAACCTTAGGTGGTTTGAAAAAGTAGACTATGGGAAAATGAATTGTCAAAAAGAATACACCACCTTGATGTGGACTGTCATTAGGTTCCATGATTGTGGCTTGCTAAGGAAAGGTATCATCCCCAACTGGACCTGAAGAATATTGTGCTCAAGGGTTATGGACCAAATCCCCAAGTTCCTTATTAATTCATTTCAGTGCCATAACCTGGCATTTTAATCTGGCTCCTCACTTTCTCAGTGTGTGCTCAAAGGCTGCACAGGGAAGGATCATCTCTGTCTCACACCAGCTCTGCCAGACACAGGCACAGAGGGACCAGGGCTTCCCTCAAGCTGCCCCTAGTACTAAACTCTTACAGAAATGTATTCTGCAATATTTTATAAAAGAGGCACTAAATGACACACCAGATGAAAATAACACAATAGATCCTAGAAGCAGTTTTATATAACTTAAGGTCACCAGACCATATCTGTTAGAATAACAGTAATATTTATCTGTCAGTTCAGATCTTGGGAACACAGAAGCTCGTTAGATCAGAAAAGTAGTAATTATACACAGGTGAAAACTTAAATACTATCAATAAATACAGTAAAAATCCGTGATGACAACTCTGCAGATCCAAAAAAATCCAAATCTAAGCAAGGCCTTTAAGAATTCATAAGTGGCATTGTTCTTAAGACTAAGAAGAAAAAAGATACCTGTATATCTTGCTACTTCTTCTGATAAAGAATGAAGATGCTTACATACTCATTTGGTCCAGCTCATCCGGCATTGCTATCAATGAGTAAGCTATAGTATATCCATAATATGAAATACTACACAGAAATAAAAGGAATGTGTTGGTATTTGCTGGATCCTGTTGAAGGAGATTTGGATTCATTTCAGTTTTTGACTATCACAAATAAAGCTGTTATGAATATTTGTGTGTAGGTTTTTGTGTGAATACTGGTTTTCATTTTTCTGGGATAAATGTCCAAGAATGTAATTGCAGAGTCATCATATATACTTACCATATAAGTACATATTTAGTTTTACAAGGAACTGTCAAATTATTGTTGAAAGTTTATATTATTTTGTATTCCGACAAACCATGCATGAGCGATCTGGCTTCCCCACATCTTTGCCAGCATTTGGTATTGTCACTGTTCTTTATTTTGGCCATTCTGATAGGTATATAGTGATATTTCATTGTAACTTGCATTTTCCTAATGACTAATGACATTGCAGATCTTTTCGTGTGTTTATTGGCATCTATATGACCTCTTCAGTGAAATGTCTATCCACATTTTTTGCTTATTTTCTATTTAGATCATTTCCTATTGAATTTTGAGACTTTGTTATATCATAAATGTCTTTTAAAACAATTTCTTTACTTTTTTTATCAATATTTAGAAAACTAAATGTTTAAAGGGAGGACCACCTCAGCAAGCTTATTCAAAGTTTGGATTACTGCCTATTGTGGCTGAGAAGGTGAGAAGGGAAAAAATGAAGATACTTGTTCAGACACACTCCTGCTTCGTTGTAAGTGCTATTTAAATGCCATGAGTCATTTGAAATTGTTCTTAGCTATTTCTTTTCCCCTAAAGTCCGCCAATGCAAGCTGTTCTGTGAATGCAAGTATGCAGAACCTCCTGCAATTAATGCAACATTATGGGCCACATACCTGTCAGAAACTTCCTGAAGTTACTGAGCCTCCATGTCTCTACAAGCCTCTTAGAACAACTTCTGAGGATAAAGCTGAACCTTCGGATTCAAAAAATTCCATTTCTATTGGTGACAATTTGTCTGAACTTTTAATGGCAATGCAGGATGAGCTGGACCAAATGTGTATGTAAGTATTTTTATTCTTTATCAGAACTAGCAAGATATACAGGTATCTTTTTTCTTCTTAGTCTTAAGAACAACGCCACTTATGAATTCTTAAAGGCCTTGCTTAGATTTGGATTTATTTGGTCTGCAGAGTTGTCATCACTGATTTTTCATTGTATTTATTGATAGTATTTAAGTTTTCACCTGTGTATACTTACTACTTTTCTGATCTAAGGAGTTTCTGTGTTCCCAAGATCTGACCTGATAGAAAAATACTAGTGTCATTCTAACAGATACAGTCTGGTGACCTTAAATTATAACCCATAAGTGCTTTTATAAGAAAGATTCTCCTTTTGTTTTTTTATAATCTTTTTTAATTCAGTGAAATTTCATTAGACAAGTAAAGCAATTCCTTGTTTTAAACTCTGGCTGATCTGCATTATAAGTTTTAAAGCATCCATAGTAAATACAATTCTGAGTGGGATACATATTTTAAGCCCTTAGTTTGAATATATATTCAACAAAAATTCCAGAAAACAGGAGATTTGGGTAGTTAACTAGTTGAACTAAGACCTTAGCTCTGTAGAAGATACAACTGGTTCTCTCGACAGTATTCCTTTAAGTGGGCAATCACCAAATCTAGAGAATTCTTGGGCAAATATTTTTATAGCTGCAATTCTTCCCAAACACCCTATATTAAGAATTCCAAAGTTGAAACTAAAGAGAGTCCTTTAATGCTTTTAGCTAAGGACATCAGAATATTTTATTACATTTAGCTATGAACATCAAGAATTCAGACTTCATTTTAAGGTTAAGACCCTAAGTCTAAAGGTATTTCTAAATTATCTAACCTCAAATAATAAGAGCCTTTTATATTTGCCATAGATTAATTAGATAACTATGTAAAGAGACTGTCTTTGAAAATTAATATTTAATGGACAAAAATTTATGATTGAACAGAATACTGTTTGATTATTTCAAAGACATATAGTATAAACTATAACAGTGCTCGATATTTGCTTTTCTTTCATAGGGAGCATGAAGAACTACTGAATCAGATGAAGGAAACTGAAAGTCATTCGGTCTGTGAAGACATAGAATGTGAACTAGAGCATTTAGTCAAGAAAATGGAAATTAAAGGAGAACAGATTTCCAAACTGTTGAAGCATCAAGAAAATGTAAGAAGGCTTTAGTAAAAGATTTTAATAAAAAGATATGTCTGGAGTCAGTGTTATATTTCCATGTGATCCTTCAAATTTAAGGTCTGTGTGTGTGGCCTAGTAAAAAGATGACAAGAGTCCCTCAGGCCTGTTATAGACCCATCTGTCCCATTGTAATAACACTGCCTCCTACATAACTCTCCGAGATAACGTAAAGTAAGAGGAACAAGAAAGTTTAGTTATGTATTCAGAAATGGCCTTGGGAAAATTGTGAGGTAGACTAAATTTGCTTTGCAGCCCTCCTGGATACCCTTTTAACATTCTTTCACCTTTATCTCTCCCACCCCTAATGCCTTAATGAAGCCCCTTATGTTGACAGGCCTCTGCTTCAGTACCATACATTAACCTGGCCCCTCAAGCAGTACTCTAATGCTAAAACCACTGTTTCTGCTTTCCCAGATCAAGTTGTGCTGTGTTCCATTCCCTGGGGACCTGTGCTTAGCTAGCTGTAGTGTGATGTAAGGGGGACTCTCTCCTTGCATGTGAATTCTTTATTTATTTTTTGATAGAGAGAAAGTGAGAGGATGAGAGGAGTGAAGGTCAGAGAGAGAAGCAGACTCCCCGTGGAGCTGGGAGCCCGATGTGGGACTTGATCCCAGGACTCCGGGATCATGACCTGGGCCGAAGGCAGCTGCTTAACCAACTGAGCCACCCAGGTGCCCCGTGAATTCTTAATAACGAAGACTCACATAGCAACTTTAATATTTTAACAAAGGATCATGGAATATTATAATGTTTTATCCCAAGACAATGATTCCATAGGTTGGGTTATTAGCACTGTTACCGCTGCTGGTGCAGAAGGCAGAGGGAGTATTTCCAGGAACCTTCAAATCACATCATGTAGCTTATCTGCCTGCCTATGGAGTAATCAGCATTCATATAAGTTAGTGATATATTAACTTTACAGTAAAGCCTTCCCCACTTTTATAGAAAAGTAATAAAGGATTCAGAATTTTACTGCCTTTATTCTTCTATGACCAATAAAGAGAAAAAGAGGAAATGAAACTTTTGAAGCAAATATTTTCACTTTACTGGCTTTTAAGGCTCTAGTAAGTAAATTTTTTTGTATGATTGTGTTAGGGTGAAGCTTATTCAGCTTTTATACTTCCTTAGAATTGTGTAGGGGAAATTTGAAGGGAATAGAAAAATAGCCATATTTTAATGCACATTAATTATATTTTGAAAAATATTATTTATGTTCTATAATAGCCATAGCGGTATAAATTTTCAAGCATTTTATCATGATAAATTTAATCTCTGCAATTAAAATGGCCTTGGACAAATACCAGGCTCTTATTCAATGTCTGGATCAGCTCTACAAATTAGGCCTATGTATAAGTGAAAGAGACTCAGTAATGGACCAGGCTTGGCAGAAATGGGTTTTGGCAAGTTGATAGGTTTTATTTTGTTTAATTCTGTCTACCCAACTGTTACCAGATACTACTGAATGAAACTTTTTTTTGTACTGGCAGGAATATATATACACATTCAACTGTATAAATTCAGTGCTCATTCCTAGCACCATATCTTTGCTTTGCTGTTAATACCACCTGAAAGATCCTTTTTCTCTTGTCCTTATTCTTGTTTTTACTCAATTCATATCCCTTATAAATCTTCCTCTCAGCCTTTCATTGATCTTCTCAGCCCACATTGATCTTGTCCTACTTTAGTCTTCTCAAATAAACACTTTTTGTCCTACTCAGTTATCCCAGGCTAAACGATTTTCTACTTGTCATGTATATGCCTTTTTTCACTGATAAGAGCAATAAGCTTTTTGAGAGCAAGGATTGTTTTATTTATGATATTTTTACCTAACTAGCACTGTGTTAGTCATATAATAGGTATTCAATAAATAAGGGCCTAATGAAATTTTTAAATTTCATGTAACCTTTATAACATCAATCCAATCCATCTATTTTAGGGTATATTTTTAATATCTTTTTGTACTAAAATGTTAGTTTTTTTTTCTTTCCAGGTCCGTAAACTGCAGCAAAAAGTTCAAAACTCAAAGATGAGTGAAGCCTCAGGTATTCAGCGAGAAGAGAGCAACCTTAAAGGATCAAAGAACATAAAAAATAGCCCCAGAAAATGTTTGCTAACTAACTCTCTTCAGAAGAACAGCAACTTGCATCCAGTACAAGTCCATAATCTTCAAATGAAATTGAGAAGAGATGATATCATGTGGGAACAGTAACACAATAGTAAAACTGTCACCTTAAATGAACTCTGTCAGTGAGATCTTGAATTGTCTAGAGTGGTTTTAATTTAATATACCTTTATGAAATTTTCAATTATGTTTCTAGTCCCTATAAAGTGTCAAGTTGTAGTATTTTTAAATTAATGCCTAATGACCTTCTAAGAGTCACAAATAATAAATGACTGCGTTTTTTTTCTCTTACTGACTGAAATACCTAATCTGTCCATGTTTTAGACACATTGTTCACTTTGCAGATCTCTTAAACTAAATCCAAGAAATTATACTGGATTGGTGATATTTAAAATTGAGTTAAATTTTGAGGTACAAGTACCTTCCACTTTTTCATTTAGTAGGCTTGTAACCTTAAGAACCAATGTAAAATGAACACAATAAGGAAAAATCTTTTACCTTTCGTAGTGCATCCTCCCTATCTTATTTTAGAGCTACGACATATTTTTCTTTTTTGGAAATATAAGAGCTCTATAAAAAGGCCTTTAGCCCGAGTTTTTATGTGACAATTACAAATAGAAACTCATAGTTACTTAATTTTTAGATGACAGTAACTCAAGTACAGAAGCCTTTTTCTGCAATTCCTGTTCTCTTCTCCAAATCCAGGGCTGCTTTTTAACACCAGTGACTTATCTTATTTCTTTATAACTAAAACTTTTGATGAGTTTTAGTCTTTGCATTATATATAATCATCAGTATAAATTGAGAATGTGAATTCCAGTACCCACTTTTATAACCAAGTATGGGAAAAATAAATTGGACATTTTATTA
>CM053608.1:44388349-44451415 GCA_028646535.1 Procyon lotor | reverse complement strand
CTATCCAGTTTTATTACCTATCCAATTAAATATTCAGAGGAATATATATATAAAAAATATTTTTAAATCAGTGATGTCATAAGCGATTTCTTTGTATATCTATGCTTTATAATAAATTTACACTTGACCTATCTTTTAAGAAACCTATGGAAACTAGTATGACTCTTTTGAACTTTTTTGGTTTTTCACTGAAATCCTTTGGGTCAACTAGAGAACTGAAGCCCTCAACTGAAGTAGAAATAGAAGACTGACAGAAAAGGCATAATAGAAGGGAGGAACTCAGAAGCTAGGGTAGCAATTTAAGAGATGGTGACTCCAAAGGGACAGAGTTGGAGGTACATGCTGGGGAATAATCAAGCTATAGGTATGACAGAATTTTCAGGGCAAGATTTAGGGGAGCTAGGAAAAGCAATTATGTTAAAGACAATGCTCCTAGGAAAATCTCTAAAAGGATGTAGGAGGAAGGAGGTAATTGTGGAATTTCTGGTGAGGGAAGGGGAAAATGGATTCATTCTCATTGAGAAAAAAGGTGTTAATGTTAGAGGACCTTTCCAAACCCGAAGTGGGGAAATAACTGAAAATGGGCAGATGGATACTTGGAATTATCCTAAGTTATGATGGAGATGAAAGATTCTCTCTGGCTGAAGTACCACATGTGTCCTTCACCCACTCTTATTCCCTCTCCCTCTACAGCTTCTTCAGCCCCAGAGATGTTGCACAGAGCACTTCATCTAAATTAATTTTCATCACCTTACCTACTTTTCAACTTTGCCTTTCCTCCTCAAGAATGTGAGTGCTATGGCTTCAACTTAGCAAAAAAACTCCCCAGAACCGTAATGCATCCCGATACCCTTCTGTGCCTTTGTTCTCTATGCATTTAGGAAGGTGGCTGGCTATATTTAGTTTGTCAATAGTGAAGTCATTACTTGCAAAAATGTATTGCTAAAACAGAAACAAAGTCATTTTAGGAACGCTTGAATATTTCAGTTAAGCACTGAGAATTTTCTTGGAAAATCAGTGTAGTGTAGGAGAAAAACCATAAGACCTCAGAATTAGGAGACTTGGGTTCAAATTGTGACTCTCCACCCTTTAGTAGTTTGGAGGATCAAATAACTTTGGAGCCTCCATTTCTTATTTGTTAAGTAGGGATTATATTGTTACCTACCTCACAGGACTGTTGTGAGGAGTAAATGAAATAACATGTCAAAGCCCCCAGCAGAAGGGTTGGCACTGAGAAAAAAATCAATAAATATTAAATCTGACTGCCCTCCCCCACCAAAAGCGGTCAGAGAGCCCGAGTTTGCACCGCTTAAAGCCTGAAAGCAAGAAGCGAAATGTATTCTAATTACTCGGGTTTGTTTTTTGGGTTGTTGGGTTTTTTTGGTTTTTGCCTGTGTGTCTAGGAGGAAATTATTTTGGCTTATTCCCTAGCTCAGGTTTCTCGTGAGAGAGAGGGAAGAATATGGTCTTACCATGGTATAGAAATACACAATCACACACAGCAACTTGGTTTGGAGTCTGTTTTGGTTGTTGGGTAACAGTTATTATGGAGAGACACTAAAAAATTGTCTCTTGTTACTCCATCACAGCTACTGGACTAAAAACGTGTCCCGCTCGCAGACTGCTTCTTGCCAGAGCCTTGACTCCTCAGGGGGTGGAGCAAATGATTTCCTTCCTGGACAGGGGCAATCTGTGGTCAGTGTACAAGAGTTGCTGTAGCAACCCCGCAGCTGTGCTCTGTCTAGCAGAAACTCGGTAGGATATCATTGATTTTGTTCACTCCAGTGCAAAACAGGTTTGTTTGTTTTTTATTTAATCAGAAATTGAGAAAAAAGAAAAAGCAATTAGAACTTTCTGGCCAGGACAGGTCTCAGCTTTAATGAAACCGTTTAACTAGAAAGTTTGAGTGTTTAAAACAGCAGGTGTTGTGAGCACTCTAATCGTAGAAATAACAGTTGGAATCTTGAATTAACTGTGCGTGTGTAGGTTGTTGGCAACCTAGTCCATTTTTATTAGGTTGTGCAGCTGAGGATAGGAGGGTTGGAGGGAAATGTTCAGTTTTCAGCAGAATAAGATTAAAGGGGATATTTGAAATAATAAGCTTTAGTGATGGTGTGCTGAAAAGTTCTTGAGATTTTTAGCAAGCCTTATTCCTCTAAAAATACAGTTTGATCTCTAAAGGAGTAGTCTTAATCTGTGACAAGACATCAAAAAAATTAAATGAAAATTTGACTTGCAGTGTGGTGAGAATCAAACTAAGGGGAAAAGTCTCGTTGGTTTTGCATAATGAAAGGAGTGCTCACTATAGCCAAAAACGTACCAGCTGCCATTGTTAGTGTAGAGTAAATAGTGAAACTCCTAATGGGGTTTCCTGGAACTCTATTCAGCTGTAACTAAAGCTGTATGTACTGAGAACATTTAATTGTATGTGAAGTTTAGATAAGTACAAGCTGACTCCCAGAATGTATAACAAGACAAACCTCTATGGAATAATAGCATCTGTGAGGGGAAAAAAAAACCCAAACTAAACTCCATACGGGTGCCATGGTACCTTTTGATTAAAACGAAATGAGGATAAATAAAAATAATATTGACTGTCATCCATGTAAAACTAGATTTGTTTCTTGGTAATTAAATAGACCTTGCCAATGCTTTAGCCTTTTTCTTCATAATCTATAAACTTATTTTCATGTAACTTTTCTCCTTTAATTCCTTTTTTATATTTTGTTATATAAGGAGAATTAGTCATAACAAAATTGAAAAGTTTTCAATATTGTCTAGGGTAGTTTTTTGTTGTTGTTGTTTTTGTTTTGTATTTGTGAATTAGTCATTTAAAGAATAAAGTGGATTTTTTTTCCTGGTGGGATTTTTGGGAACGTTCTCCTTGTTGGTATAGAGTCATTGAATTCTCATTTGGTACAAGATCCTACTAGATGCTATAGGCAATTATTAGAATTATAATTAGCACTCCCCCCCAAAATTTATTTTCTATTATATTATGCATGGTCCACTGGGTACCTATGTGCGTTAACAGTTTCAGCAGAACATAACAGAGAAGCAAATTGATCTCTTGTTACTTTATGCTCTGAGACAGTTTTGTGACAATCTAAGTTCAGCAGTCTACAGTGTTAGGACACTGGATCCAGTGTGGTTAGAGAAGGGATGTTAGGCATTAAGAATTATCTGTCCAAAAAAAAGATAAAAAGTTCTGTGACATAATCAGCTTTCTAGCAGATTATCTCTTAAAATAAGGGTAAAGTTGTGCATCATACTCTCTGCCTAGGTTTTTCCTCTCTAGATATTGCTTATCTCTCTTTCCCTCATTCTTCAGGTCTCAATGTACTGCTTCTTCTAGGAAGCCAAAGCCCTCTTTAAGTCTCCCTTCATACTGCTCCCCCTTCTGCCAAATCTAGCTTCACTGCCACTTCTAGCTATTTCACCTATCTTTGCACTTTGTACACTTTCTTGCTATTGCTTGTTTGTCTTTCCCATAGACTGAAAGCTCCATAAGGGCAAGATCCTTTCTTGTTCACCGCGCTGTGGCCCAGCACCCACACAATACTAGCCCATAAGTAGTAACCCTCTCAATAAATATTTGGTCATGAAATTGTGTCATGTCAGGTCATGAAATTGTGGTAACCTTCTTTGGTGGTCTCATCTGAGTAAGCATATTGGGTCACATACGGCTGTTTTAGGCACCAGTTCAATTGTGCTGCTGTTCATGTTTCAAGAATATGTGACCAAATTTTCCATTAATCCCTGATTAAAATATGCCAGTATTGTTTGTTTGTTTGTTTGTTTGGGGGTAAAGACAAAAGGCAATCAGGATGGTGCTTTCTTTGATTTTATGATGCCAAGAGGAAGAGGTTAGAGAGCCAAGGTAGTTCTTTGTTTGTATATTGGTATGTTGGACTTGTTCAGTCAGCAAGTATTTCCTGATCTCTAATGAAGTATTTGTTGATTTCCAAGATACTGTGCTGGATGCTATGGAAGATTCAAAGCCAAATTATGCATGGATTCTCTCTTCAGGTTGCTCACAGTCTGATGAGACAAATATAAAATCTAAGGTATTTCTTAGAAAACAGTCGGTGACATAGAGGTATAATGATCATCCCAGAGAAGACGCTTAAATATTTGGCTACTAAATTTTGTTCATCATCTGTTGATAGATAAAGTTGAACCTATTTGTATTTCTTCATTCTCTTTTTTTTTTTTTAAAGATTTTATTTATTTATTTGACAGACAGAGATCACAAGTAGGCAGAGAGGCAGGCAGAGAGAGGAGGAAGCAGGCTCCCTGCCTAGCAGAGAGCCCAATGCGAGGCTTGATCCCAGGACCCTGAGACCATGACCTGAGCCGAAGGCAGAGGCTTTAACCCACTGAGCCACCCAGGCGCCCCCATTCTCTTTCTTGATATATATAGCTTTCATTTGCTTTTTCACCTGGTGGCAGTATTGGTCTAGGATTCTTAATTCTTGTTGATTGAAGATACCAGTTCACTTAGCATAAATTTCAAACAAGTGTTGTCCACATAACCATATATCAAAGTATGAGTAGAAAAAACGGGTATGAAACACCTAAGTAAAATGAGAAGGGAGTAGAGAATGAGGAAGGGAAAAAAAAAAGAATCAAGCAATAATGACTTAGACTAAAACAGAAAAATAATACTTTTATAGCAAAGTTGTATTCTGGAGACCAATTATTGACCTGTACAGAATTATGCAAATGATCCCCACTTTTCTTATGAATTTAAGCCTCTCAATTTCCTCACAAATCAGCTTTCTCATTCTTTGGACTAAGTCAGTGTTTTTCAAACTGCAGATCATATCCTATTAATGGATTGTGAAATCCATTTAGTGGTTCTCTACGAACATTTTTAAAATATTAGAATAGCACTGAAAATACACAGAGAAGGTAGTCAGTGTTTTTGTGAAACTTTGTGAATACTGGATTATAACTTAAAATGTAGTCCTAAATGTTATTTAAGGAAGAAAAAGTTGACTCATACATGTTCAAATGGAATGAATTTGAAAAATGTGGAGGAAAGAGAGAGAGCCAATTTAAAATAGGAATACTCCCAAATCCTCTATATGGCTTGTGGCAATCCCTGTTTATCCCGGTAATACTATTACAAATCTGTTTTATATATTTTACAGGTAGAAGTCCCATTTTAATACCATTACATTTCCAAACACTAAGCAACCTATATTAGAGAAATGTCACTTTTCTAATGTGGGCACAAATAAATGTATTCATCATGAATCCCTTAACAAATGACCTCATTATTCCTCATCCATTGTTGCCCTCTAGTCACTGCCTCTGTGTGAATCTAACCAAGTATGGATCTTATGGCTAGGAAACAAATTTGTTCTGCAGGTGTTTAAAACAGTTTTAAAATTCATAAAGACAGGAGATTTGCGAGAAAAAAACTGTGTGCGTGTCTTGAATCTGAAATGAGCAAAGATTTATCCTTGACAAACCTGACATCAACATTCAACACACAAAAAAAATTAAAAATCTGATATATTACCATTGTGGAACTTTTAAAAATCATGTCATTATATTGAGCCCTAGACCTGATAGACCATTTTTAAATGAGCAAGTAGATGGAATATATAATAAATACCTTACCTGAAAAATAATTTCATTAAATAAAGTACCACTAAGGGGCTACATTTCTATGACTTTTGATATCCTCCTCAATGTATTTCTTGGTAGCCATATTAGCTCTGAATTATAGAACATAGGAAGAAGTGCCATAGGGAAGTAAACATTGGAATCATGTTCATTTTAATGGGATTCTACCCACTTGTAAAAGTTTATTCACTATAAATTATTAAAGTTGCTTAAATAAAGAGATCTTAGTCTTTAGGAAATGAGGATGGTAAAGTGACCAGACCTTCTAGTCAGAGCTAAAATAATATATTTTGACCTAAGTTTACTTAGCTTCATTAAGTAAATTTCAGGATAACTTTAGAAAAACAATGGAAGACATTTTTGGTTAGTTTTCTTTAACGTTAAATGGTATTTCTTAGAAAAATCTATTACTGAACTAGTACAGAATGTGAATCATTTCTTGTCTGAAGTAAGAGATTGATGTTTACGGGGCAGTTGTCCAGACTCTTCTTGCTAAACTAGAAAGTATTTCATTTCTCTTCACTGTAAGTCCTTTTAACTTTGTGAATGTGTTATTTAAAACATAAATCATATTTGTACACAGGAAGCCCATTTAAAATTAAATTGAAAAATGCTTCTGAGGATTCCATGGAATATTTATAGCTTTTATAGTTTATAATTTCTAGCAAAAGAAAAAAATGTCTCAAATATGTAATTCATATTTTATTACAAATATGTAATACATATAGAATAGTGCTATGAATATCTTAACTATTGAATGCTTGAACACAACATGAAAAGCATTATCTTTTGCTTTCCCAAAAATAAAGTAAGCTACAAATTTGAAGCTAAGAAATTCAATACCAGAGTTAAAAAAGTATTTTCAAGTTCAGAACTTTTTACTTTAATCTCAAAAGTAACTGGTATTTTAAAAACTTATTCTATAATTTTATATATATAACTTCTCTGGTAAACTTGGAAGAATTTCTATCAGTTATTATATATCTTGATTCTCTCTTATGGTATGATTTAAATGCTGGGCACCTAAGCTACATTTTCAGGTAGGGTACTTTTCTTTTTGTTCATTTACGGTATAGGTCTCAAGTAGATAGAGGGCTGTGCCTTTGATATTTGGGTAGGATATTTGTCTGTGATGTCAAATTCTCAGAGCCACTTCCAAAGATTCCTATGGATAGTCCATACAAAATAGAGTTTCTCTTACCCAGTCTACTAAAATGCTCTTGATTCAAACTACCACCTACTGAAATAAAACTTAAACCACTAAGAGACTAAAGCATTTAGAAAAGAGAAGGAGCTTATATGCAAAGGAAATCTGCAAGGGAATCAAGCTTGAGAAAGACAGCCTTAACAAATTAAAAATATGACATACATTTAAAGGAAAAAGCAACCTACAAACTTAAAGGTCACCAAGTTTGCATTTAATCTCTTCAAGGTAGAAAACAGCACTATTTTCCCACATAACTGCCATATCCAAAAAGGTCATCACATATCTTCAGACATCAACATTTCCAAAATCAGGGCTATAGTTGTTTCCATTAGAGAGTAACTTACAGGAAAGACTCAAGATTTCATTTACTTAAAGAGCAAGAACCAGGCAGGGTTAACTGTTCGCTAATGTTACTCTATCTTAGGGTGTCGAAGTGTGTTTGCAGGGATTCCCCAAGATCACCTTTGTGTTCAGTGATTCACTAACAGGACACTCAGAACTTAGAAAAGCTGTTATACTCACAGTTAAGGTTTATTATAGCAAAAGGATACAGACTTAACTAAGCAACTGGAAAAGGGCCATAAGGCCAAGTCCAGGAAACAAGAGGCATGAGCTTCCAGTTGTCCTCTTCCAGTGCAGTCATGCAGACAGCACTTAATTCTCCTGGCAAGGATGTGTGATGATACGCTTGCAGTATTGCCAAGCAGGGAAGCTGCTCTGAGCCTCCGTGTCCAGGTTTTTCCCTGTGGGCTGATCACACAAGCACAGCTGACTGCCCATATGGCTGACCTTCAGTCTCCAGCCCCTCTTCGGGTCAAGCGGATACTGTATGGCCCAAGGCCATGGTGGATCATAAGTCACGTTGTCAGCAGAGACTATGTGGTAGGGCCTCAGGCCCCTTAGGTAAACAAAAATATTATCAGACAGGATATTCCAAGGGTTTAGAGGTCATCTCTTAGGAGCTGAGTAAAGACCAAACCTTTCTTTGGAATGTGAAAGGTTTGCACAACTTAGGCATGCTGTGTTGACCCTTTACTGGACAGTGTTGTTTCGTTTTGTTTTCTGACTCTGCAATGTGATGTGCATTGCTTACCCATCTGGTTAAGGTGTAAATTTTGCCTCCAGATTTCCTTTTAAGCCTGGCTTTGTCCACATAAATTTGCCTAGTGATTTTATGATGCAGTATTATTACTCTAGTGGTTTATTTGGTCAGTTTTATTATATGAATGTGATAAAGGGTGATGCCTACCGCACAGAGACCTCCTTATAATCTGGTTAGCGAAACTAGAGACACGTGATACTAAAATTTAGGGGTTAACTTTGAAGGCTTTGTAAAGACTTTAAGATTGTCATTGGTTTATGTTTAAGATATTGCTCTAAATGGCTCATATACCAAGATCGGGAACCAAGAGCCATTCAGTTCTCCTCAGTCAAGTTGCTTAGACCTTATTTAGTAATGGGCTTGCCATTCCTAATTTAATTAGATTTAAGGCACAGCCACAGACACAAAAACAATTTTTAAATTACTGTTGTTTTTTTAAATTTTTAATTTTTTTTTTTAAATTACTGTTTGATAGGAAGGAGAATAGATCTTTATTGAACTTATGCAAAATAGCTACATGGCTATCAAGAGTCAAGGAAACATAGTAAAGACATTTTGTGTAATATTTAACCATTTCGACCATTTTGTGGTACACATTTATGTCATGTTCTCCAGAATCACTATTTTTATATTTTCCTGACAATATATTACTTATAAATTGTATCAAGAATTTTCAAAGAATTTTTTTTCTGGAATTCTAAAGGATCAGTTGGAACATAATACCATTTAAAGAATGTTTCCACCAGTCTATGTAGTGTAGCCAATAGTTTAAAATAAAGAAGATGTCCATTAGAATTAAGTATTAACCATAATTAACTCATTTCCTCCTAGGTAATCATTTCTTGTTTTTCTGATTTTGGGTGGAACACTCATTTTCACAAAGTCATTTGCTTCGGGATTTAAAGAATCCTAGAAATCCCGACTCTTATCTTTTGGTAGTCTGACAGGTATCTTTTTGTCATGATGGTATCAGTTTACACTGAAAAATCTATTTCCATGAGTCTATGCCCTATAGAGTCAACAATTTATGAATGTCGTAAAAGTCTTTACTGAGGCTTTCATTCTTCTCATATTTCTTCCAGAAGACTCAGTGTTTGCTCTGTAGCTTATCACGGGGTCGTTGGGCCTTTACACATTAACCTAAGCCATTGCATCTTGTCATCCACAGGCAGTTTCTGCTTTTTTCTCACATTTGCCTGAAATCCTGTGATTTTTTTTCTGAAGTAATACATAGTCACTTTGCAAGATTTCTTTTTTTTTATTTTGCAAGATTTTAATCAATGATTATCCTGAGAGGAAAAATACACTGATAGACAGAGTAGGCACTGAATTTCATTTAACTTAACTCATAAAATATTTTAGGATTGTCACCTGCAAACAAAATGTCCTCTTAAAAAATAAATTTTTAAAAATAGTTACTGTCCCAATCTTTATATATGGACAGGTATATGCTTCTGTCCAACCTGAATGTTAGACAATTGCTAAAAATATCTTTATATTTATAGTAATACATTTTACTTAAATGTAATTAACTTAGGTTCAACTCCTCTTACTGTTGTATAAGTTTTTTTCATGTTTAGGAAGGGATAAGCAGGATGACTTTTACAGTAGTTTTGAGCTAATAAAAAATCTGCAGTCTACCAACCAAACATATCTAATTATTTTTAGTATTCCTCCTTTCATAGGATAAATAAGCAAAACTTTGGGGCTGTCTAGCTATTGTTTAGGAAACCCCAAAGAAAATTTTTATGTAAAAGACATAGTAATCGTCTATAATTCTGAATTTGGGAAATGCCATATCAAAAAAGTTTTCAGAGGAGAAAACATATGAGTAAGTAACTTCAGGAAAAAGGTTACAGGCAATATTTAAAATAAAGTCAGCATCAAGTAATGATACTTATTAGAAACTTTTTCAGAGGTAAGGGACTTTTGTTTAAAAAATAGCTCAAGGGTATGACAAAAGCACAAAATTTTAGGCCCTTAAGAGTATTTTGATAATATAAGAAAACTCTATTTAGGCACTAAATACCTCTTAATTGCTTTTTGTTCAGAGTAAACATGTACTCATGGATTTGTCAATTTAACAGAAAATCCAAATTCTAGTTTTACTCTGTGGGGATGCCATCCATATTTTATAGAATAGGATTCACAAGTCTTTTTCTCCATCTAATGAATAAATTCATTTATATCTAGCTAACTTTATAAAATAAGTTAATACATTTTTATGCTTCTTTCAAATTCATTATTTGCAAATATTAAAAAACCAAGACAAAGTCCATTTCCCTTCATACCTTCTACAACCTGTGTATACCCTCAAATTGGGCTTTTAATATTTTCTGTCACATTCTGGCACAAATAGACAATTTCATTTTAAGACAAAATCAATCTTTTCCCATGATAGACAAATAAAAATTTATTACTTTGCATTTATACCTCTTGACAGATTCACAAACATTATTTTACATTTCTTTCAAAAAAAGAACATGTATATCAACATATCTCAATTTTTCATATATATATCTTTTCAACCTATTAATTAATGGTCATTTACAATGTATAAAAACAAAAGGCAAAGCTATGTTAAAACTGTGTTTGCTGACTCAGTATTTATTTTGTTCTCTACAAATGAGTTTCTTAGATATAATTTATATCTAAAGATTATTAACTAAGTGAGTAACTCAGTCTTGCATAAGTTAGAATAGTATACTAACATTTTAATTCACACTGTAAGTAAATCAGGAAGAAGACATATAGCTGTTTTAAAATAGCATTATTAAGCCAGTCTAATTTGTCCAAGGATTCTTTTTGATTAGGAATATGATTACTTAAACTTTTCTATTTTTCGTACTGAATACTTAGGAACTCTTCAAGTTTCGTTTAAGAGTGCTCTCTACATTCTTTTTCATGTTGTGTGCCACTCATTTTCAAATCAAGATAAAAATATGTTTGTGCCCTGTGGAGTGGAGAGTAGCTATTGGAAATCTGGAGCTGCAACCATCAGCCAAAGAGTTTTTGGTCCTTTGATTACATTTGATCCACCTGTGGCTAATGTTATAAAACCAAAGTTGTCGTTCTTTAGTGTAATTTTTAAAAATTTTTTTAAAAGTTACGTACCCAAACTTTTTAGATTTTTTGCAGAAACCGTGAAGCTCTAGGCGAGTCAAGAAGCAATTATTCTCATTCTATCACAAATTCAGGCTTATTTGAATGGTTTTACCATTCAAGGAAAACCTCTAAAGTCTCTGCTCTGGCCTAAAACTAGGTAAAAACAATTTCAAATTTTATTCATTATGTGTATTTTGTTCTCTTTCATGTTAGATTTGTCTGTTGGAATTAGATATCCCTACATGGTGTGTTCAAATGACAGCTTTTATGGCCCGTTAACCTCTAATAGTGTCCCAAGAGGACATTGCCATCAAAGAAAGTTTATAATTGTAAATAAGTAGAATATTGTAAAAAGCTATGTCTTTCTTTTTAGGGAGGAAAGAAGGGTTTTTAAATAAAAGGGGTGCCTGGGTGGCTCAGTGGGTTAAAGCCTCTACCTTCGGCTCAGGTCATAATCTCAGGGTCCTGGGATCCAGCCCCGCATCAGGCTCTCTGCTCAGCAGGGAGCCTGCTTCCCCCTCTCTCTGCCTGCCTCTCTGCCTACTTGTGATCTCTCTCTGTCAAATAAATAAAATCTTTTAAAAAAATATATAAAATTACACTAAAAGAACCAACAACTTTGGTTTTATAACATTAGCCACAGATAGATCAAATGTAATCAAACTACAAAAAGCTCATTGGCTGATGGTTGCAGCTCCATATCTCCAATAGCTGCTCTCCATTCCAGAGGGCACAAAAATATTTTTATATTGATTTGAATCAGAGTGGCACACAACATGAAAAACAATGTAGAGTTTCACCAATTTACTTTACTTTACCAAGTAAGACACCAATAAAATAAATCAGTACTGTATTGAGCGATACAAGCAACTTTCCAATCTACTAGTGAAACCAGTTGTGAGTTTGACTAAATCAAGGTCTCAAGACCCAGAGGCAAAGAAAGATATATCTCAAATGACAGGAGCTAGCAGAATCCTCAAGACAAACATAAAATATAATCAAATACCCTGTCATATGTTACCTCATAAAGACCAGACAGGCCATTAAAAACTATATCATCAACATAACTGCTGCCAAAGGAGAAATAGGGGTTGTGTACAAATCAGAACCAGTATGAAAACCAGACTTATCCAGGACACAAAAAACAAACAAATAGTCATAAAAAGAAATAGAATCAACTAGATTAAAACCCTATTTCCACAGGAGATTCACCCTAGGACTAGAAAAAGGTATACCTCAAAGAGTCCTTGAGTTGTAATTTACTCAGCTCTAGCTATGGAATACATCTCTGGTAGATAAATACATAAAATCTTGGTAGAATCTATAGAATTGTCAAAGATATACTCGGAGACAAAGCATCTAGTAAGGAAAACTTTACTTTCAAGGAACGTTTATAAGAAATTCCCAAGTTTTAAAAGGTCTGGTTCACTAAATAAAAGAATGCAAGGTGGGGGGGAACCCACAAAATTACCAGCATGATTACCTTGTAGTTAGTCTGCTCATGGTAGAAAAGATAGCAATTTTCTTGCACGGTTGTCATAGCTACAAAGGTTATCACAAATTTTCAGCTATCGACATTGCAAAAGTTGATGATAAAATTGCCTTTATGAGGGAGTCAGTACTTATAAACAAAACTTAAAGGATTCTTTTATTTTGGGAAAGTGAGCTAGACACAGTGACTCTGTTTTTGTTTGCTTATTTCTCTGTGCAAGTTGTTTTATTCTCTAGTTATGATGTATACACACTTATGCAGTAGTGTGCATAAACGTGTCAGTTTTGCTTCCACACATGCTTCTTTGGCCCTTGGTGGTTGAAAACCCTTTCACAAATACTGAGGTAATTATTATAACTTAAGGGAAAAGACCTAATAATACAAGAGGAAAAGGCCAAGTTGAAGAGAGGTATTACTTCAGAGAATGGATATAGGCAGAATTCCATACTTCAAGGATTTGTATACTACTAAGAGGATTGCAGTTCATTTAGCCCATATCCCTTTGATGAGCCTCTTTCAAACAGCCAAACAGGTTAGTTTTTCCCAGAGACCTGTGAGACCAGCTTTTTTCAAAATGAGAGCTGTGATTCATTAGTGGATCCTGACATTGATTAATAGTGAGCTCTGACCAACTGTTTTTAATGAAATGGAGTAGAAAATAGATTATCTGTGGTACCCCTCAAGTAAGTGTTGAGACTTCTACTTTAGCTAGGATTTAGTAGAAGGACCAGGCTCCCACTGAAACAAATAAATTACAAAGTTGTATGTTTAAAGTTGTTGGAAAACTGTGGGCATAGCAAAGCCTAGAACTAAATTTCTAAAGAAGGAAAAGCTCTCCTCGGTGAGTTGACAGTCCTTGGCTCTTTTATTCCTTGGATCATTTACCAATTTTGGTCATATTGACTCCATTTTTGGCCTAGGGACTCTACTGGGACAAAGAGAAGCCAGGTGAGTTTTTGAAGACCATAGGTGAAGGCATGCCAGATTCGACTCTAAAGAAGTCTGAAATATACCCTGGATATTTGCTGAATGTTGGAATATAAAGGAGCCTGGAGAGCTGGTCCAGAAAGACAGAATAAAATCTTCAATTTTGTGATGCTTAGGAGATAAACTCCTTCTAGAGAGAGAGAGACTGCACCAAGCATACAACAGGTTTCTCCCTCAAGTTTTTGCCAGATACTGAACTTAATGTTGTGGGAGGCTAAGCTCAAAACTTTTGAAGGACAGAGTTTCAGGGATGAGGACAAAGGGAAAAGCCAAGTTATCAGTCAAAAACTTCAGAAGACTACAGTCAATAAGGAAACTGGATTGGAAAGGTAAAGTCTCTTCACAATGTTTGGAGACAGAATCCCACCAGAGACAAAAAGCCAGCATGAAACACTTGGCCGGTCTCCCTCTCAAGACATTTGCCAGATTTTGAATTTGCATGAGGTAGGAGACTAATGAGATAAACTTAAGCCTCTAAAGGGCGGAACTGATTCTCCCATAGTTTTTAAGGGCTGAAGGAGAGAGACCTGCCAAGCTATCAATCAAAAGATCAGGTGATTTATAGCAGCAATATCCACAATAGCCAAACTATGAAAAGAGCCTAGATGTCCATCAACAGATGAATGGATAAAAAAGATGTGGTGTATATATACAATGGAATATTATGCAGCCATCAAAAAATGAAATCTTGCCATTTGCAACGACATGGATGGAACTAGAGGCTATTATGCTAAGTGAAATAAGTCAATCAGAGAAGGACAATTGTATGATTGCACTGATATGAGGAATTTGAGAAACAAGACAGAGGAACTTAGGGGAAGGGAGGCAAAAATGAAATAAGAGGAAACAGGAAAGAGAGACAAACCATAAGAGACTCTTAATCTCAGGAAACAAACTGAGGGTTGCTGGGGGGGTGGTCAGGGATGGGATGGCTGGGGTGACAGACATTGGGGAGGGTATGTGCTATAGTGAGTACTGTGAATTGTGTAAAACTGATGAATCACAGACCTGTACCCCTGAAACAAATAATACATTATTAAAAAAAAAAAAAATCCAGGTGAGCCACATCTGAAGAAAAAGGACAAAGAAGTAAACAGAGTCTAACTAAAACCAGAATCCAGCCCCAATCCAATTCAATTCTTGATGGACTTAAGATAATCAGTCCTTTAAATTATGCATCTAACAGAAGAAAGAGAGAAAGTTTACAGGGGAAAATAACAACCTTATTAGTCCTGTTGATTCTTTTATTTTTATTTTTTTAAGATTTATTTATTTTAGAGAGAGCATGAGGATGGGGCAGAGAGAGAATCTCAAGCTGACTCCACTGAGCATGGAGCCTGATGCAAGGCTTGATCTCATGGCCCTGAGATATATGTATGCACAAGGAAAAAGAGGAAAAATTGGACAAATTGGATAAAATGATGGATAATTTTTGCAAATTTGGGATATATAAAAATAATATGCATTATATAATTTAAAAATAAAACAGCTAAAATTGAGAATTCACTGGATAGTTGTTTTGTTTTAATAGCTTAGACTGAGAAAAAAAATACAGTTAGTGAACTTAAAAACAGATAAATAGAAAATATCCAAAAATGAGGTGCAGAGACAAAAAGAACAGGACAAATAAAACTGAGTAAAAGAGACATGTGGAATATAGCTAAATAATCAAATATATGTTTAATTAGAGTCCCAGAAGGATAAGAATGAAAGAGAATAGGACTGAAGCAATATTTGAAGAGGTAATAGTCAAGAAATTTCCAAAATTGATGACTCACATCAGTCCCAACATTAAATGTCAGTGAACCCCAATACACAGCAAGGATATATACAAAGGAAGCCACAATTAAACACATTATAGTTGAAACACTGAAAGACAAAGATAAAATCTTGAAAGCAGCAAGAGAAAACAAGACATATTTACTTTCTACAAAAGGAACAATAAGACAAATGACTTATTTTCTGACAAATTATATCAGCCAAAAAGAATAAAAAGGCATTTAAAGTGCTAAAAGAAAATAATATCGTTTTATACCTAATTAAAATATCCTTAAGAAATCATGGTAAAATAAATATTTATTCCGACAAATAAAAGCTGGGAGAATTCATCAGCAGGAGACCCACACTATAAAAAATATTAAAGGTAGCTCTTTAAACTAAAGGAAAATTAACTCAAATGGCAACAGGAATGTTCTTTTTTTCCAGGAAAAAAAGAGCAGTAGAAAAGATAAATACATGTAATTAAGTTTTTTAGATCTTAAAAACATTTATTTATTTATTTATTTATTTATTTATTTATTATTAGAGAGAGAGAGAGCACAAGCAGGGAGAGTAGCAGAGGGAGAAGCAGGCTCCCCACTGAGCAGGGAGCCTGATGTGGGGCTCGATCCCCAGGGCTTGATCCCAGGGCCCTGAGATCATGACCTGAGTGGAAAGCAGATGTTTAACCAACTGAGCTACCCAGGTACCCTGTGATTAAGTTTTTTAAATTGAATTTCAAAGCAGCAAAAATAAAACATGTTGTGGAGTTTATATGTAGAAGTAAAAAACAAAAAACAAAAAAATAGTTGCATTAATTGTAGGAAGCAGATAAATGTACATAAGCCATTGTAAGGTTTTTATTCTTTGGACAGTGGTTTAAAAAAAAAAAATACTAGAGAGGCGCTTGGGTGGCTCAGTCAATTGAACATCCAGCTCTTGGTTTCTGCTTAGGTCATGATGATCTATCTCATGGGTCATGAGACCAAGTCCCATATCTAGCTCTGCCCTTAGTGGGGAGTCTGCTTGAGATACTTTCCCTCTGCCCCTCCCTCCACTTGTGTGCATGCTCTCCCCATATATAAATATAAATATATATATAAAATAAATAAATCTCTAAAAAAAAATACTAGCTTAATATAAGCTATGCATATTGAAGTATGCATATTGTATCTAGAGGAATGATTATCAAAGTATAAGTGTTATCAAAGTAACAATATAAACATCTCCTAGGAATTTTTTAGAAGTAAAAATTCTCAGTCCTCCCCCCAGACCTATTAAATTATAAACTTTAAAAGTAGGGCCCAGAAATCTATGTTGGAAGAGTCCTCTAGGTAATTCTGATGAACACTAACATTTGAGAACCACTGCTCTGGGTAATTACCAAAAGAAAACAAACAGGTATAATTAAGAACCTAATAGAAGAGGTAAAACAATAATAAAAACATTTGATTAATCCAAAGTAATGAAAGAAAGGAGGAATAAAGAAAGAAGGGATAGGCAAATAGAAATATAAACAAAATTAATAAAATACACAGTAAGATTGTGAACATAAACCCAGCTATAACAGTAGTCACATTAAATGTAAATAAACTAAATTCTCCAATTAAAAGACAAGATTTTTAGATTGGATTCAAGAAACAAAAAGGCACAGATAATTTAAAAGGATTAAAAAGATATACCATGTAAACACTACCCCCCAAATGCTTGTGTGATTGTATTACTAATACATACATTTTACTCTAAGAAATATTAATAAAGATGAAGAAAGATGGCATAATGACAAAAGTTGCAATTCAATAAAAAAAACCCTAATAATCCTATTAGTAGACAGCCAATAACACTTCAAATATATAAAACCAAAATATCAGAACTAAATGGTGAAATACACAAATCTACAGTCATTGCCAAAGATTTTAATGTACATATCTCAATATCTCATTAAAAATCAGACAAAAAATTAGTAGAAATATAAAAGATTTGAACATTATGAAACAACTCAATCTGACTGACATATGTAGAGCACTGTTCCCAAAAACAGAATATATGTTCACGTGTACATGGAACATTTACCAAAACAGACCTAGGACACAAAACAAGCTTAAAATATTTTTAAAAATTGAAATCATGCAGAAAATGTTCTTAGGCCACAATGGAATCACACTGAAAACTGACCAAAAAAAAATAAATAGACAAATAAATAAAGGAACTGTTTCTAAATGACTTATAGGTCAACAAAGAATTCTCAGTGGAAATTAGAAAATATTCAAATAAGAAATAATGAAAGCACAACATGGAGTCTTATCCCAGGCATAAAACCCACTTGCTCATTGTGAATAATCCTTTTAATGTGCCGTTGGATCATATTGGCTAGGATCTTGTTGAGTATTTTGGCATCCATGTTCATCAGGGATATTGGTCTGTAATTCTCCTTTAAAGATTTTTATTTATTTGACAGCTAGAAACACAGTGAGAGAGGGAACATAAGCAGAGGGAATGGTAGCGGGTTAACCAGGCTTCCTGCTGAGCAAGGAGCCCGATGCAGGGCTTGATCCCAGGACTCTGGGATCATGACCTGAGCCGAAGGCAGACGCTTAACAACTGAGCCACCCAGGCGCCCTGTAATTCTTCTTTTTGATGGAGTCTTTGCCTGTTTTTGGGATCAGGGTAATTAATGCTGGCCTCATAGAAGGAGTTTGGAAGTTTTCCTTCTGTTTCTGTTTTTTTTGGAACAGCTTCAGTAGAATAGGTATTATTTCTTCTTTAAATGTTCAGTAGAATTCCCCTAGGAAGCATCTGGCCCTGGACTTTTGTTTTTTGGGAGGTTTTGAGTATACTGCTTCAGTTTTATTACTGGTTATTGGTCTATTCAGATTCTCTATTTCTTCCTGTTTCAGTCTTAGTAGACTGAAATATAAGTTTCCAGGAAGGCATTCATTTCTTCCAGGTTATTTAATTTGTTGGCATACAGTTGCTGGTAGTGATTTCTAGTAATTTTTTCTATTTCCTTGGTGTTAGTTATAATCTTGCCCCTTTCATTTGTGATTTTATTAATTTGGGTCCTTTCACTTTTCTTTTGGATAAATTTGGCTAGTGGTTTATCAATCTTACTAAATCAGAGAACCAGCTTCTAGTTTTGTTGATCTGTTCTAATGTTTTTCTGGTTTCTATTTCATTGATCTCTGCTCTAATCTTTATTATTTCTCTCCTCCTGCTTGGTTTAGGTTTTATCTGCTGTTCTTTCTCCAGTTCCTTTAGGTGTAGGGTTAACTTGTGCATTTGGGATTTTTCTAAGTTTTTGAGAGAGGCTTGGATGGCTATGTATTTCCCCCTTAGGACTGCCTTTGCAGTTTGGAAAGGTTTTGGACCAGTGTGTTTTTGTTCTCATTGGTTTCCATGAATTGTTTAAGTTCTTCTTTAATTTCCCCATTGACCCATTCATTCTTTAACAGGATGCTCTTTAACTTGCAAGTGTTTGAATTCCTTCCAATTTTTGTCTTGTGATTGAGTTCCAGTTTCAAGGCATTATGGTCTGATATTATGCAGGGAATAATCTCAGTCTTTCGGTATTGGCTGAGACCTTATTTGTGACCCAGTATGTGGTCTATTTTGGAGAAAGTTCCATGTGCATTCGAGAAGAATGAGTATCCTGTTGATTTAGGGTGGAATGTTCTGTAAATATCTATGAAGTCCATTTGGTCCAATGTGTCATTCAAAGCTCTGGCTTCTTTGTTGATCCTTCTGTCTAGATGATCTGTTCAGTGTTGAGAGTGGAGTGTTAAAATCTCTTCCTATTAATGTGTTATTGTCGATCTGATTCTTTATTTTTGTTCACAGCTGGCTTATGTAGTTAGCTGCTCCCATTGGGGATATAGGTATTTACAATTGTTAGATTTTCTTGTTGGATAGACCCTTTAAGAATGATATAGTGTCCCTCTGGATCTGTTAGTACAGTCTTTGGTTTAAATTTTAATTCATCTGATATAAGAATTGCTACCCCAGCTTTCTTTTGAGGCCCATTGGCATGAGAAATGGTTCTCCATCCCCTCACTTTCAGTCTGGAGGTGTCTTTAGGTTCAAAATGAGTCTCCTGTAGACAACATATGGATGGGTCCTGTCTCTGTATCCAATCGTCCAGCCTTGCCATTTTATGGGAACATTTAGGCCATTCGTGTTGAGGGTTATTACTGAAAGATATGTGTTTATTGCCATTCTGTTGTCTATACAGTCCCTGTTTCTATGGATTGTCTCTGTAAATTTCTGGTCTATATTACTTTTGGGGTCTTTCTTCTTTTATAGAATCCCCCTTAGTATTCTTTGCAGAGCTGGCTTGGTGACCACATATTATTTCAGTTTCTGCCAGTCCTGGAAGCTCTTTATCTCTCCATCTATTCTGAATGACAGCCTTGCCAGATAAAGTATTCTTGGCTGCGTGTTCTTCTTATTTAGTACCCTGAATATATCTTACCAGCCTTTTTTTGCCTTGCCAGGTCTCTCTGGACAGGTCTGACATTATTCTGCTGTTCCTCCCTCTGTATGTAAGGAATCTCTCCCCTCTAATTGCTCTTAAAATGGCTTCCTTGGTTCTAAGATTTAGGAGTTTTACTATTACACGCCAAGGTGTTGCTCTGTTCTCCTTGATCTTGGGGGGTGTCCTCTCTGCCTCTAAGGACACGAATGCTTGTTTTGTTCCTCAATTTAGGGAAGTTCTTAGCTAGGATTTGCTCAAATATATTTTCTAGTCCTCTCTCTCTCTCCACCTGCCTCAGGGATCCCAATAAATCTGACATTGGAACATTTCATGGTGTCATTGATTTCTCTAAGTCTGTTCTTATGGATTTTAAGCTGTTTGTTCCAGGCCTCTTCTTGTTCCTTCTTTTCTATCAGTTTATCTTCTAGATCACTAATTCATTCTTCAGCCTCATTTACTCTAGCAGTTAGAGTATCTAGTTTAGACTGCATCTCATTCATAGCATTTTTAAGTTCAGCCAGATTAGCTCTCATTTCTGCCCTTAGAGATTCTATGTTGCCATTAATGGTTTTCTCAAGGCTAGCTATTGTCTTCATAATTGTTACCCTCAAGTCTATTTGAGACATCTTTCTTATATCCATATCCATTAGGTCTGCGGGAGAGGCCATCGTCTCTAGTTTTTTTCTTGTTGTGAGTTCCTCCTCCTAGTCATTCTATTGAGTGCTGGCTGAGGGGATGTCCAGAGTTGAAAATATCAACCACAATCCAGGCAAGGTTCACTCTCTCGACTGACGATCCTGTCCCTGTAGAGATCCAGATGTATAATCTTACATCTCAGGCTGATTTCATGGTTGTTCAGAGTGGCTTGGTAGATATCTAGCTAAATTCAGGGGACCAGTTGAAATAGAGTCCCCCACTCTTCCACCATCTTGCCCCTCTCTTTTTCTGATTTCTATTGGAGCCATTCCTACCCTTTATCTCCACTTGTTGGAGACAGTCTAGATTGCATTTTTATTCTTTTAGTAGTTACCTTAAAGTTTTTAACATAGTATTTTCCTAGCAGAGTCTAAAGTTACTCAGTATTTCTCTTCTAAACATGCCTGCTTTAAGCCCATCAAAGCCCACTTTAACCACTCATTGAACACCCACAAATGCTACTCAAGCTAATCTTGCTATCTTTGTTTTAGAGTTTAGATTTAACACTTTTTTTAAAAAAAAGATTTTATTTATTTATTTGAGAGAAAGAGAGAACACAAGCAGGAGAAGGAGCAGAGGGAGAAGCAGGCTCCCTACTGAGCAGAGTGCCTGATGTGGGGCTCAGTCCCAGAACCCCAGGATCATGACTGGAGCCAAAGGCAGACCTAACTGACTGAGCCACCAAGGAGCCCCTAGATTTACCACTTTTAAATAGTTTTTTTATTTATTTATTTTTTATTTATTTACAATTTATTTATTTATTTATTTATTTTTATTTATTTACAATCAATAGTTCTTACCTTACCTGTGACTCTGCTCCTGGGGGCACCGGGCCCTCAGGTCCACCTGAGTGCTTCCCTTCCTTGTATTCCTTCTGGGGAGAACGCGACCTAATTTAAGACAAATACACCTAGCTCTGCAGGAAAAAAAAAAACAAAACTTATTTTTTTTTAAAAGCCATTGAAGTAATTTTTGAGAATCTCTTTTCTGAGACTGTAAAAGAAGGCCCAGTGCCTGCCGGACACAGATTAGGTGCTCAGTGAATGGAATCCACCCTACCCCACCTTTTCACCCACATAGATGTCTCTTTAACACTAGTTGTGGCTGTTCAGCAGGCATAGATTCCCCTGGGTTGGATCTGTTTCATGGACAGTTGTCAAAGACTGACCTCTCCTTATGTTAACTTTGTGAGTACTGTACTTGGCTATGTAATAAGCTAAACAGTGAAGGATTAAATGTTCTCATTTCTGAGCTGTGAAGTGTTGAAACTGATCAGGAAATGAAGGCAGAATGTCCATCCTTTGGGAGAAGAACCAGCCAGTCTATGTTGCCGCCACTCTTGGCTGCTGATCGGAATGCAGCTGTTAAGGCAGCTGTTTAACTCTTTGCCCAACTTGAAAGGATACTGCCAAGTGGCAAATATTTTTCATAACAACATTTTACTTTTGCTAAGAACAACAACGCATTTTATTCCAGCAGTGTGCCAAACATGACAGATTTATTACTCAGCAGGTTGACAACCTAGACTGAGCATGAATGCTCATTTCCATTTTTAATATTTATAAAAAGAATAAGTAGGCCCCAAAGGAAGCCTCTACACAAAACATCTCTACCGCTTAATTATCTGTTGGAATGATAGCAGATTAATTTATGAAGATGAAATAGCTCTGAAAGGAAAAATGAAAACCTAGAAATGTCAAAGGAAAAAGGGAAGGGTTAAATATTTTAAATCTCTCTAATGTGACCCAAGAGTTATTTTACCCCACCTGTCCAGGACAGGTGAGGGCATCAGAAACACAGGAAACACCTCATCTTTTGTATCCCCTGCAATTCATGGGTCCCATTCTGGGTCATGCAGTTAATATACGTTATTCATTAGAATATTGACACAAAGTACTTAGTAAACAACTGTGTTGCATTTGACAGGCTGTGAACTGGGTGAAGTAGGACTGGGGGATCATCAACTATTTTATTTAATGGTAAAAGTAATAAGCCAAATAGAAACATTCAAAATTAAGAAAACACAGTTAAATGCTTAAGTATTATTTTCTTCCAAACTCCAAAGTGCATGGATCATTATCATGTTAGGTTGATTTCCATACCTAACATGTACACACAAATTGTTTGTTTCACTTGAAGTGATACTAAAAGAAAGCCTTAACCAAAACTAATAACATTTAGTGTGTAACTCCCAGAAGCCTTTGTGAAGACTACAGGGATTTGACCAGAGGGATGCATTCTCTAATAAATCACCATCATCAAAGCTGGAGTGGAGATGTTTCTGATGGTGAACTGGGCTGAACAAAGGAATAGTTAAGGGAGGTTCAAATTTTTTTTTTCTCTACTGTTTACCAAATGGTCATCAAATCATAAATGACAACAGTCTAGTCAGCCTGTTTCCTCAAATTGCAAAAGCATACATTTTCACAAAGTTGACATGATTTCTTGAAGAAAGAGAGACAAGCTTTGTACTCTTGTTTTTCAGGGATATAGTAAAGTGGTAAATGCAAATCATGGATGAAATTTATAAGATCGCTTCCACAGAAAGGATCCAGCAGTTAGAAAAAGAACTGGCTAGGCAACTGACTGAACTAAAGTCTGAGATAGAAGAACAGGAGACTCATCAAGCTTACAGGTAAATAGTAGTAGTGAGAAGGCATGGTCTTCAGAGGCTTTTGCCCCCCACTTTCAGCCCGTAATCTCCATCAGCTCCCTCTTCTCTTTATATAGACAAATGGCATTATCTCAAGCTCAGATTTTATGGCTATCTGTGTTACCTATAGTCTAGAATTGCCAAGGCATTTAGAGGCAATGTCCTACCAAAGATAATAGATAAGTGCTCTTACATTTTACAAATACCATTGTCTTAAAGTTCCAGAAGCTATTATACAAATCATACTCATTGAAAAGAGGTCTCATTTTATCCAAAAATATTTTCCACTGAATTTGATCTTGATTTTGATCAGAAATATAAAAACTGAAATCATGCTAGGTATTTGGTAATGAGCTCTGCAAAATGGTGTTTTATTAAGGAGCTCCTCTATAGGTAAATGCTGGCAATAATAGCAATTTCTTTTAGAGAAACAGGCAACCAGATCAGCCCCTAAATTGTAAATCTCATGGGCTCAGGACCTTCAAATCCCTCTATTTCTATTACTGCCACAATTGATCAAAAGGAACAATATAAGGTCCCTGTTATTTTGAGTAACTGAGTAAACACAACGTGAATGGTGAGGGTGGGAGAGGGAAAATCAGGAAAAGAAGCTGTAAATAGGTGCATTACTACCTCACTCCAAGGATGATTCTGAAGAACCAGTATTAGTGGGTTTTATAATTTGATATTTAAAGCCATTGGGTATAGGAAGTAGATCAAAGATTATATGATGAAGTGAAAAGGAAATGGAACCATGCAAGCATACATTTTCACAAAATTGACATGATTTCTTGAAGCAATCTTTGGTTTCTTTCTGTGAAAAATGAGGTTACAGACATGTGCCTTCCCTATCTGATAAGGATGAAGTGAGGTAATACACATTAAAGCACTTTGAAAACTAGACACCATGCAAAGACAAAGTTACAATTGATATTGTTGCATCTTAAATGTCTGAGTGTTAAATAAGTCGCTCCTCTTTGTACATTGTCCTAAGAAAGGCTTCCTGAAGTCTTTTTTTATCTTTTATTTTAAAGATTTTATTTATTTATTTGTCAGAGATAGAGAGAGAGATCACAAGCAGGCAGAGCAGCAGGCAGAAGCAGAGAGAGAAGCAGGCTCCCCGCCGAGCAAGGAGCCCGATGCGGAACTCGATCCCAGGATCCTGATCGAGTCGCCCAACCAACTGAACCAGCCAGACGTCCCTTTTTTTTTTTTTATCTTCTAGAATAGAGTGATGGCAAATCTCTGGATCCTTGTATTTCTTTCTTTTTTTTTTTTTTTATTTATTTAGTTGATAGAGCACGAGTAGACAGAGCAGCAGGCAGAGAGAGAGGGAGAAGCAGGCTCCCCACTGAGCAGAGAGCCCGATGTGGGGCGTGGGGCTCGATCCCAGGACCCTGAGATCATGACGTGAGCTGAAGGCAGAGGCTTTAACCCACTGAGCCACCCAGGCGCTCCTGGATCCTTGTATTTCTATACTCCCCTAAACCGCTAAACACTGCACCTGGAAGAATCTACCTATTAATCTGGCAAATACTGAGCCACTTCTCTTTACCAGGTGTTGTGCTAGGTTCTGGAGTCCAAGGAAAATGTAAAATGTCCACTTCTAATAATCACTTTCGCATTCCTACTCCCCACTAGATTGAAAAAATTTATTAAGGACTGTAGGGTAATGGTGCCTTGGTCATTTTTTTTTTTCTTTTCTGCATTCTTTCATCAATTTGCCCCCACAAGCCCAAGTCTTAGTAGTGGTTAAGTGTCTCATAAATGCTTGCTGAATGAATAAATGAATAAATGCATGCTGAATCAACAATACTTAATGAACAAATGGTTGAATCTCTTTTTTGTGGGTTGAAGTACCCACCACCGATCTCATTCATAGACACTTTGAGATTAACTGAAATGAAAAACATGATTTCAGGAGGAGAAGGTTCAACAGCTAAGCCCAGAACACTGCCCAATCTTCCAGCATGCCAAAGAAATCCGAAGACAAGAGGTCAGGAAAGGGATGGGCTTCCTCTGTTTCCCTGACTGCCTGTTCCCTTTCTAGTTGGTTACTGGTTCTTGACCTCCGTGAGGCTGCAGCCAGGATTCAGGTACCCAGTACTCACAGAAATCATAGCTTTGATTTAGTAATGCTTTCACTCTTAAGGCCCTTTCAGAGCTTGCCTCATTTTTTTTTTTTATCAAAGCCAAGATGTGAGGAGATAAGGGAGACATTATCTCCAACTTCAGTTGAGAATTCAACACAAATGGTTCAATGTGTTGCTTCGACTCATATGGCTGAGGGACCTCCTGACTGGTCTTCTCACAAAACAACTGCCCCCAGTAAGGGAATGGCTGACAAATGTCCAAACTAATAGTCTATTTTCATCTTTCCTTAAAACCTACCCATGGGGACTAATAAGGTCATACAAATAATATTAACCTAAATTCCGCTGCCTATAAACTGTCTCAAATCTCTAGGTGGCTTCTTATATGTGTTTCACAGCTACTTGCTGTGGCTTCCTTGTCACCATTTGCAAAGTTTCATCTTAAGACAGTGATGTCTACCAGAGGTGCTGCCCCATGGTGTTCCCAAAGCTGCCAAGCCTTGGGGTATATGTTACCCCAAATGGGGAGAGCTCCCTTCTTCCTGCCACAGGATCCCACGCCATTCCTGGGCCCCACAGCAGTGCTGCATGTGCCTTCTCATGTCAGAGCCCATCGTGCCAACAACTCCCTTGTGACTAGGCTTGGATGGGAGAATTTGGGTAAAGTAATTCCCAATGTATTTCATGTTTGATAAATTAGCAAGAGCACAAAAATAAAAACATTCTGTTTAAATGATAAGATACTAGTTTTATATAGGCTGAGATAGATGTCTGATAAGCACTTGGTAGAGCTGAGGTTATTGGAGGAAATATAGGTTGGGGAAAGAAAGCTTTCCACCAATGTGCCTCTTCCTGTATTCTGGAATTGAAACCAGAGAGGTAAATCAAGGGTCATAGGAAAGACCATGTTTGGGGCAAAGGAGAGGAAAATTGGCCCAGGGAAAATGTTAGCAAATGTGAGGTATTCACAAGGGAGATTCAGACTAAGACAGAAGCTTCACATGCTCTCATAATCCAGTATAATATGACCTAGTTATTTAGTGATGAGCAGTTATGAAGAGTTACAGATTATTCAGGATTTCATTTACGACTGTTTCTATAATTACAGTGTCTATCGCATAAATCTTTCTACAGCTCTGTTCGAATACCAAAGGACATTTCATACTTTAGAAGAGAAAGAGAACTGGCTCTAAAGAAAACTTTACAGGTGAGTAGGAGAGTGTAATTGCAATATTGTAATCCACAGCTGCATCGTAATACCACGAGAAGTTGGATTTTGCTAACTTTTTGCAGACAACCAGCTGATGTTATTGACCGTGTTATGAGAACAAAACAGCCCAATACTCGCCACCAGATCAGGGCAGGCCACTACTGATTTGGAGAAATCTACTTTTTGTGATGTTTCAAAATTTTACAGTTTTTTGATTTGTGATATTAAGATTTGTTATACAAAAGCTGAGGTATAACAGTGTAATGTGTTGTGTGAAAACTGTCAGAAATTGTATGTCATTTGCCGTCATAAACAACGATAATTTTACTTCCTTATTTCTTTTGGTTTGCCTGCTCTGTTGCGCTGAATCCAGGTGGCCGAGTCAAAGCCCCTTGTTGTTCAAGCAGATGTCATGCAGAGGGAGCTAGAGAGCTGCCTAAGAAGAGAGTACACTCCTGAAAATTTACCTTTGCTCCTGTTGCAGGTAAGTCACGTAGCAATCTGAAAAAGAGATCTGGAAATTAATAGAAATGTATGAACAAAGTCAGCTTTCTGGTATATCCTCTGACCAGGGTAGGATTTTCTCTACCTGTGTGATTTGCAGAACTTGATTAGTATAAATTCTGTTCTTTGTTAGAGACCCGTGTCATAGTTCAGATCAGTTTAGTTAAAGTCACTAAACAATTGACTTTCTATCAATTACTCCCTGTGCTGGTGTTATGAGGCAATAAAATACTAAGAAAGTCTCAGTCCTCAAAAAGCTGTTGGCTTAGCTAAGGAAGATATTTATGGAAATACCTTTTAAGAAAATAACTCAAAATGTGGTAGAAAATGTTTTCTTTTTAAAAAAGATTTTATTGGGGCACCTGGGTGGCTCAGTCGTTAAGCATCTGCCTTCGGCTCAGGTCATGATCCCAGGGTCCTGGGATCGAGCCCCACATCGGGCTCCCTGCTCGGCAGGAAGCCTGCTTCTCCCGCTACCATTCCCTCTGCTTGTGTTCCCTCTCTCGCTGTGTTTCTCTCTGTCAAATAAATAAAATCTTTAAAAAATAAAAAAGATTTTGTTTATTTATTTATTTATTTATTTGAGAGAGAGAGAGAACAAACAGGAGGAGAGAAGGAAGGAGAAGCAGACTCCCCACTGAGCAGGGAGCCCAACATGGAGCTCAATCCCAGGACCCCGGGATCATGACCCAAGCTGAAGGCAGTTGCTTAACTGACTGAGCCACCCACGCACCCCACAAAATGTTTTCTATAAGGATTATTATTGCAGCATTATAATAAAAGTGAAAAAAATCAGAAAGTCCTGCATATCTAGCACTAGGAGAAAGAGTTAGGAAAAACAGTGTAATACGTGATAGAATATTGTTTTACCATTAAACATTTTTAACATAAGCAATTGTTATGTTTTTATGGAATATTAGTGAACAAAAGTTGACACGTCTGTGTGTGTCATAATAATGGTCACATAATAATATATAGAAAATCCACGTGATAGACATAAATCAAAATGTTAGCCATCACTGTCTTTGGATGGCAGAACAATGAATTTCTTCTTTTTACTTCTATATATTTTCTAAATTTCTTATAATAGGCATGTAGTGTTATGGTTTTTAAAATATTTTGTTCTTTTGTGTTATGAGTTATATTTCCATTACGCATACAAATTAGTTCATTAGCAGCTAGTTAGCAATGAATGAATAAATAAATGAATCGCAAAGAAATACAAGATGTTGAGATTCTCTTTGCAAGTTAAACTTTCATCATTATCTTCATCCAAGATTCTCTTTCCCTAGCATTCTGGCACTCTTCATTCTTTTGTGTATCTCGGTGATTCTCAGGGATCAGAAGGGGAGAGTGGAGATGGTGGACATTTGGCGAGGTCTGGAGACGTTTTGGGTTGTCACAGTTTGGGAGTGGATTGCTACTGGCGTATAGTGGGAAGAGGCCAGGGATGCCAACATCCAACTGTGCACAGGACAGCCCCCACCACAGAGAATTGTCCACTCCCAGATGCCAATTGTGCTGGGTTTGAGATCTCTATGCAGATTTCTGGAGCCCTTTCTTTGCATACCATCCCCCTTTTCAGTCCTCTGCCCTGCAAACTCCAGCTGACTCAGCCTCCTAAGCTTCATTTTCTTTCTCTTTAACTCAGAGACACCATTGTGCTCTGCTTGGGATTCTCTTTCATACTCCCTGGTTCAGAAACTGCCTTCTTTAGGCAGAAAACCAAGCTGATTGTAGGGCTTATTATTTCATTTGTTTCTTTTCTCTCAAGGACAACAGTCTTGTGTTGTGTTAGGTCAGAAAATAGTTGTCTTGTTTATTTTATCCTATTTTCTAGTTGTTTGGGGTGGAAGGATGAGTCCAGTCCTACTTATTTCATCATAGCCATTATTATATTTATTATTGAAAAGAAAACATCTAAAATGGTTGGTTTATTTAACTATTTTTAAATCTAAATAAAATTTCTCATCTAAGATTTAAAGCTATAACTTATCTATAATGTGCTTTGTATTTTTTAGACTCATAACTTCAGTTTTTAAGAAATTTTGAGCTTAGCCTTAGACAATTATATAGGCTTTTATATCCTGTTAATTGTTAACTAATTGATAACTGAAACTACAATCTGTTAGATTGGCAACAGACCATATAGATTCAGAAACACATACTTGCTTTATTTAAAATTCAGTGGTATCTTGAGCCAGGTTTCTTAATTTTATGATCTTCATGTAGAAAAATCTATCTTTCTGAAAAAACCAGAGACTGATTTTCCTATTGTTAGTGTTCTTAAGTCTTAATTCAGTCTTTCTACTATAATTGTGTTCTAAGTGTTAATTTTTATTGTTGTTTCTATTAAAGCATTATACAGAGAGAATTACCCAGCTGGCCCAGAGTAAATATTTACACATGCTTAGATGGAAGAGGTTTTGCCAGCACAGTAAGATTATGGAGCAACTTTATCCTCTTTATAAGGTAGGAAGCCTAGGAACAGAACCTTTGGGCTCTTTTTTATAATGAAACGAAATGGTCAATAAAACCTGTCAATATATATTATTAAGTATATTTGTCATACCTGTACATTAGATCTCTGGACTTATTCATCCTACATAATTGCAAATTTGTATCCTTTTGACCAATATTTCCCCACCCTGAGGCCCTGGTAACCACTGTTTTACTCTCTGCTTCTATGAGTTTAACATTGTTTTAATTTGTCATGTAATCATACAGTATTTGTCTTTCTCTGTCTTGCTTATTTCACTTAGCATAATATCCTCCAGGTCCATTCTTAATGTCACAAGTGTTAAGATTTCTCATAACTGAATAATATTCTGATTAATATTCCATTATATATGTACACATACATATATATGTATATATATATATTTTCCCCCCTCACATCTCACATCTTCTTAATCCATTCATCCATAAACAGACTGTTAGGTTATTCCCATAGCTTGGCTAATGGGAATAATGTTGCAGTGGACATGGGAATACAGATATCTCTTTGAGATACTGATTTTGTTTTCTTCACATTTGTACCCAGAAGTGGGATTGCTAGACTATATGGTATTCCTATTTTTTTTTAAAGATTTTATTTATTTGACAGAGAGAAACACAGCGAGAGAGGGAACACAAGCAGAGGAAATGGTAGCTGGAGAAGCAGGCTTCCTGCCGAGCAGGGAGCCCAATGTGGGGTTCGATCCCTGGACCCTGGGATCATGACCTGAGCCGAAGGCAGACGCTTAAAGATTGAGCCACCCAGGCGCCCCTGGTATTCCTATTTTTTATTTTTTGAGGAATCTCCATACCGTTTCCCATAATGGCTGTACCACTTTACATTATTACCAACAATGTATCTTGTCCGTTTTTTTAAGTCATGGCTAAAGATGGGAACAGAACTAATGGAGGCACCTATTTGCTCTTCTGCCTGTGGCAGAAGATAATGGCACCTATTTTTTTTTTAAGATTTTATTTATTTATTTGACAGAGAGAAAGAGATCACAAGCAGGCAGAGAGGCAGGCAGAGAGAGAGGGGGAAGCAGGCTCCCTGCTGAGCAGAGAACCTGATGTGGGGCTCGATCCCAGGACCCTGAGATCATGACCTGAGCCGAAGGCAGAGGCTTAACCCACTGATCCACCCTATCTATTTTTAAGGATGAGATTCGAAGGAATCTTTGTATGATAGAAAATGCATTTTTCTTCATAGATTTGGCTTCCTCTGCTAAAAAACTAAAAAGCAAGAAGCCACCGTCAGTTATCAAACATCTGTGTGCACTGACTCTTTGCTGAAGTCTCTCTCTCCTAAGAATGTGACTGCTGCCATTGTCAGTCAAATTCAGAATGTGAAAGGACTTTGACATTCCAGGAGCCTCCTATTTGGCCCCCAAACAGCCTTACCCTATGCTTGAAAGCAAATGACACAAGAAATAAGGCTTGCAAATAACCATGTTCTGTCTCTGCCTTACTCTTAAACAGGAACAAATTGCCTACATTATGCAGGAGTACGATGATGCTGTTCAGAGAGCTGAGAGACTGTCTGCTGCACGGGAAAACTTTCTTATGGGAAAAAGCAATCCTTCTAACTTAGTGACGCAGGAAGACCTGACTATTTACACAAAGTGGTTTGTGTGTCACCTACACTCACTCAGGACTATTCACAACTACCTACAGGTGTGTGAAACATAGTTGTGTGATGGTGTGGTGCCCTCCCAATGATGGTCAGCATTATTTTTTCACACCTGTCACCTACTTTTGGATTGTTACTTTTGTATTTTTGTAATTTTGTATTCTACTTACCCTACACATGACAGGAAAATAATGAGCCACCAACTTTTTTCTTTGAAACCTTTGAAAATGTTTTCTTTTGAAAACTTGCTCTAATGAAACCACTCCATTAATTTAGTTTTCTCAAAGATGTCTCTGTTGTATTATTTCATATTCGTTCTGCAAGTTCTTGTTTTCATCATCTTGTTCAGAATTTATGATGTCCAATTTAGGTCCACTTTTTTATCCAGCAATATCTAATGAGGGTCTAACATATGCCATTTACATGTCCAGGGCCGTGAGGCAAAAATACAGTCTTTGCTGAAGAGTAATTGGGTCCCAGGCTGGTAGGAAAAGGGGCAAGCAAATAGTCAACTGAAATACAATGTGGTAAGAAAGAATACAGTAAGTATAAGCACAGAGCAAAGAGAGTCACAGAGGAGAGGCCCTAACCTAGGCCAGAGGCATCAGAAATGAGTGATGTGATCATATTTTCATTTTAGAAAGATTATTATTGCCACCTAAATCTTTTCCTACTCCTCTATGGTTTATCTCAGTGATACCATTATCCACAAAGTTACCCAAACCGGAAACCTGGCCGTCATCCTAACTTCAACCCTTCCCCAGTCAGTCACTACAGTGTCTACCTCTGAATCCTCTCTCCCCAGTCACGTGATATAATTACACTCCTCTCATAAGTCTCCATTCCCCACTAAACTGTAAACTCTTTGAGGTTGGTCCACGGCTTAATTCTTGTGGGTATCCCTAGCACTTCACACACGTTATAGATGCTTGATCAATGGAGACTCAATTGGAGGTTACAGTTGCTTAACACTGGTGACTGCAACAGGTATCTCAGATCTAGATTTAGCACCCCATGTTTGAACAGGGTACTAAGGCCCAACTATCAGGTTACTAAGTCTCCTCTATCAAAGCAAAGGGCTGCTTCTGAACCTAAGTCTGAAAGCTTCTGTGAGAGTTGAGTTGACATTTGGCCCCTTGGTGGTGCTTTTCTGTAGTCCCTCCAGTATTTGCCCATCTCCAAAGTGCTGAGTGTAGCTGTCGATGAAGTTCCTGAGGCTGGTCAGGAGAATGAAAACGTCTGTGTTGATGACATCAACCCTAACAATCAGGGTTCTCTGTCTCCAGGCCCTGTGGATACCAGCACTTCAGGTAAGAAATTAGTCTTCTTTCCCCTAGGGTAATGAGGAGAAAGAAGATTGTGGTTTTGCACGTGTGTTATTTTGTCACATGATCTTGCTTGAGATTTTTCTATATATCAAGAAGTTACATCTTCTCAATAAACAAGAATATATTTAATATTTTCTGATGAAAAACGCACTTTTGTAGCCATTATTATTTCCATTTTAATAACTGGCAAATAAAGAGAGAGGAAAAGAAGCAATGAAAATTAAGCTGGGAGTCCTGATTCTAGATGTGTTTCTGTCATGGCCTCACGGTGGGCCTGCATATTTAGTCATTTCATCTCATTGGGCTTCAATTTATTCATGTCCAAAATAAACCTTTCAGATTAAGTGATATCTAAGACCTCTTTCAGTTTGAATATTACATATTTTTAAAGTAATTTCCTTATCTAAATCAATTTAATGGTCTTCCTGCCCTTATCTTGTGTTATAGATGACTAAGAAACCTAATTAGGTTTCTACTCTGAGTGACATTATTTGCTTGGGATATGTACAATGACACAGGAGCAGCTGAAGAGACAGCCAGCCTAGTTGTGGGGAATCAGCGAAGGCATCTCAAAAAGAGGGAGTCCAAACTGGGTCCTTAGAAATGAACAGAAGTGAGCCAGGCAAAAGGAGATAAATAAAGGTTCTCACCTTCTTCTAATTTGTTGTTTAGTTTATAAATCATGCTCTTAGTTTACCACAAAGGACTATAGGTAGTTCTCCTCCCCCTAAGTCATTCTCCAAAGAGTCTGTTGGGTTTCTCCTATAGGCCCTGTGAAGGTGAGTGGTCTTTGCTCCCTCCCCCAGAAAGCCAGCACCAAGAGTCTGTCAGATAGGTGTGGCCCAGTGTGGTGCAGTATGTAAACTATAGCAGAGAAGGTTGGACAAAGCAGAATGGCCCTTCCTGTCAGCAGAGGAGATCTTCCCCCATTTATCTCAAAGGACACTCCATTTTCTCTCCCCAGCTAGTGTTTATTGGTCTTCATGCTCTTGATTTTGGATTTTTTTAGGGCTAACAAGAACAGAAGTTGCTTTTTTCTTGCCCCAACATACAACTGAAAGAGAAGAACTGAAACCTCAGCTGGGGCTCCTGCTCTCCCATTTCAATATCTCCTGTGACATGGAAGAGCTGAGGGACGCCACTCAGGAAATGGAGCTTTTTAACTTGGTACTCGATGGATTCTTTCTTAATACAAAGATAGCTGTTCATGAAAGAAAACACTATTATTTGCCACAAAGTTGGATATCTCTCCTGCCACAACTGTTTCTAGAGTGATAAAATAGAATAATAATAGATGAGATTTAGATTGGCAGTTGAACTTCTCCTCTGTTATGAGTACTGGGACACTTGAGTATACTAGCCACAGGGATTGCAGGGTTGATTTTTCTGCAGAATTTAAAGAAAAAAATACGTTAGAGTCCATAGTAGATGATGTAAATGTAGCCAAGATTTGGCAGATTTGCATAATGGAGTTATCTAAAGTCTTGAGCCTTTTGATTCTCACAATGTGTTGTAATAGCTCTCCTTGGGAAATGCTTTATATATTCAATAGAGTTTATATTGCGTAGTGATTTTTCAAGTCATGCAGTCTGCTCTGCTATAACACAGTGTTGCACTTCCTTTAAAAAAGCCTCATGTTAACAAAAGTCATGTTAGAACTTATTTCAAAGAGAAAAATAGGATTATATATAGACAGTTTCAAGTTTATAATACAAAGTTTGCATCCAAAGCATCCACAATAAAGATATCTCTCTAGCTCTGGATGTATAATATTTGCAAGTATATGTATTTGCTAGGTCAAAGTAGTAAACTAATTGATCCAAACATGCAAAAATACAATCTGAATGTTTTTGAACGTCTTTTGTGTAAGAAGGAGCCACTGTCTTCTCTATCACCACTTGCCTTAACATTCAGGTTTATTTCCATGTGGGCTTATTCTGCATGATTTTACTAGGATTATTTCTGTATGTAACACAGGCTCTTTTTCAGGCTCCCTGAAACTGGAGGTATCAGATGTCCTCCAGTTTTTTTGAAGGTGATGATGTTTTAGCTCTTGCCTTTCTTTTCATTATCACCAGCAGCACTACCTACAGAAGAGCACTTTTAAAAAAAAGATTTTATTTATTCATTTATTTAAGACAGCGAGCATGTGTGAGCAGGAGGGAGAGAGAGAGAATCTGAAACAGACTCTGAGATGAGCACAGAGCCCAACAGGGGCTCAGTCTCATGACCATGAAATCATGGCCTGAAACCAAGAGTCAGATGCTCCAGGCACCAGCCACCAGGCACCTCTAGAACAGAGAGCTTCTGTGGGAGTACCCTTACTTTGACTATCAGCAAGTATCATGATAGATGAAAACTGGAACTGGAATAAGGTGGTGTTTTAAAGAGTCAAAATAAATGCAAATAGGGGCTCAGTGGGTTAAAGCCTCTGCCTTTGGCTCAGGTCGTGATCTCAGGATCCTAGAATTGAGCCCCGCATCGGGCTCTCTACTCAGTGGGGAGCCTGCTTCCTCCCCTCTCTCTGCCTGCTGCTCTGCCTACTTGTGATCTCTCTCTCTCTGTCAAATAAATAAAATATTTTATAATAAATAAATAAATAAATAAGTACAAATAAATTATAACCCAATAGACTATCATCAATGATAACAAAAAAAACCATGAAGCTGTTGAGCAAACTTGTCCCCAAAGAATAGGTTGTTTCCTTTATACAGTCATAGTGTCCACTTCTGACTTTCTTATAACAGTATTACATGCAATGCCTGTGTTCGCAGGATGACCACACTACAACAATTTTTTTTTATGTGTAGGAAGAGTTCTTATATTTGGGTACTGTTTATTCTGATTCTCTAATTCCTTAGAGCAGGATAAGTAAAGTATAACCTGTAGTTCACCACCTGCTTTGTTGTTTTTTTTTTTTAATAAATTTTTATTGGAATTCATCCATAGCCATTCATTTACGTATTACCTTTGACCACTTTCACACCACAACTGCAGAGTTGAGTAGTTCAACAGAGACTTGTGTATGGTATGCAAAGGCTAAAATACTTACTACCTGGCCCTTTAAGAAGAACTTTGCCACCCTAACCCTAGACTAGCACTGTCTCCTTGAACTTCCTGCACTGATGGATGTGATCTGAGTCTGCACGGTTCAGTATGTTAACCATGCAGCTATTGAGCCCTTGAAATGTGGGCAGTGTAACTGAAGAACTAAATTTTAAATTTTATTTAATTTTGATGATTCATATTTAAATGTTAAACAGCCACATGTAGCTAGGGGCAACAGTATTGGATAGTACAGCCCACAAGGTACCAGCCTTAACTGGAAGAATCTTAAGCTCTGTGACTCATTAAATTCACTCTCTCATTCCAGAAACCTTTGTTAAGGCCCCATTATGTGCCAGCACTGTGGTAGGATCTGTGTGTGTGTGTGTGTGTGTGTGTGTGTGTGTGTGTGTGTGTGTAATAAAATATACATAAGATTGACCATTTTAACCATTCATAAATGCACAGTTTAGCGGCATTAATTACAAACACACTGTTGTGCAAACATCACCATGTGTTTGGTTCTTGAGATTCATAGTCTATGCCCTCAAGAAGTTCACCAGGTAGTGGAAATCATGCTGTAGTGTGGCCCGGGCAAGGAGGAAGCTACGACCACATGCTCAGTAAACCTGGGCCCACTCTGGAGACGGGAAGAAGAGGTGTTCTACATTTTGGCAGGAAGAATTTATGTCCCAGAAAGCACGAGTAGCCTCAGTCTGAAAATGAGAGGTGAAGGAATTGACTGAGGTACCTTAGAGGTTGGAACAGGTCCCAGCATCTGGAACCTTCTCTCTAGCAACATCTTGATCAGGATTCTGGAACGAGAATTTATCTGGCCTGTAGATTTTCTAGTTTACCAGGTGGCCAGAAAAAGTGAATGTATTTCTAAAGGTGGACGAATTTACTTCTCATTTAGGGCCCATCTCAAAATATATATAAATAAATATATTACATAATTTCCAATCCTTGGAGCAGATATTCAGAACAAGTAACACATATATACACAATTATGGTAATAAGTTGACTGAATACATGTGCCTCACAGATATATATATTCAACACCTGTTACTCCACAGAGTCATGTTTTATGAATTAGTTTAACTCCCAATACTGTCTCAAAGCCAATCAATAGCTGTTTTTTTTTTTTTTAAGATTTTATTTATTTATTTGACAGAGAGAGACACAGCAAGAGACAGACACAAGCAGGGGGAGTGGGGGAGGGAGAAACAGGCTTCCTGCCGCCAAGAGAGCTGGATGTGGGGCCCGATCCCAGAACTCCGGGATCATGACCCGATCTGAAGGCAGATGCTTAACAACTGAGCCACTCAAGCACCCCTCAATAGCTGTTTTTGAAATTGCCTACAATTTGAGACCTTTTCTGGGTTCCATTTCTCTCTTCTTAATCCTATTTAGGTTTCCCAAAAATTTCAAAGCATCTTCATGGAGCAACAGAGAATGCAAACATTCCCAGATTATGATGCTGAGATAGCTAAAGTGGAGAATTTGGGTTTGGCAGGTCCTGGTATGGCCTTGAAAAAGAAAGCTAATTGGACTACCTTTATAAAGGTAAGGAGACCTGTGGTGACAGTCACCTGTCACAAAGTATCCTCCGAGCAGGCCAACTTGGCAGCACCAGGTCTGTCACATTCCTACTGTCTCCTCTCCTCAATGCTCTAAGCAAACTGTCCCATGGGACCAACGGTTGGTGCCTGGCCTTGTACACCAGGTTCCCATAGCTCTTTCCTGCCATGCGTCTATGTTGAAATTAGCCGTGTTGACCTGCCTTCTCTGGAAAGTCCCCATAATCTCTATTGGGTCAGAACTCCATTCTTTTTAGTGATCTTGGCTACTTGGCTAGAACCAAGAATAACACTCAAAGGTATAATTGAGTTGTATAAATCCAGCTTTTGAGTCAAAGACTATTCACTGAGTCTATACTATGTGTCAGGAATGACCTTTGGTTCCAGAGATACACAAATCACAAACAATACTCAAGTAAGCAGATTAAACAAGGTAATTTGGGGTAATGGTAAGTTTAGTTGATCCTCATTGTTTGGCATAGCTATGTTCTATAAAGTTGCCACAAACACTGAATTAACAAATACTGAACCATTGCTCTTAGGGGAAATACAAGGTTAGGTTCATCAACTGATAGATGCATAACCTTGCTTTATGTGTATTTCTGTTTAAAGATGCTTTAATATATGTTTTTGATTCATTAACATTGATCTCATGGCCAATAGCAATGTAACTCATGCTCAAAGCTTATCAAACATAAATATTTCTTCCATACGACATATCACAGCCTTCCTGTACTTAGAAACACGAGGCAACTCTTCAGCATTATACTTAGGGCCCACTTTAAACATCGAAATCACAAAAAACAAAACAAAACAAAACAAAACAAAACCCACAAAAATATAGAAAGTTGTCACTAACTAGACCACAAAAAGGACACTTGTTTACAGAATAAGAGCCGAAATAAGAAGGCCGGATGTTGCCTTATATGACCGCAGCTGGGAATGTGGAGTTGGGTGATTCAAATTTTTCACCATTCTTTGCAGCCCATGAATAACCAGGATAGATCTGCCAGTATTGATTTTGGGGTTATGAATAAATTTTAGTGAGAAAAATTTGTAAATATAAAATCCATGAATAATGAGGATCAGCTATATTGTGTAGGAAAGAAGTCTTACATGATAAAGATGAATGGAAGGAAAGGAGAGAAATCAAAGATTACTCCTAAGGAATGAGGCTTGAGCAAATAGGTGACTGGTGTAGGGAAAGCCAGACTTTCTGTTCCAGACTGTAACATTTGCCTTCCAACTAGAGATATCAAGGAGGTAGTTGGATATCACATACTGCAGCTTAGAGCTAGATATAAATTTGAAAGTTATAAGTACATTGATGTGTTTAGAGCTAATTTACAGCTAAATGTATTACAGAACTAATTTTTGAAATATTCCCTGTAAGAGGGGCAAGGTAAAATTTTACATGTGGAATCTTTGTGGGAGAAGTTCTCTTACCCTATAGGTCAAATGTGGTATCCAACGCTAATGCATTTAGGGTTCCTCCTGCTCATAGATGGTGCTGTGTCATCCCAGATGAAGCTGATGCATCTCATAAGCCAAGCACCAACAGGAACTGCCACTGCCCTCTCCCTCCGTGGATCTGTAAACCAATGCGGACTCCTTCCAAAACTTCACACGCTCTAACACACTTTCTAGCACAGGCTAGATCCCACTTTAGAAGGTCCTTGAATCTCTTTGCTTGCAACTTTTATTGAGAACCATCCTGTTATGTTGTAACTTTGTGTGAACATGTTCATCCACTAGATTAAGCCAAAATGTGATCCTTGGCAAAAGAAGATTTTGACCAGACTAAAAGAAAGGAGAAGAATAGATGTATTAATGCAACTCCAAGCAAAGTTTTTGAAGGTAAGAAAGTAGCCATGTTCCCTTGTAGATAAAATTCTTGCTAAAATCATTCTCAGAGAATTGCATTTTTTTTCCTGTTTAAGAAATGTTAGCCATGGATTCTCTATAAAGGCTTTATTTGGAATTTTCTAATCTAATTGCCCAAATTTTATAATACTGTTAATTTTCATTAGAAAGTAACAATTGTTCCAGCTTTGGAACTAAGTCTCTGTGAAATTGGTCTAGTCGCAAAACCTCTTGAGTTTGTTTCCTCATCTGTGAAACAAAAATACTGGATGAAATTATCTTATTTTTATTGTGGTAACAAGCACATGGGATAAAATTTCTCATCTTAATCATTGTAAGTGCACAGTTTAGTGGTGTTCAGTATATTCACACTGTCATGAAATAGACCACTGGAACTTGTTCATCTTGCCAAACTGAATTCCGTACCTATTAAACAACAATTCCCAACTTCCTCCTCCCTCAGCCCCTAGAAACCACCATTCTACTGTCTGTTTCTGAATTTGACTACCCTTACACACCTCATATAAGTAGACTTATATAGTATTAGGCTTTTTGTGACAGGCTTATTTCACTTATAACAATGTCCTCAAGATTCATCTCTGTGGTAGCATGTGACCAGATTTCCTTTCCCTTTTTTTTTTCATGAACATTTTACCAGCTCTATTCACAATAGCCCCAAACTAGAAACAACACAGATGTCTTTCAGTGGGTAAATAAATTAATCATGGTACATCGCATATCATGGAATACCAGTCAGCTGTAAAAAAGAACAAACTAGTGATATGTCCCAGAACCTGGATGCATCTCCAGAGAACTATAGGAGTGGGGGAAAAAAGCCAGTCCCATAAAGACTGTATAAGTTCATTTATACAATGTTCTTGAAGTGACGAAATAGAGAAATGAAGACAGATTTATGGATTGTAGGGGAGACTGGTGAGGAAGGGAAAGAAGAATAGCTATAAAAGAGCAACCCAAGGGCACCTGGGTGGCTCAGTGGGTTAAGCCTCTGACTTGGGCTCAGGTCATGATCTCAGGGTCCTGGGATCGAACCCCGCATCGGGCTGTCTGCTCAGCAGGGAGCCTGCTTCTTCCCCTCTCTGCCTGCCTCTCTGCCTACTTGTGATTTGTCAAATAAATAAAATCTTTAAAAAAAAAGGGGGGGGCGCCTGGGTGGCTCAGTGGGTTAAAGCCTCTGCCTTCGGCTCAGGTCATGGTCTCAGGGTCCTGGGATCGAGCCCCGCATCAGGCTCTCTGCTCAGCGGGGAGCCTGCTTCCCCTCTCTCTCTGCCTGCCTCTCTGCCTATGTGTGATCTCTCTGTCAAATAAATAAAATCTTTAAAAAAAAAAAAAGAGCAACCCGAGGGATCCCTGTGGTAATGGATCTTTTCTATAAGTTGACTGTATCAAACTCAATATCCAGGTTGTGATAGTGTACTATGGTTTTGCAAGATGTTAACATTGGGGGAAATGGAGTGAAGAGTACATGGGACCTCTTTCTATTATTTTTCCCCTCTTTTCTTAAATGGTAGTAAAATACACATAACATGAAATTTACTGTTTTAATTATTTTTAAGTGTACAATTCAGTGCCGTTAAGTACATCCATATTGCTGGGTAATCATCTCTACCATCCATCTCCAGAACTCTTCATCCAATAGACTGAAACTGTTGACTCATTAAACAATAACTCCTCATTCTTCCCTCCCCCTACTCCCTGGTGACTACCATTCTAATTTCTGTCTCTATGAGTTTGCCTACTCTAGGTACCACTTATTAGTGAAATCAGACAGTATTTGTCTTTTTATAACTGACTTATTTTACCTACTCAGGTTCACCCATGTTGTAGGATAGATCAGACTTTCCTTCCTTTTTAAGGCTGAATAATATTCCCTTATGTATATCCACCACATTTAAAAAAGAAAAAATCTGTTTGTTGATAGATGTTTGGGTTACTTCCACCTCATGACTATTGTAAATAATGCTGCTATGAACATGGATATGTAAATACTTTTTTGAAATTCTGCTTTCAATTCTTTTGAATATAAACCCAGAAATAGATTTTAATTTCTTGAGGAACCTCCATACTATTTTCCATAGCAGTTGCAGCATTTGACAATACTACCAACAGTGTGCAAGGGTTCCAATTTCCCTGAATTCTCCCCAGCCCTTGTTATTTTTCTTCCTTCCACCCTCCTAATATGCCTTCCTTCCTTCCTTCTTTCCTTCTTTCTCCTTCTCCTCCTCCTTCTTCTTGTTAACCATCCTAATGGATGAGGTGATAATCTCAGTTTTGTTTTGCATTTCTCTGATAATTAGTGATTTTGAAAATTTTTTCATATGTTTAGCAGTCATTTGTATATCATATTGGAAAAATGTCTATAGAAGTCCTTTGCACACTTTTTAATTGGGTTATTTGATTTTTATTTCTGTTGAGCTATTCAACAGAATATTCTATATTCTGGATACTAACCCCTTATCAGATGTATAATTTACAAATATATTCCCTCTTTCTATGGGTTACCTTTTCACTCTGTTAATTATGTCCTTTCATGCACAGAAGTTTTAAAGTTTTAGTAGTCACATTTATCTATTTTTGCTTTTTTTTTTTTGGTCTGTGCTTTTGGTGTCATATCCAAGAAATCATTGCCAAATTTTATGTTATGAAGATTTTCCCCTATTTTTGTCTAAGAGTTTTATAGTTTTAGGTCTTATGTTTAGATACTTAATGTACTATGAGTTAATTTTTTATGTATGGTGTATGATAAAGGTTTAACTTCATTATTTTGCACATGGATATCCTGTTTTCCTAGAATCATTTGTTGAAGAGACTGTCCCTTCTCTGTTGAATGGTATTGACATCCTTGTCTAAGATCATTTGACCATATACTCAAGGGTTTATTTCTAGGCTCTCTAAGTCTGTTCTGTTGGTCTAGATGCCCACTTTATTCTGGGACCTAGTTAGAAATTCTAGTTAGAATTTCTTCTAACTAGAAATTAGAAATTCTAATCTCAAGCTATTACTGTAGCTTTGTAATATAGTTTGAAATCCGAAAGTGTGAGTCCTCCAATTTTGTTCATCTTTTTCAAAATTACATGGGTTATTTGGTGTCCTTTGAGATTTCACATGAATTTTAGGATGAATTTTTCTACTTCTGCAAAAAATATCATAGGGGTTTTGGTAGGGATTGGACTAAATGATATTTGAAGTTCCTTGTGATATTAAAATGACCAAAATACATAATTCATGTATAACTGCTGTTGAAATTCAACTCTGGAACTATTATTTGATCCTTTACCACCAGGAGAAAGAAGGAACGTTTATTCGTACCTACTACATAACAGGTATTCTCATAGTAATCCCTGGAGAGACATGATTAGTGTTCTTCTTAGGTTGATTTGTCCTGCTCTGTGTAGTAAAGTCAGGATTCCAGCAGAGACATGAGCCCAGGCCTGTGTCCTTGTAAAGCCTGTGCTTTCCTCATACTACTCAGCTTCCTTTCTCTCCATCTCCTGGCAGCTTTGTAATAGCAAACAGGGTCTATACCCAAAACAATGGGTGTTTTATCTTTTTATTGGTACTACAACACTTGTGGGTGTACAATCTGCTACTGTGTTTAAAGGGTTGTCACAGAATTTTAAATGAATTGCTATGTGTGTTTACATACTTACAATGTTTAATGGATGGACATACCAAAGGGAATCATGATGTTTGAGTCTGATTTTATTTTTTAATAAAAAGCAGAAATAATAGAACCCCAGCTGGGGCTTATTTCTTACTTGTGTGTATATGACCAAATTCTTGCTGAGAAGAGGGTAATAACCTTTTACTGAACCATCCCTTATCCTCTTGTTCTACTTGAGATTTCCAGCCCCAAGCGAGTAGTGCAAGTGCTCCAAGACCACGCTGCAAAGACAGTTATGCTGGCTCCATCTCATCCAACTTTCACGGCTTCCCAGGGCTTGCATCAGTGTAACTATGACCACATCTGGGAGAATATTTATAGCAACATCAACCTCTACCAGGTACGACAGGAAAAAATAGCCAATATGCCTTTCTGTTCAACTCACTGTCTGTGCGTAGACCTTAGACATTTACTTTGGTAGTTTATCAGAGATCCTCCACATGAAAGCTTCATTATCCAGCCAAGTTTTTTTGTTGTTGTCAGAAAGGTTAAATGCTAATTTAAAAGAGGGATATAAAGAGGCATAATATAGATATTGCTGCTGGGACATATACTTAACCACCATGTACCAATGCAAACCTGCATGTTCTAGTGCTAAACACCAGATGAGTTGGACAATTGTTAAATAATGTGAGTGTTTAGAGGCAAAGTTGTCCCCACAGGGTTGGTTCTTTTGGGAAAAGCCTTTTGAAGGAGGAGGAAATTGAACTGGGTTTGAAGGAATCATGGGGCTCAGGGAAGTGGTGGTGGAGAGGGAAGCACATTGTAGGAGGGAAGCATGAACAACAATGCAGAGGAGACACTGTGTGTGGAGGGTTCAAGGCCAGGTTGCTAGGGTGGAAAAAGAAGGAAGAGTTTTTTTAAGTGGGAGGAGAGAGAAAGTTGTGAATGTCCATAAATTTCAGATGAAGGAATTTGTGCTTTATCCTATAAAGGAAGTAATATATACAAATTATATTTTTTAGGAAGATTGATGTGGCAGCAAGGTGTTAGTTGGATTGGAAGAGGGAGAGAGTGGAGGCAGGGAAGCCAGCAAGATAGCTATCACATAAGATAGGCCTGAAGTTTGGCGATGAAAGGCAGTTTCTCTACAAAGCTATCGGATATTTGTCTTTACAGTGGTACTATAACATTTTTGAATAGTCCTCTATTGTTTGTTTGTTATTCTAAGGGAAGAGTTTTGTTTCCTTTGCTTGTTTAAATGGGAAAACTCAGTATGTTTATGGTCTGGGAGAAATGAGCAGTGGAGAAGAAGAGATGGAAGATATGAAAGGGTAAATCCGAGAAAAAACTGACCCTGGGGAAAGAGAAGGGGATGGGTTGAAGAAACCAGATGAAGGAGTAATTTTGAGAAAGGAAGACTGGCCTCATTTCCCTTGAGGTGAATAAGATCTATAGAATTGTCTGGTACAAAAAGATAAGATGTGGTAGTTTGTAAATGGCCCTGGCTGTCTGGGGGGTGGGGGGGGGATGCCTGCATCAGTGAGATAGGAGGTGAAAGTGACATGTGAGGAGCTGGGTCACTGCAGCGAATGCCACAGGGCCACCAATGGAGAAAAGAATATAAGGATGACCATGTAGCTAGAAGGCCCAGTTGAAGTAAGAGGGCATGACTTTCAGTGAGCCCAATCTGCATAATAATCCTATTATTTTCACCCCTAAAGATAATTGTAGAAATTATACATAAAGTTGAAGGTATGGAGTATGGTAGAATGCTCGAGAGAGAAGCACTGTCATGGTCCACCATCCCAGACTGGGTATGGGAGAAAGTGAAACCAAAATGAGTTACAGACTGGCTGGAAGCAAACACATGCACAAAAAGGAAACATGCACAAACACATGCACAAAAGTGCATGCATGTGTACACACACACACACACACACACCCCACAACCTCTACCACTTTTCAACCTGTTAAGATAAGGATCTAGAGAATCTAATAAAAAATGAGTTGGCCAAAGAGATCAGGAACAGAGATAGCATATCATGGCATTGATCACCCGGGCTTTGAATTCCGTGACAGGCATGCAACTACCAGTGACAGCCCTCAGCTAGCATCCTGCCAGAGTTGAGAAAATAGCCACATTTTCCCTAACCCATATGGCACCAGGAAGACCTTATACTAACAAGGGGATATTTTTTTTTTGTCTTGTTTTATTTTTTCCTCTCTTCCCTTATGATCCTCTGTTTTGTTTCTTAAATTCCACATATGAGTGAGATCACATGATAATTGCCTTTCTCTGATGACTTATTTCATTTAGCATAATACCCTCTACTTCCATCCATGTCCTTGCAAATGGCAAGATTTCATTTTTTGATGGCTGTGTAATATTCCATCGTATATATACCATATCTTTTTTTTTAAGATTTTATTTATTTATTTGACAGAGAGAGACACAGTGAGAGAGAGAACACAAGCAGTGGGAGTGGGAGAGGGAGAAGCAGTTTCCCCACTGAGCAAGAAGCCCAATGCGGGGCTTGATCCCGGGACCTGAGCCAATCATGGGGATTATGACCTAAGCTGAAGGCAAACGCTTAATGACTGAGCCACCCAGGCGACCCCATACCACATCTTCTTTATCCATTCAACTGTTGATAGACATTTGTGTTCTTTCCGTAGTTTGGTTATTGTGGACATTGCTGCTATAAACATTGGGGTACAGATGCCCCTTTAGGTCATTAGATTTATATCTTAGGGGCAAACACCCAGAAGTGTGGTTGCTTGGTCGTAGGATAGTTCTATCTTCAATTTTTTGAGGAAACTCCATACTGTTTTTCAGAGTGGCTGTACCAGCTTGCATTCTCACCAACAGTGTAAGAAGGTTCCCCTTTTTCCACATCCTCACCAACATCTGTTGTTTCCTGATTTGTTAATTTTAGCCACCCTGACTGGTGTGAGGTGGTATCTCATTGTGGTTTTGATTTGTATTTCACAAGGGGACATTTAAAAACATCCAGTTCTTTTGCTGCTTGAACCAAACTTAAGGGGAAGGGGTTGGGAATAGGTAGGAAAGAAGGGAGGAGATAGAAGACAGAGTCAGCCCTTTTCACTAAGTAAGACCTAGGCTCCTAAGATTCTGGGCAGTCTAGCTCTTGATCCTGATAGAATCTTCCTCTACCTGAGATTCTGGTTTTAATGTTTGAGGGCCACCACAAGTGTGTTTTCCTCCTTTTCTGAGAGAATAGGGGCAATTAAATTCCCAGGGGGCCAGATGAGGGTGAAAAGAGGTGACTATGAGTAAGGCAGAGGTAGGAGGCAAAGGAAGAGGGAGTCAGAAGTGAAGAGCTTCATGTTTGAAGTCACAGAAAAGTGATGGTCCAGGATCTGGCTGGACCAGCAGGCCAGAATGATAGCAGTGCCCATGGAGACTTAGGGGACAAAGGAGGTTACCAGGGAAAAGCAGAAAGTGCAGGGCAAGAGCAAGAGCTGATGGCTCAGTTTTCTGTTGAAAGGCAGAGTACACCAAGAGCCACAGTGCGAGGAAGGAGCCCAGCCACACAGTGGGGAGAACTGACATTTCCTGCCATCCTGTTACTGCTTCCTTCCATTTGCACATGAGGTAGAAAGTCAGGGTATGATGAAATGCAGTCTCTGCTTTCACCAAAGTCTATTTTGAATGCAGTTGCCCAGTATTAAATTGAGGAAAGAAAGAAAAGAAAAGAAAGAAAACCACTTCCCCTGGCTATTTACTGACTTGTAAATGTTGTTCTTGGAATTGGCCAGAAGAAGAAAAATGTGAGCACCTATTTTCAAGTTGATTTGTAGTAAATAGACCCAAAAGAGACTGAGAATACCTGTAGATTTCAGAGGCGGAGCCTGAGGGGAGACATATAACACACAAATTACCCTACATGTTAGTGTCATGCTAGTTTCCTGTTTGTTCATTTGTTCGTTCATTCATTCATTCATTCATTCATTCATTCATTCAGTGATTATTACACAGATACTACCTTTGTACCAGGAACTGTGCTGCTCAGGGAATGAAATATGCAATAAACAGGTGAACAGAAGAGTTAATCTACATCTCTAACCTGTGGGTGCCATGAGGAAAACCACAGGAAGAGGGGGCAGCAGGGTAGAGAGGAGCACCCTCTGATAGATGGACCAAGCTCTCTCGGAGTTGGGAACATCTGTGCTGACATTTGATAAATGAGGAGTCAGCCATGCTAGAGAAGAGCTTTCCCAGTGGGGAACAGAAAATAGCACAATGTTGGAGAAAGAAAATCTTGAGGCAACAATCAATGGTTTTCTACTTTCCTTCCCGTTTTTCTGTGGGGATTACTTTGTGGCCTCCTTATGTATTTCTGCTCTGGTCGAGAGGCACTTTATACGGTATTTGAATGCCATTCTGAATGTTGAATACCAGTCAGAGGAGATTAGGATGAAGTTAAAGGGGCAGGTGGGAGGAGTCACAGGAATGTGGGTATGAATTTTAAGGCTCTGTGACTATTTTGCACGCATGTAGCAGTCAAGTATGAATTTTAGCATCTATACGCTGGTCAGCATTCTGATTCTGAAGTTGGCAAGGGACAATCCATACTCCATGAAAAATAACTTTTTTTTTAAAAGATTTTATTTATTTAATCGACAGAGAGAGAGACAGCGAGAGAGGGAACACAAGCAGAGGGAGTAGGAGAGAGAGAAGCAGGCTCCCCGCTGAGCAGAGAGCCCGATGCGGGCCCCGATCTCAGGACCCTGAGATCATGACCTGAGCCGAAGCCAGAGGCTTTAACCCACTGAGCCCCCCAGGCGCCCTGAAAAATAACTTTCTTAAGGGCCTTCTGCAAGATGGAAAGCAAACCTCACAGGATTGCCCATTTTGACGGATCGGAAAGAATATAGCACAACTTTGGGACGTCTCTGATCGGTTTTCAGTGAATACTATTCACCAATAGACTTTCTTTAGGGACTTGTTTTTTGTTTTGTTTTGTTTTTTAGAAAATAAATGTTTTATTTCAGAGTAGTTTTAGATTTACAGAAATGTTACAAAGGTAGTACAAAGAGTTCCCAGGAATCCCCTGTCAGGTTTCTCCTATTATTAACATCTTATATTACTTTGTCACACTCAAGGAACCAGCACTGGTATATTACTGATATCTAAACTAGACTATATTTGGAATTCACTGGTTTTTCCATTACTGTCTTCTTTTGCCGCAGGGTACCACAGTGCCTTTGCTTATCATGTTTCCCAGGCGCCTCAGGTCTGTGCCAGCTTCTCAGGCTTCCCTTGACAGTGTTTGGGAGTACTGGCCAGACAACCTGTAGAACGTTCCTTAACTTAAATTTGTCTGATGTTTTTCTCATGGTTATACTAGGATTAGAGGTTTGGAGGAAGGACATCCAGAGATGAAGTGCCCTTCTTATCACATCATATCTGGGCCAGATGCTATCAACCTGATGTATTACTGGGGATGTTAAGCTTGATGTGTGGTTAAATTAGTGGTGTTTGCTAGGTTTTTGCGCTGTAAAGTGACCATTTTTCTCCTTAAGAAGTTGTTAGAAATTAATTTTAAACTACAGAAATAATGCATTGCATAACATTTTCTTGTGAAAAACTGAAACATCACTGAAAAGTTAATGCTTTAACATTAACTAATGGGAATTCTAATACTTGAACCCATTCTACTTCCTCAGAGGTAAACACTGTTATTGCTTTAGCCTTTTCAATACATTTACATTTAAACATATGTCCTCATTAAAAAAAAAAATATATATATATATATATAATGTATAATATTGTGTTTAAGTTTTCTATATAAATTATCTGTCATACTCTATGGATATTTTTGTTAATTGCTTTTTTCACCCAACAATATGTCACAGAGATCTGTCTCTATTGTTCTTTTTAATGGCTGCATTATATTTTATCATTTTCTACAGCTCACAGGCACCTCCATGTGGATACTTGTTGCCATTTTTTACCCCATGAGGAACCATTCCTCCTGAGCTTTCTTGTACATGCCTCCTTGTGCACACATGTGTTTCTTTGGAGTAGATATATAGAAGTAGATTTTCTGGGTCACTGGCGTGCACATTTTTTACCCCATGAGGAACCATTCCTACTGAGCTTTCTTGTACATGCCTCCTTGTGCACACATGTGTTTCTTTGGAGTAGATATTTAGAAGTAGATTTTCTGGGTCACTGGCGTGCACATTCAAAATTTTCCAGAGATCCTACTGAAGTGGTATACCATTTTTCCGCCAACCAGCAACTTATGAGAGAACTTGCTTCCCCACATTTTAACACTGAACATGTTTGTCTGAACGTTGTTAATATTTGTAAAGTTTCTATCACAGTTGGAATTGGCCCTTTATTTACCATTGGCATGTAAGGTAGGCTACTCTTTTCTTTATACAGAATTTTTTTTTCCAGATTCACTTAAAGATCTGGGTTTGGGGGATAAAGAAAAAATATCAGGTTTTCTAATCATTGTTATTTGAAGATAGTTTATAACTAGAAAGAGAGAATTCTAATCCAAAAGGACTCTGTGTTTTTGGATATCATTTTGAAAAAAACTTAGAAATAATTTAACTATAGTCCTATTCAGAAGGAATAGACCAGCCAGCCCTGTGTGGATCCTCCCAAACCTCCCAAACTTGTAGTAAATTACTCGTACCCAAGAAAACACTGTTTATTAAAATGGCTGTTTATGTACAGACATTAAGTAGTACTACTAACCATCATATTTCTAAAGATACGGTTTAAATTAGTCACTGTTCTTTAACTTTATGGAGTGTTCCACTGGCAGAAAACACTATATCCTTTGCCTCTTCTTTTGCATCTCACTAGCCACACGGTGGAGAGGGGAAGGGGGCAGTGGGTTCTTCCCCAACAGCGTTACTGCTCCCCTCCATTTCCGGAGATAGAATGAGGACATGGTGTGCCCTCAGAAGAGTGCTGTTGTACACCATGGTTCTGATGTGCAAGAAGTTCAGGGAAACAGAAAACACTCCTTTCTGGTTTCCCTCATCCAACTCAATAGAACATTTACGACACAGACATTTTCTGTTGACAATAATGACATGTATTATCAGAAAATCTGGGAAATGTAGAAAAGTTCAAGGAAGAAAATAAAAATCAGCCATTATTTTACCACCCAAATAAAACAATAATATTGTTAACATTTGGTATCTATCCTTCTAGTCTTTTCATTCTGTGGACATACACAAATACACTGTGGGGACATTTAGGAGGTGGAAATACATTAAAGACTTATTTTCCCTCTGATTATTCTATCCACCTACCCCCCTCACCTCCCACTCCACTGCCCTGACGGTTGCCCAGAAGAAAATGAGATTTGCAATCAGTGGAGATCTCAGAACTATCAAAATACTGGCCAAGACAATGCTGGCAAAGACCCAGCCACCTGGTAGAGTAAATGTCAAAGGATTTACCTACCTTAGGAAGAAGGAACAAACACAGGTGGTGTTGACATTTTGGCTTCTGGTCAACCCCGCTGCTTACCTGCACCATGTCCAGTCCTCTTAGGGGAATACACTTGTGCACTTTGGGTGTTTCCTAAGCAGTTGACTTCTGTGGGCTGTGGCTGGTGGCTGGTTCTCTTTTTCCGGAGGGTGCTGGGCTCTCTCCCTCTACTCACCCTAGCTGGTTGTGCCCCCTTCCTTTCTTCCCTGCAGCCTACAGGTCCAGCAGTGCTTCTGTGCCTTGCTCGGTCATGACTTCATAGTGTCTTTCACCGTAATTTGATATCACTTTCTGTTCCTCCCTATGGAATTCTGGGTCAATTTAGAAGCAGCTGGAAAAGTCACAATCCTCTCAGGGAAAGGCCGTGGTTCTGAGCCTGCTCCCTGGAGCCATACCAGGCAAGGCTGAACTGCAGCATAAGGGTACCAGAGGCCTGGGAGGCAAGGGTCTTTGGAAGAGCCCCTCTCACCAAAAATTCTGGGCTAAATAGAGACTAACAAGATTCAACTTCCCTCGTAGAGTATATCCTTTCCTACAGATTTTCTTAAGGTGAGATTCTCTTAATCTAGGAATGATGATCTTGTATCTCTTACTAAGGAAGAGGAGTGACCCATGTCACCTCCTAGGGTCTTTTCCAGTCCTAGGGTTGTGGGATGTTTACATGGAAATATACTAATGTGCACACTTACCCAGAACAGACAGGAGCTAACTCTACCCACAGACGAATAGGAAGCCATTTAACGATACTCAATTAGACACTCACTCACCCACTCTTCCTAATATCACTGCTCCAAATTTTCTTCTCCACTGCCCGTCATAAAGACCAATAGTGTATCCTTAGAGTCTTGGGTACTATATTAGTTAAAATTATATTTGGCTGTGGGTCCTAATTAAACACGAAATAGCAGAGGATTAAAGGAGATGGGAATTTCTTTCTCTCTCCTTCATATTGAGAACCAGGGGTAGGAAGTACAGAGCTAGTGTGATGACTCTGTTCCATGGAGTCCTCAGGGACCCACGCTCCTTCTGTCCTGGAGTTCCAACAAATGCAGCCTCCATACCCGAGATCAACACCTGGTCTGAGATGGAGCTCCAGCTGTCACATTCATATCCTGAGCAGCAGGATGGACAATGAGGGAGAGAACCTGCCACTTCAGGGAAATTCCCAGAAGTTGCCACATGGCATTTTCACTTTTGTTCCATTGGCCAGGACTTAGTCACATAGCTACACCTACCTGCAAAAGAGGCTTGGAAATGTCATCGTCATCTGGGTGGCCATGTGCCACAATAAATATTTAATTACTACAGGAAGAGAGGAAAATGGAGCTTGGGGAACAACCAGCTGTTTTTGCCATAAGGACTTATTGGAATCCCAAGAGTGAGCTATTAGAATATAAGTAACCCGAAGAGTGTGGTTCCAAGCTAACTCATTGCCACTCACTGTTTTTGTGGGTATCGGCACCGCTATGAAACAGAGTGTCTTATGAGAATGGGGTGTAGGCAGAGAGGACAGCTAAGAAAGGGGCTGCCAGAGGACCAGGGGCAGACTTATTCATCAATATCACCTTCTTCAAGTTTTTCCCAGGACTCTGTGTGTGTGTGACCTCATCCTGCTCGATATCAGGAAAAATGCCTATGGAAATAAACATAAACCACAAATTCTGTGATAGATCCTGCAGCGCTGACCAACTACTGCAATCCATGGGCAAGGGGGGGATCTAGCATATATGGGGCACCTAGGAGATGCCAATCGCTGTGTGTTAATTCTCACAGCAATTTATCTTCTGTTATTGTGCCATTTTATAAGCATGAAAACAGGATCAAGACTTTAAATAATTAGATCATCTAGCTAAACAGTAGAAAGAGGCATTCAACACACTGATCTCCCTCAGCCTGGAACAAGCCTAAATTTGAGATGTTCAAGGTTTCAAACATCTACAAATGTGTGTATCAACTTTTCATAAGCGAATCATGTAAAAGCTCTATGTGTGTGGGGGGAGGTGGTATTTAAAAGCTGTGAATAGTTTTATAAAACAAGGACTAAATAATTATAGTAACAGTGGCCTCTAATTTATTCTAGAAATCCAGATTTTCATATGACACACTGCAATGGATCCAGATACTCTTTTGCTTGTTCATCTAAATATGCCTTGGATCATGGGGTTTAATCTTGTGGTGGCCCAACTGTGACTTTGTTAATGATATTGCAAATGTTTATGTAATTCAACTAATGCTACTTTTTTGATAGAATGAAAATATGAGGGAAGATGACCTTTCAGTGGAACAGAATGAAAATGACATAGCACAAATAAGTCGCTGCCAACATGCTGATGAGCCCATCAAGCAGAAAAAAGAGACAGGGTAAAATTAAATCATGTTATTGGTGACTCAAGGAAATGGATTAAACCCGGTGGGGAAAATTGAGTGACTGATTAATAGGTACGTTACACGTTAACTCAAAAATATTTGAAGCTGAAATAAAAGCAAGGCTGTTAAAGCAGGTCAGACAACTAAATTAATGTTTCACCCTACGACTGGGTTTTTCACAAGAGCAATTGCTAAGAGGAATTTCTTTTTATATTTATACATATAGAGTAGTTATTGTCCTTCTAATGCATTTTTAAAGAGTAGCTACTGTGAAACTCCCTTAAGTTAGATAAAATGACTTCAGTTTGGTGTCTATGAATTTTCTGATCCACTTTGAGGTGAAAAGCTTTTATTCTATTTTTCCTGCCTGCTAAAGGTACAGCTATGCATTGGCCCTACGGCTGCTGGGTTTGGATGGTGGGACTGGGCCCAGTGATGGGAGTCCTGTCCTGATGAGAGGGACCTACCTGTCCTTCCTGTATTTGCGCCACCTGCGAATCAGGGAGCTGCAGGTACGTGGATGCCATGGCACGTGGGCTTCAGGTGTCTGGAATGTTTGGTTGTCCTCCGAGGTGGTTTTCCCACTCTTCCAGTAGCAACACATTTTTACACTTTGTTCTCTGTTCTGATTTTTCCACAAAATCAGGCCTTTCTGGGGGGTGGTGTGTTTCTTTCTCATCGGTGGAGTCAACTTGCCAGCTTCCAGGGCCCCATTCAATTTTACTCTGTTGTGTGGGGATAGCAAGGGCAGGGTCCTAACCTGGTCTCTCTTTGTTCCAGCGCACCTGTCTGGGAATTCTGAACTACTTCAGATCCGTTGAGCGAACACTGACAATCAACACTTCAGGCCTTACTTTGGTTGCAGGGAGTCTGGTCCCCACCACAGAAGATAGTTCCTGGGTAAATACAGCCAAAGGAGGTTGTGGCACCTTGCAAGGCCTAGGAGCTCACTACTATGTCCACGGGACAGCTGCTGAGCACAAGGTGAGGTTAAGATTCCGCTGAGAGTTTTTTCTGCCTTGGTTATCCTATCTCCCAAGCCCCCTTCTTCTTAACATCTGGAATCAGTTAACATGATGGAGTAACAGATGGGGTTTCTTAGGCATATGGCTTTTTATAAAAGTTCAGTGACCACTTGAGAGTAGGACACAGGCAAAAAGGACTCTAACAGCAACCCTGGAGGGCACAATAGGAAAGAAGATATTTCAGCTGCTGGTTTGTCGACTTTACGGTGAACAGAACCTGAGGAGCCCTTTCTGTCATCTTAACCTGAGAACCACATGTCTTTACAGAGAAGCTCTTATAAGACCCTCTTTGCCATTACTAGAGATACTTTTCTGCCTCTTTCCTGTTTTCAAAGCCCCAAGTGAAAAAACAGACTAGAAAACAAAGGTAAAAAAAAGTTGAAAGAGCTGAAAAACAAAATATCTTTTATCCCTCTAAAAGCCTGTTTGCCCCTTGGTACTTTTAATATCTCTTGAATTTATTTTTCTATAGTCCACAAAATTCATATCAGATCCCTTTCTTTGGGAGTAAAGTTGAAAATGCCTACATTTTCTTGGAATAGTGAAGGTACTCTCACAATATTTTCTTCTCAATCTCTAGAAAGTTTATTCCAGAAGGTAGGATTTAATATGACCTTTATTCTCTTAAAAGATAGTTTGACAAATGTGAAAAATAAAATCTATTTATCTACCGAACAAGTTATATTTTAACCTCATATGACCCCTGACTTATGTCTGTCATGTCTGTAAGGCTATGACATCTTATTATCAACAATCTCTAATGTGCAGTCTAGAGTAGCACTGTCCAATAGAAATATAACACAAGCCATATATATAGTTTACAATATTTTAATAGCCACATTTTAAAAGTACAAAGAAATATGAAATGAACTTTAGTCATATACTCTATTTAACCCAGTATATCAAAAATATTATCATTTAAACATATAATCAATATAAAGAAATAGTTAATGAGATTTTTTTATACTAAATCTTCAAAATTTGGCATTACCTTATATATACAGCACATCACAACACAGACAAGTCACATTTCAAAGGCTCAATAGCTACATGTGGCTAGAGGCTACTATATTGCACAGTAAAACAGATCTAGATATTGAAAAATATTTTATTTTCCCATCCAGTCACCTAGGGTCCAACTTCCACTCAGTATACAGGAGACTTCTGTTTTTGGTCTCCTTCGCCAACTAGTATCATTCCCCATACCCATAACATACACAGTTTTACCCCTCTGCCCTTCTCACTTGATCCTAGCTCATAGTTAGTCAAGTCCAGTTAGTATGCCCCTCAGTAGACCTAGAGGGGAGGCTAAGATGCTTTTGAAACAAACACACCTATAAAACAAACACATCTTTCTTTTGCTAATATTAAATCTACCTCACACCATAGCCATGCTTTATTATTTGCTAATAGATTAAAAAGAGATCTTTCTTAGCATTGAGCTCTCTCCCAGTTTGTTTGTTCTGGAATGAGAGTTGGGGGTAGCCATAAAGGAAGGGAAGGGGAAAAAAAATTCTATCCTGCCCCATTGATGGTAGAAGGAGCTTCTCAAGGGTATGCAATGTTGCTTTCCTATGGTCTCATAAGTGACAGGAATAACAACTCCCTTAGAAACTGCCAGCAGCTACTACTATAGTGTGAGAAATGCAAGGAAGTGGCCTTCCTTCATGGTCTTTAAAAGAATCATGTGGTGTAGCTGTACTCCATGGCATGTGGCCTTGTCAGCATTTAAACTAGAATGTTCAGGCCTAATTATGTGATTCTTTCCCATGTAGGGGATAAGAGGCTCAGATGCTAATTTGTTGTGTTGATCTCACAAGGTCCAGGGCCAAGACTGGGACCAAGATCATTGGGCTTACCAGCCTGGGGAGATGACACTAGAGAAGCCTCTAAGATGGGGACGTCTTCCCTGGACCCATATGTTTGATCCCATGATGAGAGTCTTGGGCTAGTATTATCAATTATTTTGACAATACCAGAAAAGGAAAGCACCTTACCACCCATCATGGATACTTTATGAGTTTACTTTAGGCATGTGTCAGAATAGAAGGATCCCCCAAATGAGAGGCAGTAGGCTTTTCCTGGCTGTTTGACCTTGAACAAGTCTCTTTTGGCATGTGGATCTGACACCCCATGCATGTTCAGGATCTGCCTGGATTTAGCATGCTAATAGAAGAGGCTATTATGAGTAAGTTGTGGGAGATGAGGCTGTAGAAAAAATCAGGCCAGACCATGAAGGCCTAGGCTCTCCTTAGGGTAGGGGCTAATTCCAAAGTTGGTGAGACTGGAGAATTTTAAGTAAGAGAAGGGCCACTGCACTTTGGGGTTATCACAGAACTACCTAGACTTTGTAGACTAGTAAAATGGTAATAGGTGCTATGAAGAAAAATTAAGGGGGAAAGGTGATAGAGAGAGGTGGAGGTTGGTGCTGGGATGTTGCCATTGTAAGTAGGGTGGTCAGGGAAGGAAATCGGGAAGTAAACTACATGACTGACTGGGAGCAGAGTAACAGGCAGAGGAGAGCCAATGCAAAGGCCCTGCATGTATAGCATTGTTGTAGAAACAGCAAGGAGTTCAGTGCAGCTAGAGTGATTGAGGTGAAATTGGCAGAAATTAGAATAGAGATATCAGAGAGGTGGGGAACAGGTCGTGCAGGGCCCTTGTGGACCATTGTAAGGACTCTGACTTTGAGTGAGAAGAGGAAGTCGTTGGAGAGTTTTGAGCAGAAGATTGATGTTATTTGATTTAAATTTCAATATCTATGTTGCTATATGGGGAATAGACTGAAGATACACTAGGGCTAAAGTAGATACTAGTTAGGAGGTTATTACATCAATCAAGGAGACGTTATGTCTGAGAAGACAGCATGATGAGAAACGGTCCGATTCTGGACATATTTTGAAGGTACAGCTAGTATGATTTCCAGGCAGATAGGATGTGGAATGTGGAAAAGAGAAAAGTTAAGGTTGATTCCAAAGTTTGGGCCTCTGTGTCTGGAAGTTTGGAGTTGCTGTCATCTGAGATATGATTGGAATAGGTTTGTTGGGAACATCAGGATCTCAGTTTAGGACATGGAAATTTTGAGATGCTTAGTAGATGTTCAGGTGGCAAAAGGAAATAGAGAGTTGGGTATATATCTTTCAAATAGTAGGTATTTAATAAATATTTGTTGGGTAAAAGAAAGGCTCTGTTCATAACACAATGGTTGTGAGATCACAAAAAGACAATGTACATGAAATTGCTTTGCAAAGTATATCATGCTGTTCAAATGAAGAACAATTTGCATCAATAATAACATACTCAGCAAGCGAGGCAGAGAAAAATTTTTAAATTGTCTTTTAAAAATATTTGAAAGATTGTAACCAACAGATTGAGTCATTCACCTTAACAATTTTTGATGAAATTCTTATATTGGGCTTTTATGGTCTGTAATTAATATAAAGATTATTTAGAAAAAGGTAAACTGGTCAGAGAAATATTGTCTAATTGCCAAAAGGCCTAAGATTCATATTAATGAATAATGGCAGAAACCAGTGGAATGGAGAGAATGAATGATGGGCCACCAACCCTCCTATATTTACTATATTCAAATAGTTATCTTGGCATCAGTTAATTTGCAGTCTTGAAAACCTATGAATCTTTCCAAAGATCAGATTATTTCTTACCCAGACACATAATTATTGCCTTCCCTTTCCTGCCACTCCTCTAAGCATAATATTGAAGGATCAACTCTCTAGACCACAGAAACTTTAGAAGGGGGAGTCTTGCACGTAGTTGTGGAAGAAATTAAAAAGAAAATAACATAATTACTGCGACAAAACCCTGCATGAAGTAATTTGTCCATCTGGTCTTCAAAATTCATCTCCTGTGAACACAAGCACACATTTCAGAGATAGGAACTGAGGGAAGAAAAGAGAAGGAATATGTATGTGTATGTTAAATACTTTGGACTGGAAAGGACACATGTCATTTCTGCTCACAACGCGCTGGCCAAAGCTCGTCACTAGGCCTTACCCCAAGGCACTCGGAAGTCTGGGGAAGCTTTGGTGCCAAACCATCTGACATTCTATGTACGTTCCTTATTTATTTAATGTCTGTCTCTTTCCACTACAGAGTCCCATGATGGCAGGGATTTGTGCCAGTTTTGTTTACTGCTGTGTCCTTAGTGCCTAGATCAGTGCCTAATAAATGTATTGATCAGAACATTTGTGGAATGAATGAATGAAGGGATGAATGAATGACAGGGTCACAGCCTGTGCGAGTAGATGAGCCAAAAGTCTAGCATGGCCATGAACTGAGTGCTATAATGAAGTGAGACAAGTCATGGGGAGAAGCACTCAGTTCTGCACGGAGATGTAAGGAAGGCTTCCAGAGGGGTATTATTGAAATGGGCTTTTGGGGGCGCCTGGGTGGCTCAGTGGGTTAAAGCCTCTGTCTTCGGCTCAGGGCCTGGGATCGAGCCCCACATTGGGCTCTCTGCTCAGCAGGGAGCCTGCTTCCTCTATCTCTGTGCCTGCCTCTCTACTGACTTGTGATCTCTCTCCTCTCTGTCAAATAAATAAATAAATAAAAATCTTAAAAAAAAAAAAAAAAAAAAGGACTCTTGGATAGGGTAGGTGCTTACCAAGGAAAGAGGAGGCAAGAGATGGAAGGGCCAGTATGTTATGAGACCCCGAGGCATAAAGAGCTCTGCCTATTCAGAAGAGGACGAGGCCCAGGTCCATCAGGATGGAAGTATAGAGACGGTGGAAGGAAATGAGGTCCAAGAGGTTGGCAGGGGCCAGATTGTGCCCAGCCTTGATAATTACACCTAGAAACTCCTAGATTAGTCCGAGTGAAAGCCAATAACAGCTTGGACTAGAATGGTGGGTGGTGGAGATACAGAGAAGTGATGGATTTGAGAGATAAGAAGTCAAATCAACAGGAGTTAATGATAGACTGGACATGTAGGGTGAGGCAGTAGGTGTCAGGAATGATTCATACAAGAGGAAGTGGCTTGGTGGTGGTGCTATTTACTAAAATGGGGAAGTTGGAGGTGGCCTAGGTTTGTGGGAGAAGACCACATGATTTGATCATGTTAAATGTGAGGGCCCTTTGAGATGCCCAGGAATAGGGGCCAAATAGGTCAAATGGACATGTGAGTCTGGAGCTCTAGGAAGTCTGGATTACAGGTATCAATTAGGGAGCAATCCCTAATCTCAGCTGTGAAATGGTACCTACCTCCTAAGGGAGGAGTATAGGAGGAAAAGATGAGGTCCTAAGACTGGGGCTCAAGTGTAGCTACTATTTAATGACCTGACAGAGAAAAATGCACCTCGGGGATGGCTGGAAAGCTGGTGAGAACAAGAAGAATGTGGAGTCCCAGCAGGTCAGGGAAGTGAGTGAGTCAAGAAAGCAGGGAGTGCAAAACTGGGTCACATGCTCCTGAGACATTACATAAGATGACTAAAGAAAGTCTGCTGGATGTGGAGAAAAATCACTGTTTTTCTTAGTAAAAGGGATTTGTTTTGCTGGAGACAGGAGCTGGATGGGATTGAGTGAAGAGTAGGAGCTGAGGAAATGGGCACAGTGAATGCAGATCACATCTTGGGAGGTTGGACTATAAGGAGAAGAGAGACCCAAAGGTGGCAACTGGGGAAGGGTAAGAGGGATGTGGGCCTGTTTGGGCGTCAGTTGAGAAATAGCCCATCGAGAGGAATTGGGTGTCCAGGAAGGAGAAGCGATGCTTCAGAGGTGGGACAGAATGGCCACAGAGAAAGGGGAGCAGAGTCGGTCCCTAAAGCACAGGAGGAAGCAGGAGGAGAGAGGCCTGGATGCAGCAGCTTTGGGGGGTGGGGGCTCTGCGGAGACACTGAGGGCTAGGCCTGGGATGGGGTGAATTCAGAGGCTTGGCAAGAGTGAAGTTTGAAATTATGAGGATTATTATTAGAATTACAATTCTCAGGATGCAATGATTGTGCAGTCATTTAAGAAAAAGTGTGATCGGATCACCCAGATTCCTTATATTCATTTTCTGGAGCCACCGTATCAAAACACCCCAAAGGGAGTGGATCCGAACAGCTGGCAGAGAACTTTATTCTGTCATGGTTCCAGAAGTCACAAGCCCAAAATCAAAGTGTCAGCAGGGCCATGCTCCCTGCAAAGTCTCCAGGAGAAGTTCCTTCCTTGTCTCTTCTAGCATCTGGCTGTTGGCTAGTAATCCTGGGTGTTACCTGCCATTCCTTGGCTTGTAGATACTTCACCTGCATCTCAGTCTCTGTCCTCACATGGACATGCAGCTCTAAGGAGAAGGGATGCTTCAGAGGTGGGACAGAATGGCCACAGAGAAGGGGAGCAGAGTCTTTCCCCATATATATATATATTATATATATATAATCTATATATTACATAGATTATATATATATATATAATATCTACCTCCACATTTCCCCTCTCTCTATAAGAACATCAGTCATTGGATTAGCCCCCCCCCATCTTAATCTTTGTGTATTGGCGAAGACTCCATTTCCATATTAGGTCACATTCACGGGTTTTCAGGTAGACATGAATTTGAGGGGGACGCTCTTCAATTCAGTATCTTACCAAGACATGAGACAATATTAATGCATTTTTCAAGTATTTGTAGGATTAAAATAAGAAACCTTTAACAGCTAATGTTTATAGATCTCAAGCGCTTCATCATCACAGTGTCACATACCCCCTGTAACAACTGGTGTGGTATCTCCACTGTCCCCGTGTTACGGATGAGGAAACAGAGGCTAAGAGTAGCTGAGGGACTGATCCAGGGTGAGACCCGAACACAGGGACCCTGATCTCAGAGACCACCTGTAACACTCAGCTCTATTGCCTGCCTTTTTCCAGGTAGCCCTGAGTTAATCAGGAAGAACTTTATCAGCTACTTACCCATCTCACTACCCTTCTCTGCCAACATTCTTTGCTACTATCCCCTTCTCTACATGCAGCGCCTTATACATTCAGCAGGCATAGCTCTGTGCTGACAGCCCACTGCATGAGAGCAGGAGCCTGCTGTGTGGTCCATGTGGGCTGGCAAAATACAGCTCTCCCTTTTCCGGTAACTTCTGGGCTTGGTTTTCTTTGCCCCAGGTCCACCGTGTCCAATTCATGGAGTTCTCGGAAGTGGAGAACCAGGATGACTACTACAGCATGGGGGCTGCATCCATCTACACGCAGGACCCGCACGGAGTACATATCATGTACGATGTGGCCTTGAGTGATCTCAGGGAGCTCGAGGCAGAGCTGCTGCTTGTGGCCAGCCATTACATCGAGAAGGAAAAAGGTCAGAAGTCAGATTTTTAAAAAACTAACCAGCCAAACAAACAATGAACAGTAAGGGCTCCATTTAACACCTTCCGCCTCAAAATAGAAATACATATCCAAGAGTATCTGAAAATTCAGTAAGCGCATACACCTCCCCAATATACGTCTGCTTTAGAAAAGATACAGTCCTGTTTCCAGCTCAAGTCCCTCTTGTTGGAGACCAGAACTATTCTTTCAAAGCTTGATTATAATTCTTACTGTTGTTTAGACTTACTTGTTCCTCAGTGGCATTTCTGCATTTCTCACTGGGTGCAAGGGCTGTCATGCCGGGCCCCGAGGGAAGCAAAGTAAGCAAGTGAAGGTAATGATTTTTTTTTTCCTAAGTGACCAAAAAAAAGAAAAAGAAATAAAAAAAAAAAAAAAGATTGACCTTGGGCAAACAGCAGTTAGAAGCAGACACATCCTTGAGTTCCTGACAAAAAAGCCACCAGGATGCAAGAAGATCTGGGTAGGAAAATGCCAGATAAGCACCAAAGGGAGAAATCATTACTTAGGATAATCGAATAACCTGTAATATGTGTTCTCTGCTTCCTTTTGGCATCACTCAAATGTATCCAATTTTAGAAATAGGTGAAGAAAGAATAATCCTTCTGGAATAATATGACAACACTGGCATTTGATTTGGAAAGAGCTTAGAGTTTCTAGACACATTGCAACACCTAAAAGGAAATTTAGCAAGGGTTTGTGCTATTTTGTAATGAAGAATAATTCATTTTCATATTTATATAAAATGCTGCTCAAAGAATGTTTGACAATTAACCTTTCAGAGCCAGACAGAATTCACTTAACATTGGCTTGAACTCTGCCCTCTTTGCCACAGACCATTGGGTGTCCGAATCATTGGGTGTCCGAACCGAATCATGAGATGCACTGATGTCATCCAACATTCCAGGGCATTTAATTTCAGCTTTTGTCTATAGTCTTTACTTCATTCTACATACTAATGCATCACTTCTATTGATACTCATTCTAATCCCATGCAACTATTTCAAGCTGCTGAGAATTTAATTTGATGGAAAGACTCCGTAGTCATTAGCCTCATGAACATCCTTCAACTGACCTAGTCAGTATGTAGTCATCCATTGTGAAATGATTTCCAAACTGCTGCTGGAGAAATTCCTGATCAAAATCTTTCTCTTGTTTGGTACCCATCATATAAGTGGTAATTATTGAACTCAAAGTTCAGCACCTGAAAAATCTCTTTTTTGATATTTCATTCTGAAGTAGACCACTCAAAAATTAAAAGCAATAATTATGCTGATGCTGAAAATTAACATTCATGTAGTGGGAAAATATTTCAACAGAATGATTACAATGATTACCTTTATTGATTTAAGTTAGTAATTAACATAATTAAGGAATATCTTAGAAACTTCTCTGAAGAGTTTTTACTTGGCTAACATCACTTGAAATAGCAGGTTAAACTGGGTTTGTTGTTAAACCACCAGGGGCCTGTTTTCAGAGAAGGAGAAATGTGTATTTTGCATTTAAATTATAGGTCTGAGGACATTATAGTGAAGATTTCATATTAACTGAATTTTGGTTACATTTCTAAAATTAGTCTTGAAAACTAAAATTAAAGAGTAAAGACAAAAACCTCCACTGACTTAGAAGTCGTCAAGTATGTCCCAGTCTTTGCCAGTGGCTCTCCAGCTGATTCTTAGGAATCCCTGTGACTGATTCGGTGTTTTCATTCCTGAGATGGAGCTGACAGTTCAAGGGCTGCTTTTCTAATAAGAGTAGCTTCGTGGAAAGGCCTGTCTCTGGTCATTCTCACCCCCTTCTCTCCCAGGTCACAAAGAGGGCAACGAGTCAAATACTGGCCAGGACTGGGGATGGGCCCATGCAAGTGTGGACAGATTTGCTGTGCTGTATGACCTGTGGACTTGGGAAGCAGCCCTTCTAGAAAACAAGCGCCAGGTATTTTTCCCTAGAAAACAAAACATCTGTTAAACATTCTTCCAAAACCCAGTATTGAGAAAACAGAAACGAAGAAACTCCGTGGGTCTTTTAGGGGGGCTCCTAATAAAGTAAATAATTAGTTTATTATCTCGGCTAGTTGTCAGGATGTGAATAATACATTTTATTTTCTTTACTGTGGTTCCTTGTTAATAAGAAATAAAATGGGAAGGATTCCTCTTTATCTTCCAGGCATAATTTGCTAGAGGGCTGTATGATTTAGGCTTTTTTTTTTTTTTCTTTTTTTTTAATTAATTTTTATTAACATATAATGTATTATTTGCCCCGGGGTACATGTCTGTGAATCATCAGGCCTACACACTTCACAGCACTCAACAGCACATACCCTCCCCAATGTCCACAGCCCAGCCACCCCATCCCTACCCTCTCCCCCACCTCCCAGCCACCCTCA
>CM053608.1:44367752-44387849 GCA_028646535.1 Procyon lotor | reverse complement strand
GTTGATTTTCTGCTCCTAGAATTGCTGTTCTTATTCTCTTCTCTCTGCTGTTGTGTTTGCCGGCTTTTAGAGTGGTTTTCAGCCTCTTTCTGGATCCCAGTGCTCTCCGTGCCTCCTACACCTCCGCCATCTTGTCTTGGTCCTTGATTTAGGCTTTTATATGTGTGTTTAGTGAGAATGGCTGATGGTTCCATTCACATTCATTGTCCTGTCAGGGATGAGCCTCGTTCCGCTCAACACAGACAAACTGACCTTATTAGAGCCTTTAGAATTACACCACATGTGGGGCAAGCAGTTGGGCGAGGTATGCTCAGTACAACAAGTTATGAGGGTAAGTTTAAAGCGATGAAACAGAAGGTTGCTAAATTCATCATCGTATCATCAATGGCTCATATCCCAGTAATAAATGAAACACTGCTCTTCGTCTTTGTCCTCGGCTTGGATTGTGAGCCCCTCGATGATCACCAGCTGTTGGCAGTTTACTCATCAAACATTAACTATTTACCCTGCACCAGGTACTATCCCAGACATTAGGAACCTATGGATAAATACAAGAAGGTAATCTATCTTTAAGGAATTTCTAGTCTATAGAACTTGATCCCATCTCTTAAGTAAAAATGACAACCTAGCAACGGACAGCTTACAACTGAGGCACACGTGAGATCCCAGAGACCACAGTGGAGGGAGCTATCGGAGTAGAGGAAATGTTGGCAAATTTTCTCAGAGGAAGAGATATTGAATCCTGTTCCTAAGAGATGAGTAAGATGTTGTCTGTCAGAGAATGAAAAATTCCTAAGCAGGGGAAACAGCATGAGGGATGTCAGGGAGGTGTAAAATGGGGAACAAGAAGGCTACTATGACTAGGCGTGAAGGCATGATGAGAAACGAGCGGAGTATGTGTTTGGGTACAGCTGTGAAAGGCCTGCTAATCCATGCTACATTTACACTGTATTTTATAAGCAAAAAAGAGTCATTAGTGAGTTTCAGGAGAGGAGAAATATGATCGTAGCTCTGTTTTTCAACAGCTGCTCGGGTATTAGTGTGGAGAATGGATTGGAGTAGAGGTCCTGCAGAAAACAAGTGCCCTTATTGGAACAGTGACCTGGAGAGGTAGGAGGGGACATACACCAAGGACGGAAGAGTGAGAACAGGAGGGAGGGGCAGACTTGAGAAATCTTTGCAGAAATGGACATGGCAGGATTCGAAGACTAGATGTTGGGGTGAGAGTGTAAGGAATTAAAAATGACTTTCTCAGGGTCAGGGAGGAGGCTATTAACTGAAATGGAATGCAGGAGGAGGGGCACTTTTGAGGGGGAAGATAGTATTACCGAGTTGGTAGCAACAGGCATGTGAGGAGAGTTTGCTAAAACAGGTGTGAATGTTGTGTGGGAGCTGGAGGTTAGAAGGTCAGGAGCAGGTATGAGCTGAGGTATGGAAGTGAACGTTGAACCACAGTAATGAATCAAGGAAAAGCCAGAGATGTCTGAGATGCAGCCCTGGGTAACACTTAAATTGTAGGGGAAGGGCATAGAATAAGAATCCACCAGAAGACTAAGAGGAAGCCAAAGAAACTGGAGAAAAAAGGAAGGAATAGTGTGATGAAAGCCACTAGGGGGAAAAAACAAACAAACAAACAAAAATTAATGAGGAGAGGATAGTCACTAGTGTAGAGTGCAGCAAAACATCAAGAAAGATGACTCCCAAACACGGGGCAGTGGGGTCGGTCACCAGGGTCATTGCCAGCCTCGTAGAACTCTCAGAAGAGGTATGGGGGTGGAAGTCAGCTTACAGTGCACTATGATGTGGTCAGAAGATGGGGAAGTGGGAAGGTTTTCTTTGAACTGTTTTTCTGGTAGACTAGATGGTTTACCATGTCGTCTACTTTCTGGTCTGTTACTCATAGAGATGTAGGTCACCCAATTTTTGAAAACACCTGGCTGGGCTTAAAGGGTGGGAGCCTTGGGCTTTGAACCCTGTTCCTCTTTTCAAGGGGAACTGGCCTCTACAGAGTTTGCATCTGCAACCTTGATCTGGCAATTAGAAACTTACTTTGATCAACTGAGAGATCTAGACTCAGAATGTAATAATTGAAAAGGCTACATTAAAGGTAAATAAGACAGAATCTCTCAAATCAACAAGTTTGTTGGTCCGGACATGAGTTTTTAGCAGCCCCCTCTTTTCTGGACTCTCTCCCCGTCTTCCCTTTCAGGGCTCCTGGCCTCCCATGAAGGCCCCAGGCAGGAGGGCCATAGAAGAAGAGAAGGGCAAAGAGGACAGAAAAACAAACAGATTTCTCCACACTTTGGCTCACACTTCATTCTGGGCTAAGCTATCAGGGCTCTCCACTAGTTTCTTCTATGGTAAATGAAATTATTTTAACTTAAAAAAAAAAAAATCATTGACAATCTCTCCCTCCTATCTCACCCTGACAATAAGTTCTCTATAGAAACTGAGCCATCTGGACCAAAACTGTAAAAGTGTGGCCTTCTAAATCAGAAATTCTGTCAAAAGAGCTTATTTTTAATGGATAAACCGTATTTTTATCTAGAGTACAATTGATTTCTCCCAGTTCTGATTCTCCTGCCAAGTTTGCTCAGCTGTTTTTGATTGTTAAATATATTGGAATCACCAGAGTTAGGAATTGCTCAAACACACTGGGTTGTCTTAAATCCTTAAAGTAACCATATTATGTATAAACATTCATAAAATTAGAGCTGATGTGAATTTAGGTGGATTAAGGAACTCTTAGAGAAGCCAGGCATCAGCTGCGCAGACCACTAAGGGACACGTGGCCCAGATGCTAATTCTACATACAGCCACCAGAGGACACATTTTCAGGGTAGTTTGAATAAGTGTTTGGAGGACTAAAAAAAATAAATAAATAAATCTGTGACAGATTGTGCCTAGCATTGATTTTCTCTTTTGCACTTTCATTTGACCCAAAATGCTATTTTTTAAAGTTTCTGAAGTCCCAGAAACACAGAGTTTGGGGTAAAAAATAATACAAATACAGTCAGGCTTGAGATTATTCGTTTTGGCTTTTTTTTTCTATTTTCTCCAGTACTTGAGACCTCCCATCAGTGTGTACCGTATATTGTTTTGCCTGAGAGTTAGCCCTTGACACACACAGGTGACATCTGACAGGCCAGGAAGACTTCTTAGACAAACACCAGCCCAGAGTTCAAATGGAAATGGGCCAGTTAGCAGACCGATCGTAAATAGAACCTGTGAGGCGGAGAGATCGTGGTCTTAGCCCTGTTGGGAAAGAATTAATAATAAAATTATGCAAGGGCCCATCTGAGAGCGTCTTGAGGTTGAGGCCAACTCTTGAGAAAGCCTATGCAGTGTAGAAAAGAGAGCCATGTTTTCCTTTTCAACCACTTGGGCTGCTAAGTAAAACGTGACTATATCTGGGACATGCTTATACTAAACAAGTTGTTCGTTGTTTATCAGAAATTCATATGGAACTAGATGACCTGTATGTTTATTTGTCAAGTCGAGCAATCCTATGAACAACTCAAGTGAGCTTGGCGTTTTGGTGCCAACCCCTGCAACCTGCTATCAGCAGATTGAACTCACCGGCAAGAACCCTCCCCTACCACCTTTTGCCAAATAGTCGAACAATAGGCCGCTTTGTACAAAAAAAGCAGATCAAGGCATACAAATACCATAAACCGGCTCCTGGGATTGCCTTGGCCCAGTCAGAAAGGTTCAAGTTAGTCCAGAATGTTTTAGGGAAGTAATTGTTTCTTTTCTGACCTCTCCTCTACCCCAGGCTATTGAGTAACACCCATCTTACCCATCACTCCGTCATTTCTGTTTTGTCTTCTGCTATTTAATCATTGAATGCTATTCTAGAGTAGAGCTCAGAAGAGGGAACAGGTAATTTGGATCACCCTGCTTGCTTCCTTTTCCCTGGGACTCACTTAAAGGCCTGGCGATCTCTACCTTCCTTCATTTCTCACTCTGAGATATGTCGAGTCTCTAACCTGCAGAGTGCCTTGTGTGTTCTGAGCTTTTAGCCTCAGAACTAAAAGGCTAAAAGGCTAAACACACTAAAGTGTGTTTTCCTTTTTGTGCTAAGGTTAACCTAAGGTCCCTTAGACCAATGTTCCCCAAAGGGTATCCTGCAAAACCGCATGCTAAATAAAGTGTGCCAGGCCCTCCCTCCTTGTGCTTTAGCATTGAAGGCCAGACACTGGACACCTATTAATAAGACAGTATTTGATTCCCGGTCTGCTACTGACTCTTGAGTGTCTACCTCTTTCAGGAGGCTTGGAAGCTGTGATTGGCAAGATGGAGATACTCCTGGCTTTTCCTGCCATGTAGGTCCTTTACTCCCCTTTGCCTCCTGCACTGTGGCCACCTGTATTCAAGTGGGGCTTGCACCTTCTCAGTTCTTTCTGGTTTTGCATTCTTAGCTCTGGGCTCCAGATGGAGGGGGGCTCTTTATCTCCTCTTAGGAAATTTCTTAGTTTGTTAAGAAGAGGGCTGACTTCCTGGCCTCAGCCCACTGGGAAGACCAATACCCAAGGAAACGAGACACACTTTTTCTCTGATGCACATCAAAGTGTGCTAGGCTATCAGGTTGGTAGAAATTGCACTCAACAATTCACTCCTTGCTGTCAATTAGATGCACACACTGGGTGAGCCTATGTGACTTTGGTGATATGGCTACAATGGGAGCTGACACCTTCCAGAACAGTTGAAACCTCCCCAAGAGGAGCCGGTGAAAGAAGACTGAGGAGGGACATCTTGAACTAAAACTCAGAGGGTGGACGTGTTGGATTAGATCCACAGAGGAAAGGAATTTGTTCTGCTGTGAAATGAATGGAATAAAGCCTTAGAAGCTTCCAGTCTGAGCCGATTTATCCATTAGGCAGTGTGCACTCAGTGTTTAGGATCTAAGAGCTTTGCAAGTACCACTGAAAATGTTTGCAATTTAAGGAAAAACACATCCATGACTCTGAAATAGGAAAAGAAAATACAAAATTGTTATCAATAAGAGCTTAATTATGTGTCAGCAAAATGTAAAAACATGGTAACAGAACACTTCTAAACATCTCATTGCATTTGAAAATTTATAGATCGGATCTTCTCACTTCATTAGAACCTCTGAGTATGTATTGCCCAGAAATCATAGCCAATCACTAATTGAATGTGTCACTCAATTAAAAAGCAAAATTATGAATATCATTTAACATTTTTACAGGAAAGTATTTGATTGGGATGTGAGTACATCTTAATATATTTGATATAATGTGGGACAGGCCTGAACAGTAATCACATTGTTCAGAACTGCTTATCTTGCCCTTAGGTCCCTGTTTGGGATTCCAGCCCAGTGATCTCTCAAGAGCATTTTCCGGATTAGCACCACGACTAATTACACACAAACAGAATATATACACAGATCATAAATTCTTAAGGTCACCGACATAGATAAAAGCAAAATAAAGAGCATCTCTCTCTGAATTCCCACACTGAGAACCCTCTTCAGTGGTTGCTGGGTTAGTGTCTGGGAGCTCTCTTTGGTTTTTAGAAAAGGTTTGTGACCTCCACTAGAGAAGAAGTTTCCTCGATGCCTTTGAGAGTTCTGTACAGGAAGCCCTTCCTAACAGAGTCCTGTCTGGGATAAATGCCTCTGTAGTTAAGGAGACTTTCACCTCAGCCTTCTATTCTACCACCCCTATCATTTCTAGGTGAAATGTGGGCCAACTATCAAAGAAAAGGGGTCAGAAATGGAGCTGCGGATAAGAAGAGGGGAGGAGAGGTGCTGGGAGGCTCAGTTGGTTAAGTCTCTGCCTTTGGCTCAGGTTATGATCCTGGGATCCTGGGATCAGTCCCGCACCGCTGAGCACGGAGCCCACTTCTCCTTCACCTTCTGCCTCTCCCCCGCCCCCGTCTTGTGCACTCTCTCTCAAATAAATAAAAATATTTAAAAAAACAAAAAAAAAGAGGGGAGGAAGCCACCTGCCTATGTTTGGTGATGGAGTAAAACGGGAGCAGGAGAATGAGTCTTTGGAGAACGGTGTTGCGAATAAATATATTTGATGAAGTGACATTGCATGCACCGTCTCCTTGGAGCTTATAACGATTAGATGTTATATTATTCATTATAAAACTCCCCCTTTTATTTGTGGAGAGCAGAGGAAGAGAGGACACAGGCAAAACTAGTGGTCCTTTCTTTGCCCTCCCCTCTGTGGGTTTAGTATCGGCCCTTGGGTTGCACTGGTGCTGCAGCCGCCTGCCCTAGGCTGGTACCCGGAGAGTCTGAGCCATGTACCGATGCCCCCAGGGGCTTAGGTCCCCTCGGGCTTTCCAAAGCGTGGGGTATGGGGGCCTCCCCTCTCTTTGCTGGAGCCTAGGGCTGCCTCTGCTCTTTCCTGACTATAAACCTTATCTGCAGCTTCTTGACAGTTACTTCGAAGCCTACCAGCACGTGTTGGACCCTGAGGAGAGGTTTGCCTTAGCACAAGTGATCACTGATCTCATGCACAGGCGCCCGCGGTTTGATCTCAGCCACCCTTATTTCCTTAAGGCCTACCGAGATGAAGGCACCTGCCTGAGGCTTCACTTGGAGCTGGTGAGGGGCATCCTCAATCAGCACGTAAGTACATTTGGGTTTTAAAATATCATATGTGGGAAGACGATGGAAAACCCAGGCCAGACCGAAAAGTGTTTTCCTTTCATCACGTGATCAGAATCCGGATTTTCTAGGGCAGCGTGCGACGGCATGTTTATTTCAAAGCTCATTTGCATTGTTGAATTCCAAGCATAACTACGGTCTTAAAAGGAAGTTTCCAACCCTAATTACATTTAATGGTCCACAAAAAGAAAGCTTATTTTCACTAGACAATAGAGTTTATTAGTATTGAAAGGAGGACAAAACTTACCCCCTTTACGAGCTATTAATGTATAAAGTTGGGTTTATTATTATTTTTAAGTGTTGTGGCTATTTTTAGGACACTAAAGGAAAAATTACAGTGTAGGTCCTCTTGGGGGTGGGGGGAGGGGTCAGTGGCAGGAAGTAAGCTGAAGATGGATTGTTACAGTGCATTTGCCTTAGACCTGGTTAGAATTTTTTCCTTGTAGTCAATTATTTGACAGAAAGTTTTCTTGTGCCTCTTAAGATTGTCTGAATTTGGTTGCTTTTGCTTTTATTGGCTGACCCTTGGCTCAGACTGAGAGACCAGCGTGTCTTCATGTAAGTGGATCCTCAAAACCGTGTCTGGGTGAAAATTAGTCAAATAATGAAGGGACGCAAAGGACTGCTGTTCTTGGCATACCAGGGCTCATAATTCACAGCCATGGGAAAGTTTAACTTTTCTAATTTTAACTTTTATGCTACATTTCTAGATAGAGCGTCAGCGGGAGTACGTCCAGAGGCTTTGGCAAGAAGGCCGTCCAGATGATAGCAGTAACTTTGGACTTCCCCTTAAAATAATTTGCAAACAACTTATTTCCATCAACAATAGCTGGTATGGTGGCATTGTCTCTAGACATTTTACATTTAATCTCCTTAGATAAGTTAAGGGTGTGATGTTAAGTCTAAAGAGTATTTTACAAAGTACCTCTCAATTATTTGGGGAGATGAGTGATGCAGATATAAAGGCCCCAGAAGAGGGATTTTCTTGCATGCTTAATATCCATTTGCTTTGTAAGTAATAAAGAACAGGGGACTAGAATTTAAAGTTATACCACTAAGTGCAAAATCTTTATTCCCTTGAGAAGTTCTATTAAAAAAAAAAAGCAATTACTCTTAAAATGTCATCTGAGGGCTTAATCAGAGGTGCCACACAAACCAAGGTATATGAAACTTGGATGTGCTTCAAAGTTTCTCAAGAAGGAATCTTATTTCTAGATTCTAGGAATCTATTTATTCTAGAAACCAAAAAGGTTTCTGCAGACTTACCTTGTGACCCCTACCCCTTTAAGGAGCAAATTAAATTTCCCAAGATCATTCCAAGAAGGTACATTCTTTAAGTTACCCCCTTGACATGTGGTTTGAATTCCCATTCCTTTCTGGCCTTTGAGGGTAGTGAGGAAATTGGCAAGTGGGTGACAAGCCCCAGGTTTAGTCTGCGTGGCCCATGATCACAATCTCTGTATGGCCTTCAAATGGGTAAAGAACTTGCCCAGCTCCTTTGAACATGTAACAAGTTATCTGTTGAGCACCTACAGCTCTCAGGAACTGTGCTGGGAGGTGAGGACACAGTTGTGAACAAGAAAGGCATGGCCCGGTGCTCCTGTCAAGTGCACACTTTCAGTAGGACGTGGCCACACTGGGCTGTGGAATCCTCCTGGGGACCAGCAGGATGCCGTGGGATTTCATAACTTATGTTCTAACCTTATCCCTTGAGAAAGAGCCCTGGGAGTTCCAGGCACAAGACAGCATGTTCTCCACGGACCTTTCTCAGGACTGTTTTCTTCACTGTAACAAGCTTGGGACATCAGCTGTGTGTCGGGGGGCTGGCTACAGAAAAGATTCTACTGTTCAGGAAATGGGTTTTTGGCAGAACTTGCTAGAACTATATGGATACAAAGACCTGTCAGAATAGTCTCAAAAGCAAATGTTATTTTCTTGATGACATTCCTTTCCAAACTTAGGGTTGTATTTTTTAAGATCTAGAACAAAGAAGAATTCCATTTGCATAGGTTTAAGAAGTATTTATGTTCTTTAGTTCAATGTAGGTATAGAAAGGGCCTTGACTTGTGCTGTATCCTCTATTTTCAAAAGAATATCGACAGACAAGCATTTTCTCATTTCTGGTGTCATCCATTTATAAAATAAAATATTCTTATGGTGAACATGAATGATTCTAGCAGTTGTGTATAGAGCTTAAAATTTGTCTTTGTTTATTACCATTTTGGGAGAAAAGGATAAAGACTCAGGGGAAAATATAGAAACAAGTCATGGATATTATTTGTTTAATATTTTTATTTTTAAGTTATATTTTCACTTTTAAGTTATTTTGTTTTCAAACATTTGACTAAATGCTGATTATTGGAATGTTTACAGGTTTGCCGTATACAGTTTAAGAACCATTAGGGGAATCTGGGTAAAGGATATATGTGATCTGTCTGTATACTGTTTCCTACAATTGCATGTGGATCTAAAATGGTTTCACAATGAAAAAGTTTAATTATAAACAAACAAAAAGAATCAGATTGGACTTTTAGGAATAAACTCTTAGAGCTTCCAATTTTAAAGGGGTTCACGTTAAAGCAAAAGGCATATTGTATAATCTGGTGGAGTCTGGATGGCCTCTTTGGCCCCTTCGAACTTCCAATTTGTTGTAATGCCCTGGATTATAGCAGCTATTTTATTAATCTTAGAAAATGAAAAATTCAAATATCTTTTGAAATAGTTGAAGTTCTTCATTGTGTAAAATTGTCATTGATTAGTCCTCTTTTTAAGCCCAGCTTTGAAGAACATTTATCTGCTGGAGTTCCACCCTTCCCTGGGCCTGGCATCACTCATCCCACGATCCCTTGAGCACCTCCTCCGAGAGGCCCGCCACACCTGCAGACCCAAATCCGCCAGCAGCCTCACCTTGCTGGAGAGACGTGTGCTGCGGCTGGCCCTGGATATGTGGCTCACACCGGCCAGGCCCGAGTCCTGGTACAGCGCTCAGCTCCAGAGAGATGTAGGTTGTCTGAAGAGGGTCGGGGAGGCGGGGGTTCCTTGGCAAAGAGAATGTTTCCACCCAGATGTTACTACTTAGCTTTGTTTTTCTGTTTGGCTCTGTTCCTCTCCTGTTTGGCCAGAGACAGATCATAGTCCTAGGCCTTGCCAACATTTTTATGTAATTCTTTTTTCATTTTTGGTCAAAGTTTCTACTTTATCAGGACACTGCTACAATTAGAAGGGAGATGTACATAGGTATGTAGGAAATGTTTTCTGGCTTATTATATATATATTTTTAACAATGTACATTTTTATTAAAAGTTATTTATTTCATTGTCACTGAGACTTTTCCTGGAATTCCATCTTTTTTGTCCTGAGCTGAGATCTGGGAGAGGAGAGAGAGAATACTAAGTGAGGAGTCAGGGATCCAATCAAGTTCAGCCCTGCCATTGATTTCCTGTGTGACTCTGAACACGCCTCTTAGCCTCTCTGAGCTTCCCTTTCCTATTTTCTAACATTATGTTTGTGTGTTGGGGGGGGGGGATGGAAGTGAGCTTGGTGGTCTCTGAAGTCCCTTTCAGCTCTAACATTCTATGGTTCAAACGGTGGCCTAATGATTTACCTGGTATTTGTAGTTAGATTTTAATTCTTTTCTTTTTCCATTAAGGCTATCACAGTTGAGCCTGCGATTCCAATTTGACCTTACTATGTGTGGGTACATGCTGTATGATGAAGGAACTTTCAAGGACCCCAGCTGCCAAAAATATCCCTTCCATGTGTCTGCCTTGGCCTCCTACTCCCCTCCCTCTTGCCCAAACTAAATTTCTATTTTACTTTAATTAGTTTTAAGTTGATCAAAATAATCAGAATTTTAGCAAAAGAAACAACAACAAAAAATTACCCTAAATATAATCACCCAAATGCATTCACAATAATTATTTTTTCTGAATTCAAGTCTTCTTGAAATGGGTGTTAACATAGTTATAATCATATCCTTTATACTCTATCCCCTGATTTCCTCAGTTAACTTTGTAGTATGTATTTTTTCATATTGCTAACTAGTCTTTATACTCACCTTTATGAGTATAATTCCCTCAAGGGATGAATCATAACTTATCCAACTATTTCCCTATTGTTGGACATTCAAGTAATTTCTGATTTTTCATTATTATTAAAAATATTATAAGGTACATCTCCATGCTTACAGATTTTTCCATATTTTAAATCAATTCCTTTTGATATATTCTTAGAAGTGGAATTACTGAAACGAAATTTAAGTGTTTGGATATAAGTTGGAATATTGAAATGCTGCCAATAATTTATAAAGTGTACCAATTAGACTACATTGTACAGTATTAGGTGTAAGCAAATAAGGTCATATATATTTATATAAATATAAATATATCTCTACGTACGTCACATTGCACTGTTAATTTTCATTTCCTTGGTATTTGTTGAGACTAAATATCCTTCCAAAAGTCTTGTTACAAGCTGTATTTTTTGTGATTCTTCTATTCTTTCCCTTTATTTATCTCTTTAAATTCTAATGTCATTCCTATCCACTTACATGAGCTCTCTAAAATGAAAGCTTTAACCCTTTTGTCTATCATATTTTCTGCAATATTTCTCCCAACTTGTCTTTGTATTTTTTAACTTTATTTTCATATAGTAAAATCTGTTGATCTTTTTCTTTGTGATTTCCTCTATCTTCCTAAATCCAGAAAGCCAATCTTTTCCCTCATGTTTTACGTCTTACTTTTTTCTAATTTCTTAAGGTTTTGATTTCATTTTAAAAATATTTCACTTCTGGGGCGCCTGGGTCACTCAGTGGGTTAAAGCCTCTGCCTCCAGCTCAGGTCATGATCTCAGGGTCCTGGGATCAAGCCCCTCATCGAGCTCTCTGCTCAGCAGAGAGCCTGCTTCCCCCGCCTCTCTGCTTGCCTCTCTGCCTCTTTGTGATCTCTCTCCTCTCTGTCAAATAAATAAATAAAATCTTTTTTAAAAAAATATTTAACTTCTTTAGTATTCTACCTGGAGACAGAGAGAGAGAGAGCAAGAGGAGGGTATGAAGTATGGCTCAAAATTCCAAAATTACCAGTCATGTATCTTACTATCACTTATTGCAGAGTCTTTTCACATTGTATTATAGTACCAGATCTTTTCAATGTACTTTAAATTCTCTTATAACTCATAGTGAATATTTGAGATACCTGTCTAGTTTCCCATTGATGCCATGCCAGTTTTAATTATTATTTTTGAAATGTGTTCAAATCTGTATCCAGAGATGATAAATCCTCAGATTAACCTTTGATATTAGGCCAAAAAATGGGACAGGTGTTGCCCTTAGAAGACATGCAGAAATTAGTTTAATACATTTTTTTTTATCACTCTGGAAGACTTCAAGAATTGAGAAATTGCATCTTCTAGTAGAACAGGCCTATGGTAGATAAGTGGACAAATAAGGGAGCTTGTACACGCTTAGAGATCCAAGCCAGGAAAGGCAGATTCAGGGGCCCCAAACTGGGTCCTTGCTGGGAATAAGCGCAAGGGTAGCAGAGACGTCAGAGCAGAGGAGCCAGCCATGCCAGGAGGGAGTTAAAGAACAATGAGGTTATTTCAAAAATTGCCCAGGGCTGGCTCTTCCACGAGGAGCACTGTAAAGGCAGTTTAGCATATTGTAAAACTACTGAACTTGGAATTAGGAAGCGTAAGTTTACCCTTGGTACTGCTGTGTGACCTTGGAAAGTTTCAGTGTTGCTTCAGATTTCTTGCTGATGAAATGGAAATCATGGCATCCATGATTCCTACTTCATGGGGATCTTGTGAAGATAGAAATGAGGTCATGTATGAGAAAACACGTTGAAATTTTGAAACTGCCGATAGAAGAGCTTATAGGAAATTATTATTATTATTGGCCTCTGAAACACTTGGAAAATATCAGGGATTTCTACTATTCTTTATTTTGGCTTAAAATATTTATGATAATGATAACAGCAAATACTATGTACTGGGCCATTTTGTGTATATTACTTAACTTTCTCAACAGTCCTCTTAGGTAATTATTATCTACTTGTTCCTCTCAGCTACTGTTACTATTCTTATCCACCCTTTACAGATGAGAGAGCTGAGAGAGAGCAAAATTTCACAGCTTATAAGTGGCAGAGCTAGGACTTAAACCAGGAAATCTGGATCCAGAAATTGGGCCACCTAGAGTGTTTTTTTTTAATATGTGAGCTTTCTTTTTTTAGATTTTAAAAAGTGCTTTGTTTTCTTTCAGTTGTTTTCAGCTAAAGTAATGGGAGATCCCTTTCTCCTGGAGGAGATAGGTCTGCTTGCACTCAAGTCTGCAGCAGACGAAGGACAGAGCCAAAGCCAAGGTTCTCCTGTGCAGCTCCTGGAGACATTTTCGAAACTTCTGGAACTTGTGACCCTCCGCCACCGGCTAATAGAAATGAGTCTGGAGAGTGTACACTTAGCTTGGTCAGTAGGGGGACTAAGGATTTCGATGGAGGAGAACAGACCTCAGGTGTCCCAGTCTTTAAGTCTTGTTCCCTCTGTGCCCCGGGGCAGCCAGAGTGAGCTTTCTAATTGGCTGAAATGACTGCCTTGGTCACTCGTTCCTACCCAGGCCTCCCTACATGCCTCTCTGACCACTCAGCTGGGCTAGGCCTTCCTCCTGGCACCTGGGCTTCCTCTCCATTTGGCACATTGCCTTTCAGTTAGATACTTAATACTGGTTTATTAGTTTTCCTACTGGTATAAGCTCCCTGATTGCAAAAACGGTATCCATGTTGTTTCCCGTGGTGTCCCATCAGCTGGTATGAGGTCTGACCTACACAGTTCCTCTGAATATTTACCAGATTTGCTCTTAATTATAATTAAGTTGAATAGCAGAGCAGAAGCAGTAGAGAGACGCGAGGGAGGTGAGGGAGGAGTCAGTGACAGTATTCAGGCCTGAACAGAGGTTTGAAAGATGCAACAGGGAGAGACAGAGAGATTGAAGAGTTAGGTTTTAGGTATGAGTGTTCGGTGGATGGGAAGACATCCAAGTGGACATGTTTTAGAAACAGGAAAGATATGGAGTTAAAGGGTCTATTGCAAGCATGTACGAGTTCTATTATGTTCTGGTCCTCATGAGAGGCCAAAGGGGCCAATCATCTACCACCAGCCATTACCAAGGGCCTGCTATGACTAGAGTCTGTATTGGGGACTTTATGTGTATTCATTCATTGAATTTCCAGAATATCCTTAAGAGGATCCTTACTAATATTTACCAGCAAGGAAGTAGAGGCTCAGAAAGTTAAGTAATTTACTTAAAATCACATAACTAGAAAGTAGTAGAAGCAGAATTCAAACTATAAGTTAAGATATTTATTAACTTTTACGATGCTACTTCCCCATAATTTTTGATCCTTGTTCTCAGGAAGCTCACAATTTAAATGTTAGTTCTACTACAGTTTAATATGATATCTTAGTCATACAACCAAAATACTGTGGGAACTCAGAAGGTGTATTATTTCATTATTTATAAGGTGGATCAAGGAAAATTTCATAAAAGAGGCACTGTTCAGGGATGAACTGTGTCCCCTGGCAGGTTCATGTGTTCAAGTCCTAATCCCCAATGCCTCAGAATGTGACCTTATTTGAAGGTAGGGTCTTTACAGAGGGAATCAAGTTAAAATGAAATGATTAAGGTGGTTCCTCTTCCGTTTTGACTGGTGTTCTTATAAGATGAGGAAACTTGGACACAGACATACACAGAAGGAAGATGATGTGAAGACACAAACAGAAGACAGCCATGTATAAGCCAAGGAGAGAGTCTTGGAGCAGATTCTTCCCTCATGGCCCTCAGAAGGAAACAGCCCTACCAACACCTTGATCCCAGACTTTTAGCCTCCAGAATTGTGAGACAAATTTCTGTGTATGGTACTTTGTTACAGGAGTCTAGCAAACTAATAGAGGTGCCATTTGAATTCAGCCTTAATGTACCAACTTTTCAAAATGGAGAAATGTGTTAGAATGTGGGGGTGGGGGTGGGGAGACATTCTAGACTCTTAAGGCTGAACTGCCAGAGGGGCATCTGAATGGAGTCTTACTTCGAGTCATGTAAATGTGGGAGCTGAGCTCAGAGTTGGGACGGGACAGAGGTAGGATCACAGGTTCTTACAGTAGAGGGTGATCATTAGGACTCTGGGTTGGAAGACAAACTCCCCAAGGAGAGGACAGAAAAGATGAGAAGAGGACCAGGTTTGGAACCCCAGGAAATACTAGAATTTGAAAATAAAGAGGAAGAGAAGCCAATGAAGACTGAGAGATGGTCATGAGTTAGGAGTGTGGAGACCCTGGATCCAAGAGAACAAAGATGTTCCTCAAAGAGAGGATAGTTACCAGCTGCAAAGAGCTCTGAGAAAATACAATGAGCCTTGTATTGAAAGCGGTATTGGTGACCCCATGAGCACTCTGAGGACAGAAGCCAGCTTGCAGGAAATGAGAGTTGAGGAAGTGCCCAAGCACATCTCCTCCTACTTTAACTACTATATTTAACTGTCTGTCATAGTGTAGAATGGATGCAAGACCTTTGTGACTCATTCACTTTATACCGGACTTGGCGTAATCTGGTTTTGACTTTTGCTTTTGTGCTTATTCAGATTTTTTTGGGTTTTCTTACCACTTAACTTTTCTTTTAGTGGAAAATAATAGCAAATGCTCTTGGTTCTTTATCTACCCCCCCTTTTAGTCTCTATAAGGAACTGGCATGGGAGATGGGTTTTGAAGAGTTCCATTTGTATCTGAGGCCTGTTCACTTTGAATGTGCATCACTCAGAGACAAAGTGGACCACCCGCCTCCTGTCTTTATCACCTCTCTGCTGGAGAACAGTGATCAAGTGGACAGGTGAGCCTTGAAAAGGTCAAAGTACAAATAATGTAGTGGTAGAATGAATGGCCAGTGAAAAATAATTTCTATCCCCACTGGACACACAAATACAATTTTTATTTCTAAATCCCCTCTCTTATATTCTATCTGCCATGATGCCATTTCTTTTTTTCTTTTTCTTTCTTTTTTTCTTTACTGGGGTAGGGGGAAGATCTCAGTGAAGGGGGATAATTGAATTGCAAAACACTGATTAATGGAAGAATTGGATCAGAGAGCTCAAGTGAGATAGAATCACAGGCTCAGCCACTGCCCGGGTTGACCATGTTGCTTTTGAGTAGAAAGGGGTGTGAAGGTTTGTCTCATGAGACAGGAACCATGGACTATAAGTCCAGAACACTTCTCCCACTTTCCCTAGGATGAGGAAGAAGTCAGTCAATTTTTTTTTAGCAGCTATATCCTTGAAACTCTAATACAATGTACAAATCTAACATGCATGGCAATATCTCAGTACAACTCTTTTGTCGGCCAGCAGCAGAAGCAGACTCAAAGCAGTGAAACTTCTTCGTGCCCCATAGGTTCAGCCCATTGCTGGTAAGAAAACATTCTTACTAGTAACAGATCATGTGTCTACTTAGTCGGGAAAGGAATCTTTTTCCTCTAGACAGATTCAGCCTTTGATGTGTGCTGAGAAGAAACTTCTGTCTCCCTCTTCTTTCCTTCTCTTCTAGTTTGCCCTTCCCCTGAGGGTCCTAGCTCCGTCCCTGGAGATTCATGGTACTGGCCCCACTCCAAGGAAAGCAAAGATGACTCCAAGGGGGAAAAGTCACCTTTTTATTTTGCTAGTGTGGCTCAGTGCTCAAAATGTAACTTCAATGTGTTAATATGTTAAAGGACTCCTCTCTTCTCCAAGGAGACCATGGGCTGAAATGGAGAAAGTTAGGATGATAGAATATGGATAGAGTTTCTCAACATTGGCATTATTGAAATTTGGGACTGGATGACTCTTTCTTAGAGGGGACTAGTCTGTGCAGCAGAAGTGGTTTATCAGCACCCCTGACCACTACTTCCCAGATGCCAGTAACACACCTCCTACCCGATTATAACAATCCCAGATGTCTCCACACATTGCCAAATATCCCCTGGAGGCTAAATATTTCCCACTCTAACCTGTCACACTAGCTAAACCACAAATCATAAGGATTTAGAGATGTCTCACAGAAGCTGAAGGTAGGAAGGGTGATTGGGTCTCAGATGAGGCTCCAACCTGGAGCCAAGCTATTTTCTGATGGCTCTTCAAGGGCCTCCTACTGGAGCTGGTATTTTACACTGATGTAAAATAGGGCATATTTTTATTCAGCTGGAATCAACTTATCAGCACAAAGTGCCCAAATCATCTGTGACCTGGTCAAGCTGTGATTGGTTCTCCCAACAATGTCCCAACTATGACCCAACGATGACCCAACAATCCTGCAAGATCTGGGAGCCTTCTCAATTACCAGGGGAAGGTTTATGCACCCAAGGATCTTGTCTCTTGAGTTTGCATTTTTTTTATTTATGTTAATTCTTTAAAGTTGCCACTTTGGGGTGCTGTTATAACAACAACATATATCAAACATGAGCATAGTGGCTTACATTTTAAAAAGCCCATTCATGCATATTATCCCACCATATATTTGCCTTAACCCTATGAGACAGGTGATATCTCCCATTTACAGATGAAGAAACAAAAATTCATAGGTATTAAATTACTTGACATAGTCTCATAGGTATGGACAAAGGACCATATCCCAAGGCATAAACATGGTTGCAAAGAACATTTAGAAAATTATTGGGGCAATGGAAGAGAGCAAGGACTGGACAGCTTTTAGGGAGTGGACAAAGGGGCTTGGGTCAGTGAAGAGCCTGAGGACATGAGGTCGAAGGTACAAAGAGAAACAGGATAAAACAGTGGAATGGGGATCAAGAGAAAAGAATTTGGAGTCAGTGGTCACCACAAGGAAAATGCAGGGAGATAACGTCCCATAAGGATTGAAAAGACCCCAGAGCCCTTCAGTCTTTCGGCAGAAATATCAAGTCTTGTGTAACATCTGTACTTGGTATTATTGCTGATGTCTCAGAGCTAATCACTTACAATTCGGTCCCATCAAAATGGGCCCGTCCTGACTACCAGCATGGAACCACAGACCAATGTCACATTTCTTCTTGCAGATATGCTCCTACTACTCTTGTCTTAGCCATCTCTGAGGTGGATGAAAACCAGGTTGGCAAGTTTAGCTTTTATACAAAGGAAGCCATCCTTAAGGTAAATTATTTTTTTAAAGAAAAATAAAGTAAAATTAAGCAATTAGCTCATGTATTTCTTAAAAAAAATCATCATATTTAATTCATATGTTTGGTTCCCATGTGGAAAAAAGCTTCCAACTTCATAAATAACAGTGCTAGCCTTGTCTTATTTGTTGTGTATATTGGTCCGGTTTGAACCACAGAGCCTGCAACACCCTTTGCAATAACTTCTGTTAGGTTTTAAAAGGAAGCACATGTAGTGAACAATCTTTGTACCAAGTTTTTAAAATACGCACCTGTTATTGGAGCTTTCATCTGATCTTCTTAAACTTGGTGCTGTTATTTTTCCCCTTCCACTCAGATGAATTTCTTTGCTTCTGTGCATGTATGTGTAGGTTTGTATTTGTGTATTTTTTACTTTTTTAATCTATTTTTATTCTTTTAAGATTTTTATTTATTTGAGAGAGAGTCAGAAAAAGCATGAGTGGGGTGGTAGGGACAGAGGGAGAGGGACAAGCAGACTCCCTGCTGAGTGTGGAGCCCACTTCAGGACTCAATCTCAGGACCCCGAGATCATGACCTGAGCCAAAGTCCAATGTTTAACTGACCAAGTCACCAAGGTGCACTTGTGTTTGTATCTTTAAAATATTAATCTAATCTTGGCAGTTTTAAAAGGCTGCCACAGAGCACGTTTGCTAGTTCTTCAGAGCCTACTCATGCTTTTCTGACCAGAAACCTGATAGTGTCCAGCCACAGGGTAAATCAGGCCGGGAGGGTGCCTTTCCAGGATGAAATGTGGCTTAGAGAGAGACCAGATTCAGTCCTGTGGCTGAGAAGAAGCGAGGATCTCAGCTCATCCTGCAGTTTGATTCATATGCTTACATGTTAAAGAAGTGGTGATCTCAAATCCTCTACTTCATCTCTTTCTTTATGGCAGAAATGCCTAATACCTTTCACATTTTCTTCTTTTAGCTCTTATTCCATTCAGGAGTGGAAAATATGCAAGTGACCCTTGCATGCCAAACAGCTCAGAAAAATGCCTTGATGGTGGCTGTCCAACAGGCGTCCTCCTATCCCACAGCCCAGTGGGGCTGTCCTGCTGATGCAAAGGTCAGCCTCTAAGAGAAACCGGAGGCATGCTGCCACTATGACGGCGGATGCCAGGGTACCCCTTCCACCCCTGCTCAGCCTGCCTTAGCCTGCCCCCTCTCCCCTCCCTTCTTTCCTTCTTCCCCTTCTCCCCTTCCTTCCTTCTCTTTCTTCCTTCTTTCCCTTCTTTTCTGTTGTTTTATCTTTCCTTCCCTCCTCCTTTCCTTTCCTTCTTTCCTAATGTGAAGTCAACACATGACCAAATCCTTACTGGGTCTCTTAGTTTTTAGTAATTTGCTAACAATTTTTTCTTTGTGTGTAACTCTGTAATATTGACTGGCTAGAATCATCTGCAGAAAATATCCTGTTCCTTCACCTCTACCCTTTGTAGATAACTGATTTTATTATTTTCTGTTTTATTCTTCCTTCATTGCTTTTTGCAAAAGTAAACAGAGACATTTGTCCCTTCTTTTTTCTACAAAAAGTAACACACAATGTATAACCCATTTCCCCCAGATTTCTGTGGTTGTTATTGAGATATAATTTATATAACATAAAGCTTCACCCTTTAAAGTATATAATGTACAAGATTTTGTAACCTTCATCACTATCTAATTCCAGGTCATTTTCATCACTTTCAAAGGAAATCCTGTACCCATTAGTAGTCACTTCCCAGTCCACCCCCTTCCCTCAGCCCGTAGCAAACAGTAATCTACTTTCTGGCTCTATAGATTTGCCTATTTGGGACATTTCACATAAATGGAATCATTCAACATACTGTCTTTTGAATCTGGATTTTTTTCACTTAGCATGTTTTCAAGCTTTATCCATGTTGTAGAATGTATCAGCACTTCATTGCTTTTTACTGATGAGTAATATATATACATATATATAATTATATATATATTATATAGATAGACCACATTTTGTTTATCCATTCATCAGCTGACAGATATTGGGTTGTTTTTACTTTTTTGGCCATTATGAATAATGCTGCTATGAACATTTGCGTGTAGGTTTTTATAAGGACATATGTTTTGAGTTTTGTTAACCCTTGTTAATGTCTCTCTTTTTTTATTTTAGCCCTCCTATTGGAAGTAAAATGGTATCTTATTGTGGTTTTGATTCGCATTTCTCTAATTGCTAATGACATTGAACATCTTTTCATGTGCTTATTGGCCATATATGTGTCTTCATTAGAGAAATTTCTTTTTTTTTTTTT
>CM053608.1:44316981-44367252 GCA_028646535.1 Procyon lotor | reverse complement strand
ATTAACCTGAGGAAAATCCGGAGCGGTTGGAAGCCACCACTCAGCCGCGGTGGAGTTTTTCTTGTGTAGAGATCCAGACAGTCTTACACCTCGCGCCGATTTGTAGGTGTTCGGGATGTTTTGGCAGATTTCCAGCTCAATTCAGGGGACCGGTGGCAAGGACGACCCTTACTCGTTCGCCATCTTGCCTCCTTCCTCTAGAGAAATTTCTATTCAAATTCTTTCCCTTTTGTATAAAATAAAATTTGTCTTTTCATTATTGAATTATGAGTTATTTATGTATTCTGAATTCAAGTATCAGTATATGTATACTTATCAAGTATATGATTTGCAAATATTTTCTCCCATTCTGAGAGTCATCTTCTCACTTTCTTGATGGTATCCTTTAAAGCAGAAATTTTTCATTTTGATGAGTTCAATTCATCCAGTCTTTCTTTTGTCATTTATTCTTTTGGTGTCATATTTGAGAAATCATTCCTGAATCCAAAGTCACAAAGATTTATTCTTCTGTTTTCTTCTGAGAGTTTTATAGTTTTAGCTTTTGCATTTAGGTCTATGTCCATATATGGTTAATTGTTGTATGTAGTATGAGGAAAAGGTCTAATCTCATTTTTTGGCATGTGATGTGTTGCCCCAGCGTCATTTGTTGAAAAAACTCATCTTTTGCCATTGAGTTATCTTGACACCTTTGTCAAAACTCAATTGACCATAAATGTTAACAGTGTATTTCTGTGTTAAGTTTTGAAATTGAGAAATATGAGCCCTCCAACTTTGTTCTTCTTTTTCAAGATTGCTTTAGCTATTTTGAATCCCTTGCATTTTTATATGAATTTTAGGATCACCTTGTCAATTTCTGCACATACACAAAAAACACCATTTGAGCCTTTGATAGGGATTGCATTGAATCTATAGATCAGTTTGGATCCTATTGCCATCTTAAGTCTTCTGATCCATGAACACGGATGTCTTTCTATTTACGTCTTTAACTTCTTTCAACAGTATTTTGTAGTGTTCAGTGTACAAATTCTGTACTTCTTTTGTTAAATTAATTCCAAAAGATTTTATTCCTTTTATTATAATATAAATGGACTTGTTTTCTTAATTTCATTTTCAGAATGTTTATTGCTAATATATAGAAATACAATTGGTTTTTGTATATTGATCTTGTATCCTGCCACCTTACTAAACTAGTTTATTAATTTTAATAGTTTACTTGTATGTATGTATGTATTCCTTGGGATTTTTCTTAAAGATTTTATTTATTTATTTATTTGACAGAGAGAGAGAGAGACAGCGAGACACAAGAAGAGGGAGTGGGAGAGGGAGAAGCAGGCTTCCCGCCAAGCAGAGAGCCAGTGTGGGGCTTGATCCCAGTATTTGGGGATCATGACCTGAGCTGAAGGCAGATGCTTAATGACTGAGCCACCCAAGCGCCCCAGGATTTTTTAAAAAAGATTTTGTTTATTTCAGAGAGAGAGAGAGCACAAGCAGTGGGGGAAGGGGCAGAGAAAAAGGTAGAAGCAGACTCCCCACTAAGCAGGGAGCCTGACACAGGGCTCAGTCCCAAGACTCTGAGATCATGAACTGAGCTGAAGGCAGACGTTTAACTGACTAAGCCACCCAGGCATTCCTCCTTAGGATTTTTTATACACAAGATCATGTTATCTGCCAATAGAAATAATTTCATTTCTTCCTTTCCAATCTAGATAACTTTTCTTTCATTTTCTTGTCTAATTGCCCTAACTAGAACGTCCAGTACAAAGCTAAATAGAATGGCAAGAGTGGGTATTATTATCTTATTCCTGATCTTACGGAGAAAGCTTTCAGTCTTTTACCACTAATTATGATGTAAAAATTATGGGTTTTTTTTTTTTAATAGATACTTTTTATAGGTTGAGGACATTTCTCTTTATTCTTAGTTTGTTGAATGATTTTATCATGAAAGAGTTTTGGATTTTATTACATATACTCTTTTGGACTTCGTTTTCACTAAACAATATATCCTAGAAATCACTCCACATCAGTTCATAAGGATTTTTCCCCACTTTTTTAAACAACAGTCTAATTCTCATGTGTATGTATGTTCACCAGTAAAATTAAACATGGTTTTAGGAAATCAACTTTCCAGGTGGTCTTTTAACGTTAAGTCTTATAGATTCTATTCAACTCACTGTATTTAACCCTTATCATATTTGTCAACCTCTATTTATCTATTTCTACTCTTTATGTTAATAGGAAAATTCAAATTTATGAGTATGGCAAGAATACTCATTCCTTGCTTCTACTGCCAAATAGTAATTCCCATAGAAATTAAATGCTGAAGTAGAAAATAAGGATAGAGTGAGTTATATTGATTTTTTTTTCAAATCTCATTTTCCAAAATCTTAATTCAGTACCTCGTATAAGTTAGGCTCATCAGATAATACTGAGGCACAATTCATGCTCCTGAAGAACTTTGAGATCAGGGTATAGAAGGGGGACAGGCTCACAAGTGGTTTAAGCACAAGTTGTGAAAGAAGTTCAACAAGTTATAGAAGGAATTTAAAGAAAAGAAAGGTCACATCTGGGGAACCAGGAAGGGCAGCACAGAGAGGGGGCATTTGGGAAAACCTGAAGGATGAGTTTTTTGACAGGCAGAGAGAAGAGCCTTCAGATAACTCAGGCTTGGGAACAAGAAAGGGCAGATGGATACTAGATAAAAATGAAGAACCCCGCTTGACCACCACTGGTGATTTTCATACATAATTGACATAAGGAATTCTTTATTCAATTCTTTTAATCTTATAAAGAATACTAATATATAAAACAGATATAAGTGGGGTTATTCTTGTTGAAATGGAAAGTGAGAGTATTATGAGTTCCTAAGATCCATTCAAAAAGCAAATGCTGACAGTCACTGGATTGGAGCACAGAGCAGGAATAGGAAGACATTAAGGCTATATACATGAGTGGATGTGTGAATATATATAGTAATATATGAATATATAGCAATGTATGTAAATATACAGAAATGTGTGACTGTATATGTGTATTTATATTGCTTTCCTACAAGGGTGGGACAAAGAGGACTGATGATATAATAAGGAGGAATAAATGACAGAGACAATGAAAGAGAACAAGAGGAAATGAGGGAAGGGAGGAGGGAAGGAAAGAAATGAGAGACAGGAAGAGAACAAAGTTGTGTACTGCTACCAAAGCCGAAGGAAAGGAGAGTTTCAGGAAGAAGTGAGTCACCAAAGGAGATGTACAGATGGTAAATAAGCACATAAAAAGGTGTTTAACACCTTTTTAGTTATTAGAAAAATTAGAGTTGTTAAGGAAACGCAAATTAAAACCCTAATGAGAAACTACTGTACACCCCTTAGAATGGTTAAGGTTTAAAAGATTGACCATTTTGAGTGTTGGCAGGGATGTGGAAGATCTGGAACTCTCATACACTGCTGAAGGGAATGCAGAGCGCTCAATCACTTTGAAGACATTTTGACAGTTTCTTAAAAACTTAAACATACACTTAGCATATAATCCAGCCATTTCATTCCTGGGTATTTACCCAAGAGAAGTGAAACACATATTCATACAAAAACATACACAGATTTTTATAGCAGCTTTATTTAAAATAGCCAACACCTGGAAAGAACCCAAATGTCCTTCATCAAGTGAACAGATAAGCAAATTGTGGTATATCCATATAATGGAATACTACTCAGCCATGCAAACAAATGAATTAGTGAGATACACAATAATATGGATGAAGCCATACCAAAAAGGAGTACATACTGCCCGACTCCATTTATATAAAATCCTAGGAAATGCATTCTAATCTATTGTTGGAGAAAGCAGAGAACAGTGGTTGCTTAAGAAAGGTGGAATGGGTGGATGGGCTGGTCATTATTCTGATTGCAGTGATGATTTCATAGTTGTGTACACATGCCAAAACTTATCTGATTGTACACTTTAAATATGTGCTGTTTATTAAATGTCAGTTTTATCTCAGTAAAGCGATTGTTTTTAAAAGAAGAGGAAAAAAGAAAAAGAAGTTGGAAGTTGATAGAGTTAAAAGTAAAGGGAAGAACCAGAAGAGCAGGGATTAGAATGAGACCATTTGACATTCTCAAAAGCTCATTGCTGACTGACGGAGCAGTTCTGATGGGGTTGGAAGCAGGACTAGCTTGAAAGCAAGGCTGTCAGAGTTAAGGAGTGAGATGGTGACAGAAGGATAGAAGCAATGTGCATTCATTTATTGCTCCTGTATCAGTCCACCTAGGCTGCCACAACAAAATACCAAAGAAAGGTTTTCTTCCACACCCTCCGTTCCCCTTCCTTTGTCTTTACATTGTTCACGGCAGCATATGAGCCTGCCTCCATTTGCTTAGGCTGAACCACAGTGGGCACCCTGCCTCAATTTTCCAGATCTTGCAGTCATGAAGTCCGTCAGCAGTATTTCTGGAGAGGCCACTCTATACAGAGCACTCCAACTAGCTATCTTATAGAATGGAGAATTTTTTTCAGGGCAATTTAGACAACTGCACTTTATTCTAGAAATAGTTAAGCTACTGCCTCACCCCTACATTGTGCAAAATCTCTCTTCCCTTCCCTCTTGTACTCTCTCCTCTCCTCCCCTCTGATTCCCTTCTCCTCTCGCTCTTCCACCCCAACCCATCCCCACCCTGTGTCTGGGGCATTCTACATGCATTTGGGGTCAGTACTACAGGATTTAAAAATCCAACAAACAATTCACTTTGGTTTAAAATATTTTAGGAAATAAGTTCAGATCTGAGAAATCATGGTGGAATGGATCCAGCCAGAAGAAGAAATTCCAGAATTGTGAATGGCAGAGAGAACTTACCAGTAGCCCCAACTCCAAAAGTTCCAGACACCCTTACTCATCCTTCAGAAAGATTCCAGGCTACCAAAAGGTACTGCCCTAGCGGTTTGTTTAAAATAACAAAAGTGTCCTCTTTTAAGTCAATTAATAATGTAGTGTTATGAGATTAAATGATGCCTAAATTTCCAAAGTGACCAGCATGTGTTTAATTTTTAAGACCTTGTATGAAGACCTTGTATAAACTTTGAGAAGGCTCAACTCTTCCAATATACAGTCTATGGAGTCAGGGGTTCCTTATTTCAGCCCCTTTTCTCCTCCCTTCTCCCCTTTTCTCCCTTCTCTTTGTTTCCCCATTGTCTTTCCTCTCAATATATTTTTCAAACTCCAACAGACAGAACACAAGGAAGAAGAAAATGAGCCTCTCCAAATTTTCCATGTTTATCTTAAACTGAAAAGCACAGAATTACCCTCACTATTCTAACAAGGGTTTTACCAGTGCTTAGGATAATAAGGTGATGCATTATCAGAGAGCTACAGCCTCTGCCAAGAGATGGCTAAAAATCAAGAATGTCCTATAATGCCCCAATCTCTTTCTACCATGACAGAGAAAGGGAGATATTTGTACTCTATAAAAAATATTCTGAGTATTTCCAATAATAGTTTAATTTAATTCTGGAAAATTTATAATGGAAACAAAAACAAAAAACCCAAGCAAAACTACTCTACTACCCAAGATGCCATTGATCTGACATGGAATATGGCCAGAGATCGAATACCATAAGTTCCCATTCCCCACATGTGGATGCAAGATTTAAGACCAATATGTCTAGTCAAGAGGACCCTTGGGAGGCCACTTCAGTCTAGGAACCTCTGCAGTAGAGGCCAGGAGGGCATAAAGGGACCCGGGTAGTACAAATACCGAGCCAGGCTATGAAATTGGGGACAGAAGAGGGACTGCTGATATGTGCTTCAGGCACATGGGGGCCCCAAGAAGGATGGTGACACATCAGCATCCCAAGTGAATATAATCAAATATGAAAAAGATGAGAACCGTGGAGACAGACACCTGCTCTCCTTTTGCAATGCCCAGTACTCAGCCCCAGGTTTCCTGTCCTCCAGGGAGCTCTTGTATTGTCTTCTTATTCTATGTCCACTTACTTCCTGCCTTGGGCTCAGATGTCTCTGTTCACTTTTCAGGTCTCCAGAGGCTTTTGTGTCTATTCAGCTGGAAAAGGTGGGGCTGCGGGACATGATGCTGAATGCCTTCCTCCTCAGGAAACAAACCGTGGCCGACAGAATGAAGAGCCTTGTGAGTTTACTGGGAAGGGCTCCCTGAAGCTCTTATTATCTTTTACATTTGAGCAAATAAAAATTCTTAACTTGTAATCTCTTGCTTTCAGCATATTTGGATAGGACTATTGAAAATTTAAAGCACTGTAAAAGGGAATTCAATAAGAAATAGGAAGGAAGTAATTCGAGCTAATTGTAGTCGGGTTTTAAAAATAGGCACATTTTTTCCAAGACCACATTTTATTTTGTCACTTTTGAAATAGAACTAGTTTCAGCACCTGCTCTGGAACATTAGCCCACTCTCGAGTGACCCACAGATATTCAGGGGGTTCAGAAAATGTGAGCAAGGGCTCTTACTATCTAATTCATATGTTATCTGATTTTCCAGATATTAGTGACATGTTTCTATTCAAGAGTTTTATACTAGCCTAATTTGTTGGAAAATATAAAATTCAAGCCTTTAATCCGTTCAAAGTATTGCTTAATTTTGTGAACATGTGAACAAAAAAGCAGAACATTTCTGCTCTTTTTTGAGCAGAAAGTCATTAGACCAATACATAGTTATTTGGGAGAGAAATCACAGGTTTACAGTCTCTAAGCTTTTCCCCTATCTATGACTAAAAAGGAAAGACTTAAATTTCCCTAATTCAGTTCTACGAATGGGATGTGAGGGAGGCCAGACTTCTAGACTACCTCTGAGCAATAATGGAGGCAAAGGACTCCTTATAATAAGTAGTTGAGATATTCAATTAACTTTTTTTACTACTATATTAAAAAAATACTGACCAAGTGAAAAATGTTATAGTTCATTAACTGTGTTCCAGGATTATCCAGTGCCTATCAGGTTAAAAGACACAAGGCTCCTAGATCAGAGACAAAGAACTTTATGACTCACAGCAGAGCAGGTGACATGACCTTTATGTTTATATCCATTCTCTTTGCCTCCCAAGTCCCACGGGGGCAACATAGAGGAGAATACATGTATGCAGTGGGTCTTTGTCCCAGTCTAATGACACTGAGCTTAAAGAATCTACCACTTTTTATGGCAAGCTTGCTTTTTTCCTGGAGGGAGACATTACCCATCCCTCAAGGTTGCTCTTTGCAAACAGAACCCTGAGAAATGGCTCAGGTAAAGAGTGGTCGGGGCCATGCATTCTTGGCATACTCAACAAGGGGTGCAGGAGTGGGAGAGAACCACGGAGGAGTATTTCTCAGCAAGTTGGCCTTCAGAAAGAATATCACAACTTTGTGTGGCCCATTCCTACTTTAAGTTTGCTCTAAGTTTATATACATGTACTAGGCTGGAGAGCTTTTATAGCCAACCATCTAATAGAAGAACTATCATTTTCTCTTATTACAGGATGAAATTGGTAAAGTCAAGAGAGAAGTTATAGTTGAATATTGTCAGAAGTAAGTATGGTATATGTGAACAACATACGCTGATTTCCCTGACCCCGAATTCGACTGCTGTGTTATATAGAAGTCCAGACAATGAGTCACGTGGTTTTAATTCTTTATTGATTTTTTTCTACCAAACATTTATTTATTTATGTATTTTAAATTTTGAATTAAATTAATTAACTCATATTACTATTTTCAGAGGTAGAGTTCAGTGATTCATCAGTCTTATATAATACCCAGTGCTCATTACATCCCCTGTCCTCCTCAATGTCCATCACCCAGTTACCCTATCCCCTACCCCCACCCCTCCAGCAATCTTCAGTTTGTTTCCTATGACTAAGAATCTCTTGTGGGGGGAGTGGGAGCACCTGAGTGGCTCAGTCAGTTAAGTGTCTGCCTTCAGCTCAGGTCATGATCCTAGGGCCCTGGGATCAAGCCCCGAATAGGGATCCCTGCTCAGCAGGGAGGCTGATTCTCCCTCTGTGTGCTCTCTCATCTCCTTCTCTCTAAAATAAATAAATAAAATCTTTTTAAAAAGAAAAGTCTATTATAGTTTTTCTCCCTCTCTGATTTCATCTTGTTTTATTTTTCCCTCCTTCTCCTATGGTCCTCTGTTTTGTTTCTTAAATTTCACGTATCAGTGAGATCATATGATAATTATCTTTCTCTGATTGACTTATTTCACTTAGCATAATACCCTCTAGTTCCATCCATATCACTGGAAATGGCAAGATTTCATTTTTTTTCGATGACTGAGTCATATTCCATTGTGTATATACACCACATCTTCTTTACCCATTCATCTGTTGATGGACATCAGGCTCTTTCCATAGTTTGGCAATTGTGGACATTGTTGCTGTAAATATTGGGGTACAGATGCCCCTTCAGATCACTAGGTGGTTTGTTTTTCAATAAACACAATTCTCTTGGGTAAAACCAAACCAAACTACCCTCTGACATGCAGCAGAGTATCAGAAATGAAGGGTGGGAAGTACTTTGAAGAGCTTCATGCCTCTGCCTTCAGGCAATAGCAACCTGACCCAGATAGAACCTTCTTCTTGATGAGGTCCTCTGTTATCTTTGAAAGATCTTTTAGGGAAATAGATCATTCGGGGAAAGATGGAATAACTTTGATTCACTTTATGGATATCATCTTTTCTGACTTTTTAGGTTCAACTGCCGTATGTCTCACTATGCTCTTCGGGGTCAGATTATGGCATACTGCAATAGCCTGAGAGCTCTGCTGGAAGATTTCCCCACCATCAGGGACACCTTTTTCATGGTGGGGCAACCACAAGAAAAGAAAGGGTTGAGAGACTCCCAGGAGGGCCTCAAGGCTGATCCCAGGTGTGTAATTTCCTTTAGAGCTCTTTACTCCCCTTCCATACCCTACCCCTCCCAGGGAAGAGAGAGAAGACATGTTAACTTTGGTATGGGAATCTTGCTTTCTTTATTGCATTTGACCTTGATCTTCTGGTTCAGAAGGGCAAAAGAAAGAGCTAACACTCTAAGAATAGCGGTACCTTTGTATTTGAACCCAGAAGAGGTTCTCTGTTTATGGGCTGTTTCATTGCTTTTTCAGTCTATACAGTTTTGTTTTCCACAGGAGAGCCCAGAGATTTCCATCAGTCATACCCTTTTACATAAGCCAACATCTAAAATAAGCAAACAAATAAGAAATCTTGATCTTGAGTTCTCCTGACTTCAAATATTTTACTCAGTGGAGCAGAAGAGATAAGAAACACACACACACACACACACACACACACACACACACACACACACGATACACCAGTGTCTTGGATGAATCTGCCCTTCTGTATTTCTCTGGCAGAGAAAAAAAAAAATACATGTAGAGTGATATTAAGTGACAAGAGCAGAGCTGCTTCCATACTTCCTTATCATGCCTTATCCAGTTTCCCAAATGTTCTTAACTCAAACTGCCCGGAGTTCATTTATGTAGATGGAAGAGTTAACATACCTATGCAGTCAGCAACCACATTTTCTTAGAAAGAATGAATGAAAGAAAGAAAGAAAGAAAGAAAGAAAGAAAGAAAGAAAGAAAGAAAGAAAGAGGAAAGAAAGAAAGAAAGAGAGAGAGAGAGAGAAAGAAAGAAAGAAAAAAAGAGAGAGAGAGAGAAAGAGAGAGAGAGAGAGAGAAAGAAAGAAAGAAAGAAAGAAAGAAAGAAAGAAAGAAAGAAAGAAAGAAAGAAAGAAGTGTTACACAATTCTGCAGCCGCCAAGGGGGAGCAAAAACAGTGAGCTTGCTTTCCTCCTTACTCTTAAGGTACAGAGCTTAGTGTTATGTAATAATAATACTCAATAAATATGATCATAGAACAGATAGATGAAAGCGAATTGAGAGACCATTTGTATCAGATCACTCATTCACTCACTTATCCATTCATGCATTTTTCAGCCAGCATTTATTTAGTGCTTACTTAATACCAGTCACTTTGCTATGTGCTGGAGTTACAAAGGTAAATAAGCCATTGACTCTGGCAGTAAATTCAGTGCAGTGGTGGAAAGCGCCATAAACAAAAAAAGTAACTTCAAAGATTTTAAAGATAACCTGCTAGAGTTTTGTGAAACATTCCTTGAGGACACAGAAGAGGGAGTGTTTAACTGTAGCCTAGGGTCTCAGGGAAAAATTCAAAGAGGAGGTAACAGGTAAGTCTGAGCTCACCAAAAAAAAAAAAAAAAAAAATGGGGATGATAGAACAGGCTAGAGAAATCTGAAGAATGAAAAAAACTTGAGTTTGCAAGCCCTCGATTAACTGATAGCTGGCTACCAAAATAGTGACCAGTCCTACCTTGATACTTTTATAGGCGGCCAGTTTGTAGATACCAGTGTCTGTCTCATGAGCTCAGCCAGTGCATTCACTTGGGTCGACTTCCGCAATTACCCAGGGGAAGAATGCATTTGAAGGAAGGGTAGGGCAAATACACCTCAATAGACTGGCTATTTTGCTGAAGGGTTTGACTGTACACCTGTTGCCCAATGAGGCTGAACTGTATCTTTCTCTCCTGTGAAACTAAATTATCCTATTATCATAGGATAATCCTCTAAGACTTCTTAGTTTCATTATCTCATTTACCCACTAGCCAAGTCAACCATTTATAAGCCCTATCTGTATTTGGGATCAAATTTTTAAAATAGTTTCCAGAAGTCTAACCACACATTCACTACGTTTGTGTTTAGGATAAAATGTATTCAGAAAGTCTATTTTTTTTTCTGATCTGTTTTATTTGAAACATTCAAATAAAGAGGTGAGGAAGTAAAAAAGAAAAAGGAAAAAAAAATGTTTCTAACTTGCAGGTCTTGCTCTATTCCTGTATTGTTTATTGTAGATGACTGTGTGTTTCCTAAAGATCGACGGAAACCATCATTTAAGTGGGATGAGCCTAGAGCCCTAAATCATCTGGTCAGTTAGTGTGTGATAATTTCATGGCAGGACTTTGGTCAATAGAAGTGTGAGCAAAGTAAGTGTTCACTTGGAGCCCAAGTCATAGAGTTAGACGGTAGATGAGCAGTGACTGATAAAGATTCGGTTATTTTTCAACTATTCCCATCTCCTACTTCCTAAACTCTCTAGATTTCAACATGTTCCTTTTAATACACCACAGAGAATGGAGCAATAGAGAAAGGAACTTCTGTCTTATGTGGAAGCTTAAAAAAGTGTAAGATTATTTTTAACTCTGAAGTCTGTGATTCCATGTACTGAGTATTAATAAAAATGAACACCAGCCACAAGGAGGTAGAGTGGAGTGAGTCACAGCTTTGGAGTTAGAATATTTGGACTTTACCCAGCTCAATTATAAGTTTTCCTGAGGTCTCGGGCAAATCACTTCTCTTCAGTCTTTGAATCTCAACTCTTCATCTGATGAATGAGGACATTGAAGCAGTTCTCTGAAGTTTAACATGCTAAGATTTTTAGCGCTAGGTTGTCTACAGTTTGATTCCCAGGAATGGAACTGCTGAGGAAAGACTTCCTTGGAAAGGGGCTATTTAAAAGTGTTCATGAAATGATAGATGGGAATCACCCCAAGACAAGTTTAACCAAAGATGAAGGGACAGAATTGGGGAATGATGAGGGTCATGGAGGGATAGGTCTTCACTCTCCTCATTCTTAAAATATGGAGTTGGGTTAAGTTGAAGATATAAAATAAGTTTTCCTTTAAATGTCAATTCTAACAATTAATGCCTTGTGGATGATTCTGAGACATCCCAAGCTTATGAGAATGTTGTAATGGATTGGCAATGTCTGTCATGGCCAAGGACAGGGGCAAAGTGGCCTCCCTGATTGTGTTTGCCATCTCTTGGCCAGCAGAGCCCTGTCAGTTCTATAGGTTTAAAATTCTAAGTTGCTATTTAATCCTTTAAAGGCTGTAATGTACTGTATTTAGTTTTAACAGAGACCACCTTATCCTCAAACCAAAGTCTCTATAGAAGAGGAGACGAGGGGAGTTCTCCTCCCAAGAAGGATGCCCCTTGAGGCCTCCTTGCTTTGTGTGGCTCCAGAGGAGACTAGAATCTGGAGACTGGGATGATGCTTGGGCATCATCAGTTAAGTCCTTGGGCAGTTTAAGTCCCAAGGGTTAACCTGGGACTTAAAGGATGGTTAGTGTTTCAGGTAGACCAGGAAAAGAACTTCAGTTCAAGCTGGGGACCCACATGTACAATGACACAGAGATGTGAGACAGCATGTGGCTCCTACCAGGGTATGCTACCATGAGCAATGAGAAGTAGAATGTATAGAATGATGACCAAGATCCAAAAGTCTGGCATTTGTCCTTCAACAGCAGGCAAAGGGGGAGTAAGATGATTGTTGGGATTTCATTTAGGAAGCTATCGAAACTGTATAGACAGGAGATGTGTAGAAGGTGAAACCTGTTGGCCAGGTGCTGGATTCAGTCAGAGGCTAAAGGAAAAGGAGGAAGATGGGGTGTTACCTGGAGTCTCTGGCTTGGATAAATAAAAAGATGGCAGAGCAATTATTGTTTAATTGGTACAGAGTTTCCATTCTGGAAGATGGAAAAAAGTTCTGGAGATGATAGTGAGGACAGTTGCACAACAATGTGAAAGTACTTAATACCATTGAACTGGATGCCTAAAAATGGTTCCAACGATAAATTTTATGTTATGTATATTTACCACAATTCCTTTAAATGGGGAACAAATGGTAGTGCCATAAAGAAGAAAAAATGTAGACAGGGAGATAGTGAATCACAGCTCGTTAAGCCTCAGCAGTCAGTTTCTTCCAATAACCTCCCAACAGGTCTCAGATGCTACCCTGGATGTTTCCAGCACTTTCATATACGGTTGGCCCTTGGACAACACGGCTTTGAATGCACAGGTCCACTTATACATGGATTTGTCTTTTATAAATACAGTAGAGTACTGTAAATGTGTTTTCTCTTCCTTATGATTTTCTCAATAACATTTTCTTTTCCCTAGCTTCCTTTATTATAAGAATACAGTATATAATATATATATAACATACAAAATATGTTTATCAACTATTGATGTATCTGGTCAACAGTAGGATGTTAGTAGTTAAGTTTTAGAGCAGTCAAGAGTTATGCACACGGGTGCCTGGGTGGCTCAGTGGGTTAAAGCCTCTGCCTTCAGCTCAGGTCATGATCTCAAGGTCCTGGGATCGAGCCCCATGTGGGGTTTTCTGCTCAGCAGGGAGCCTGCTTCCCACCCCCCCACCTCTGCCTGCCCCTCCGCCTACTTGTGATCTCTCTCTGTCACATAAATAAATGAAATCTTTAAAAAAAAAGTTATGCACAGATTTTCGACTTCAAGGTAGGCCAGCACCCCTGAACCCCTGTGTTGTTCAATGGCCAACTGTACTTCCTTTCCACCATGCTTCTATCATAAATCATTCTTGCACATGTAGCTGCCTAAGAAATGTAAGAACCTTGAGGGCAGTGGCCATCTTCATTTCATATCTCAGGTATGTACCTCTCTGCCTTTGACCCCTTTGAAGGGGAGGCTGGTAGTGGGGGAAATGGCCCACAGGAAGTAGGGGAAGTTCCAGCCAATGGCCTTTAATTAAATTATGAAATAACAGACTGTGTCATCATCTGCTGGCAGGAATTTTGTATGAGGCTAAAAGAAGTCTTGGAATTATAAGAAAAGGAAATGGGCATGAAAGCTGATCAAAGGAAAGAATAAGTGTTGTCCCAGGGTGACACAGCTCAGGCTGGAAACCATTTACTTGTTGCATCAGTACAATTAGTGGTGTGATTTCCTCCAGCTGTGCTCAGCAACATGCAACTAAAAGCAGAAAGCATAATAGCAGGAAGGATCCAGAGTTGGGGTTTTGCTAGGTAGGTGGATAGTAAATACAAGGAAGCAGAGACTGGAAGGTTCTGGTGAGAGAGTAGTTCCTACGCTTGACTGTGGGACCCAATCTGGGCAGGGAAAGGAAGGATGTCAGAATGGAACTGACGGATGGAAAGGGAAGACCAGAGGGCTGGACAATGTTAAGGAGCATATTTTGTGGGGATAATGGAGGTTTACTGGGAGTAAGTGAGTGAGAAAACTGGAATAAAAGGTTGGGATAGGAGAAGAATGGGAAAGTGCGACACTGCGTTTAAGTCTTTGGAGGTGACGTGGTTCCAGGTAATGCTAAGGTCTGGAATATGGCCCCAGAGTGGGTGGCTGAAGAGGAAGGACGGGGAAGGGGGGACAATGATGAGCAGGTCAAGGAACTGACAGGCTAGGGAGTTGATGGGCCATCCACAAGGAGGGGGGAGGAATCTTCCTTGTGGGGCTGAGAACGGACTGTACTCCTGCACTTGGGACCCAGAAATTTCTGCTACTCTCTTCGGTGCTTCCCCAGCCAATGGCTGCTCGCTGCCGGCAGGGGTGGAAATGGAAGGAAAGAATGGGTGAGAAATAAAGGCTAACACTTGGTAGAGGGCCCTGAGGCTCTGGGGATGTATGGGGTTCTCCGAGGCCACGGACTGGTTCGGCCACGCTGCTGCGGCCAGCCCCTTGGCCCGCAACCTCGCAACCTTATGTGCTCGGCCGCAGGCCCTGGTGATTTTTTATTGTTGATACTTGATGTTTCTTTGGGGCACCTTTGGACATTGTGAACTGAACAGTAGAGATAAGACTGGATAACCCTGGCTTTGATCTGCTCCAGGACAGAAAAGTCTGACTTTGTGATTGCTGAAATAAAGGAAGTTTCTCCAAACTGACACCATCCTTTGTTCCCGAGATTCAAATTACCTGATTAAAGCCCTGATACTTGAAAGGTAGTCTTTTAAGGCCAATGATTCACTTCCCGCAGAGTTTTAATGATTCAAAAAGTCTCACACTCAATATTTGATATTGAAAACATTCAGCCCTCAGTTAAAATTACATTTTACTTTAACCAGTGGAACTAGTCGTCTGAATCTCTCCCAGAGACCCAGAGAGTCGAAACACCCCTATGATTTCCAAAGTGCCCCCCAGAAGGTGAGGACCTCCCACCAAGAGTCCTAGCTGCGGACAACGGAAGTGGGCAAGAAACCCAGGTACAAGTATGGAGAATAGTGGGATGAGCAGGACCTGAAGAGAAAAGGAGAAGGGGGGCTCTAAAAATGACTCCCCAGTTTCTGTTTTGAGGGGTGTGGGGGTTGTGGCTCTTTTAAAACAGGAGGAGGCACGCCTTACCCTTTGGCGTGGAAGAGGGTAAGGAGTTCAGTTCTTGCCTTCTTTGACTGAGATGCTCTGAAACCCTGCCAGCCAGCGTCCGAGCAGATTGGAAGTGCGGAGCTGGGGAGGGGACCGGGCACGCACAGGTGGATTCAGGTGTCAGCGGAGAATGGATGGCCTTTGCAGCCAGAGTAGTGGACACAACCATCCAGGACGAGGGGCAGAGTGGGAAGAGCAGAGCAGAGGGCTGAGGGGGACCCCAGGTTCCCTGTGCAGGAGCTGAATGAGAGTGTGGGAGCTCCATACCCACTGCACACCTCCTTCCACTGCTGTCAGTCTGTCTGTCTGTGAGGCCTGCCTTGTCTAGCATAGCCGAGATGGGTCTGAGGTGGCACCGTTCTCTGGCCTGGCCCTATAACTCTTAGTTCTAGGACATCCTCTCAGTGTGTTCAGGTTCCCACTTGTTAACAAATAACCCCAAGGGTTCCTACAAGGCCTCTCTACTGGCCCGCAGGCGTCCCTTGTCCCCCACTCACCTTTGGCCCCTTTGCTAGATACCCTCACCTTAGCATTCTAATAACAAACTTTGTATAGCACTTCACAATTTATAAAATACTTTTCACGTGCTTGGTACTCTTTTTAAAAATTATTCCTCGCATCAATTCTGTGAGTTGGGAATCATTAGCCCCACTTTATGTATGCAAAGACTCAGATGGTGGTGCATCCAAGGCCACACAGCTGTGGGTGATGGAAGCCGGTCTCAGAATGGGGTCCTCTGATGCCAGAATCCACACCTGTTAACTGCACATAGCACCATTTTCACACCAGATGAACACAATTAGACTTAAAGGCATCAAATCCGTTCAAATGGAAAACAGCCCCCTCACCCCAAGTTCTGTTACAGGGGGCCCCCTCATTCCTGAGATGACATAGAAACCAGGTCAAGATGACACCTTCCCCCAGTGGGTATACCAGAAAGATCATGAGCTTCCATTGGTGTGAAGGTCAAACACAGGCAAAGCACAACAAAATAACCTTTTAATTGTTTATCCAATTGTGGTAAAACTACAAAGAAAAACCAACAGTGATGAATGTAAAATTAAGGACGGTTGTTTCTCCCAGGGCCCCTGGGGAAGTGCACGTCAGGCTTCAAAGGAGCTGGTGAGGGGTGCCTGGGGGGCTCAGATGGTTAAGTGGCTGCCTTCAGCTCAGGTCATGATCCCAGCGTCCTGGGCTTGAGTCCTACACCGGGGTTCCCTGCTCGTGGGGAACCCGCTTCTCCCTCTACTCCCTGTTTGTGCTCTCTCTCAAAAAAATAAAAAAATAAAGTAAGTCTCAACTTCATCTCTTAGGAGCTGGGCAGGCAAGCTCTCCTAGGGCCTCAGCCTCCTCCTCTGTAAAACAACAGCACAGGTACATTCTGAGGATGTAAGAATTCAGTGAGAAAATACGTAAGGCCCAGAATGGTGCCAGCCACCTCACTCATGTCCTCTGTCTGCTTTCTTACCACACCTTTCCTGCCCTCCAAGCCCACTCCTTCCTCCAACCCCACCGCCGAGGCTAACAGCAGCCTCCCTGCTCCTCTCTGTAGTTATTTATAACCGGGCCACCTGTGAGCGGCCTGAACCAGAGGCGGGCTGGCCCCGGACTTGGATGCCAGGCTCCTGTGTCACCCCAGCCCGGAGCTGTGGCTGCAGGGTGGTGTTATAAATAGTTCCCATCGGGCTGCGTCTTTTTTAAAGAGAAATGCTGTGCTGACCCAAACTTTCTCATAATGCCACAGGAGTTTTCGGGCCCGGCCGCGGTGTTTGCTATCTGCAGACGGGAAAGTCTTCCTCAATTTATGGTTCCTGCCCCATCCTTCTGAAGTGCTGGTTATGTTCAAAACCCTGCCAGAAGAGGTTTGTATTTCCTTACGTGTGCCAGAATGAAAACTGCCTGGGGCTTTGTTATGTCTCATGGTTAAGCGTATCAATCACAGAGAACTCCTGTTTTTTTCCAGGGATATCTAGTACCCAAAATCTTTACACAGCTCCCAATATTTTTGCCTGCTTAATAATCCTTTCTCTTGGGCCTCATTATTTCCCCGAGTTCTGTTTCTCCCCTAGTCGCTAATGAACACTAATTCAAGCTTCCCAAATTCCTTATTAATCCCCAATTTCCTCCCACACCCTTTACGGAAAATCCCACTCAGATGCCCTGAAGTTAATGACAGGTGGAGATCACAATCATAGCAATCAGCCTGTCTTTTGAGGGGTTGCTCTATGTACCTAACTTACTGTTAGAGGATAATATTGATAACCATTAAAAAAAAGGAGATCTAGAAATACACAGAGTACTCAAATAAGTATTTTCTAAATAAAGTGTAGCACTGAAAAATGGCAATTGGGAACATTCTGATTTTTCTTTGTTAAGTGAAAACCTAGGTTTAACAACCTAGGTTTTTTACCCTTTTCTCCCCTGCCCCAATTTTATTGAGATGTAACTAATAAGTAAATTGTATATATTTGGAGTGTATAACATGATTTAACATATGTATGCAATATGAAATGATTACCCCAGTTAATTAATATATCTATCACCCCACCTCAAAAAGAAGTTACCTTCTTTTGCATATGGTAAGAACACTTGTCTACTCTTCCTAGCAAGTTCCAAGTAGGCAATACATTATTATTAACTATAGGCACCATGCTATACATTAGATCCTCAGAATTTATTCATCTGATAACTGAAAATGTTATGACCAACGTCTAGACCAACGTCTATCCATTTCCCACCTCTTGGTAACCACCTTTCTATGAGTTTGACATTTTGTTGTTGTTTTTTTTTAGATTCCACATATAAGTGAGATTGTACAGTATGTGTCTTTTCCTAGCTGGTTATTTTACTTAGCATGATATTCTCCAGGTTCATCCATGTTGTTGCAAATGGCAGGATTTTCTTTTTTTTTAAAGATTTTATTTATTTGACTGAGAGAAACACAGCGAGAGAGGGAACACAAGCAGAGGGTATGGTAGCGGGAGAAGCAGGCTTCCTGCCAAGCAGGGAGCCCGATGCGGGGCTCAATCCCAGGACCCTGGGATCATGACCTGAGCTGAAGGCAGACGCTTAACGACTGAGCCACCCAGGCGCCCCAGGATTTTTTTTTAATGTGATAATATTATTCAATATTCTTCTGTGTGTGTTTCACATTTTCTTATCCATTTATCCATCCACTGGACACTTCGATTGTTTCCATAGCTTGGCTATTATGAGTAATGCTGCAATAGACACGAAAGCATAGATGATCTCTTTGAGATACTGATTTTGGATATTGATCCAAAATTGGGGGATCATATGGTACTTCTGCATACAAAAGAATGAAACTGGACCCCTATCTTTCACTTCTCACAAAAATTAAGTTGAAGTGGATTAGAGACTAAATGTAACACTGGAAACTGCAAAACTCTTGGAGGAAAGTGGGAAAAGCTCCTTGACATTGGTCATACTGATGATTTTTTGGATATATTACAAAAAGCATAGGCAACAAAAGCAAAAATAAATAAATGGTACCACATCAAACTAACAAACTTCTGCTCAACAAAGGAAACAATCAACAAAATGAAAAGGCAACTTACAGAATGGGAGAAATATTTGCAAACCACATATCTGATAAGGGGGTAATACCTGAAATATGTAAGAAACTCAGGAACTCCTACAAAACAACAACAATAAAATCTGATTTTAAAACGGGCAAAGGTCATGATTAGACATTTTTCCAAAGAAGACAACCAAGTGGCCAACAGGTACATGAGAAGATACTCAACATCACTATTCTTCAGAGAGAGGCAAATCAAAACCACAATGAGAGAGCACCCCACGCCTGTTAGGATGGCTATTGTCAAAACAACAAGAGACAGCAAGTGTTGGCAAGAAAGTGGAGGAAAGGGAACCCTGTGCCCCGTGGATAGGAATGTAAGTTGGTGCAGCCATTGTGGAAAACAGTATAGAGTTTCCTCAAATAATTAAAAATAGAACTGTTCTTTCTTTCATTGAAGAATTTCAGGTGTTTTAAAATATATATTTTATAATTATTAATTGTAAAGATAATTATGTATTATATATATAAATACTACCTTCTTTAAGTTGGATCATAATTTTCTACTTTTCCTTCCCTTGAATGTTAATAGTTAAGATCCAGGGCTTGATCTTTTTTAGTTGTGTGTTTAAACTACATTGATAAATACCTATGGTTTGCTTATAGGTATTCCCTCATGGCAATGGTATCTGATTATGGGTTCCTGCTAGGAGTTTATCTGTGACCCTTGTAATTTACTGGTGGTCATACAAACACATTTTGCTGGGTTTCTGGTCACCAATGTCTTTAAGCAAAGAGAAACACATTGCTTTAAACCCCTCACTCCAAGACTTGCCTTGTCCAAGGGCATATGAACTGGTTGATGATGTTCTCTTTTTCAGATATGATCCTGTAATTACTAACCTGTATTATATTGTGAAAATGTTTAACATTCTTGTTTAAAGATATTATCCCTAATCGATGTGCTCATATATTTTTATATGTCTCTTAGAAACTTCTTAACATGTATTTCTTTCTGTTGATTTTACCCACAGGCAGCTTTTCGAGCCTTACAGCTAACTCTACAGCTGATAGCCCCTCTCCATGACATCGTGGCCTACCTTTTCAGTTTTGCTCAGCTTGGAAGTTGTCCAACATGTTTTGAATTTCCTCCAAGTGCTAAGCCCCTGAAAGGTGACTGGGGAGGAACTCAGGACATTGGTAGGTGATTAGAGGTGATTCAGATCGCCTTCAGTATTCACCTCCAATTCTATGAAGCTCTTTTCTTCCCCCAATTTCACTATAGTATAATTGGTAAATAAAATTGGAAGCTATTTAAAGTGTACAATGTGATGATTTGATATACACATACATTGTGAAAAGATCCCCCCCCATCTAGTTAATTAATATGAAGCTCTTAATACTTGGAAAGACAGAACTAAATTTTTTTTTCATAAATGACCGTGAGAAGAAGGGCAAAGGGCAAAACCTCATGATATACTGTCTCCAAACTAATTAATTCCGCATTTACAGGTTAAACTACAAAGTAAAGCAAGCCAGGAGTTGGGTCAGCCTGGGTTTTTACCCTGTATCTGCCACTTGGTTACTGGAAGCTGGACACTTGACTCTCCAAGTCTTTCTCCATCTATAAAATGGGGGTGATAACACCTGTTTCATGGTTATGTAAATATTAATTAATCACAATACGCTATAACAGGCAGCCAAGGATTTTAAAGGATGAGAAGAGCCGATGGAATGAGATGATAATATGCTTATTTAAACCTAGCATTCTTCAATAAGTATAATATACTCTGAATCTCTTCCTCTCTGGCCAGTGCATAAAGAAAATGTGTTCGTGGGAGACCCTGATTTGTTTGCTGATAGATGTGCAAGGTGTGCTGGGAGGGCAAAGTGTGCAGGGAAGCTGATCTAGGGGTTATTTGCCCTCCCTTGAAACAAGGGAGAAAACTAGGAGGGATGGTCTTGGCAAGACCAGAAAAGGACACTGGTGAAGGCAACAGGCCAGAGGGCACATGGCCAGTCCAGAGAATGGTGAACGTACTAGTGTGACACTGAGGAACAGTAGGGAATGAGGCCCAATTGTTGAGGACCTAGAATTCAGGATGAAGGAAATCGGTCTCTTACTATTTATATGCTTTTGAACCAGAAACCATTGAAATATGTGGGGCCCAGGCTTTCCAAGGTGTGCAATTAGAGGCATGCAGCTTGTCATGTTGCCAACGAAAACATTTGTGCTCCAGGGAGAATGCAAAGTTTTGCATACTCTGCTCTGCTGAAAATAGATAAAGCGCAAACCGAACTAAAGAAAAAAAAAAATCCCACTCTAAGATAATCATCTTTTTAAAAAGCCTCGGTTCCTCAGTTCCTGGCCCACTTCCCAGAAGGAGGCGAGGAGAAGTAAGGTGAACAGAGGAGATGAGTCTGTTCACATCCTGGTCCAACTCCTCTCAGCCATTGCCAAGCTATTTGGAGTTAGATAAAATGACTTCTGTGGGCTTAGTGGCTTTAAAATATTTTTTAAGAGGATGCTCCGGATTTCATCTTTGGTCCTCCCACTTGACTGAAGAGGCAGCCCTTCAACACTGAGCATGATGAGCTCTGTGGACCCAGACAGATCCTCTCCTTCCCCGAAAGCCAGCCACTCCCTTTGAATCTGCAGAGGACGTAATGGGCGTGTGGGAGTTTGCACTGTGATTTCCTTGCAAAGATTTAGGAGGCCAGTGAAAACCCAAATATTATCCACTAAACTTAGGGTTTCAGGAACTCTTGATTCAAACAAAGCAAAAAATGTACAGGCTCTTGAGTATTCACATGGAGACAGGGCCATTGTGATTCCATTCTCATCCTCCCCCCCCCCTCATTTCCCAAATGGGACCCTCTTGGGGAAAGGCATCTTTGCTTCCTGACGTTTTCCGGCGGAGGGTCTACTCCCAACGCCCCCACCACAACTACACGGCAGCCATCCGCCCCAGCCTCATGGGAAGGCCTCCTACCCAGCCCTGTCTGCCTCCTTCCCTCCCACGCAGCAGCAGCTTGATGCCGCTAAGAAAGGGGATCCTAAATGAGGGTCCTAAAATCCATAAACAACAAAGAACGAGAGAAGGGATGGCTATGAGGCATTTCCTCAGGACCACCTCCACATCTGTGTTTTGGTGATAATGCTACAGAACAATTTTGCTGGGTGGTGATGGTGTAAAGGTTACATACAGCACACACGTAAACGGAAAGAGAAAAATTATCTGTAACCAACCTCTGGAACAAGAGATTCTTGTTTGTCTTTACTGCCTTCTAGCCCTCGTCCAAACACACTTTACATGTGACAGAGCTTTCATCACAGGCTGTGTGCCCTTTCCTGTTCTTTTTTCATTGTCATTGCAGAGGATTCTAAACCTTCTCCCCCCACAACCCCCAGCTACTACTTAGCCTCACAGAATGTCTTGCTACAGACCATCGCACTAGGCCTTGAACAAATAAGACTCGCTGATGACCCCTCCTCCCAGCCACCACTAAAATTCCTGTACAAGTCACTTGAACGTGACTCCTCTTCTGGTGGAAGTTTCTTTTCAGCCCAACATGACCATCAGATTTGTAGAGAAGTCATAAAAATTTTGATGATTGGATCCAATTTTTTAGGGGTTGGACGAGTACCTAAAAAACATTTTTCTCTTGTATGTAAAGCATCAGCTGGTTATGGAATCTAGACTGCTCGTCTTTTCCTAAAGCAAAAGCCTATGTTGCAAATATTAGCAACTCTTCTCAGTTCTGGTTCTGCTCCGGTCAGGCTCTCATGGTAGCTTCCCCATTCCCTCAGTTCCTCTGCCTCCCATGCATGTGGGAAGATATCCAATACCAGACCAGATGGGGTAGAAGTCTGGACAAGCTATTGAGCAAGTAACTCTGGAAATGCCTCATCTCTCTCTTCTGCCTCAGGCTACATATCAGCCACAGTGACGAGTTTCCACAGTCCTCCTCCCATAGCAGGGATGTTCTCTCAAGTAGAGAGCCATCACTGTCCTCACTGGGAGTTGAGGAACTTTCAGATCATTCTAATGGCCCTGGAAGTGTGGGGCCATTTTCCACCATCTTTCCCACCCACTTTCCCACCATCATTTTCTTGCCATGCTCTGCCATTCTGACTAGGTCTTCTCCTGGGCCAATAATAGAGATGCTACTCCAGCCATTTAGACCCAGGCCAGTTTCCTCAACCCGGCATTGAATGCCACAAAAGACCCTTAACTTAAATTTCCATTCAAAACACATATAAGTCTGTTTATATCCAGCCCACTTTTGCAGTAAGGGTCCGAGAAATAAGTCGGTTTAGGATTTCTCACACCTACTCCTAAAATGATGAAAAGCTTCTAGAAGAGGGTGTGTGCGTGTATGTGTGCACGTATGTGCGTGAACACCACGCATGTGGGAGTCAGTTCATATTTCTTGCTTGTCTTGGATGGTCTTGAGTCTTCTTTAATCCAGGAGCCAGTGACAGAGGGGTTGATTTGTATAGCATAGCTATGAGAAATGAATGCTGGTTTATAATCTGTAGTAACTTTAAGACCCTAACAGATCTACTGACACTTCTATTTCCCCATTCCTTGTGATTTTTTTTTTTAATCTAGAGGCTGCAGCCTTGTAACATTTAAAGCTTTCGTTCAACAGTATGTTCTTATTCTGCTGAAAAGCAAAGCAAATTTTTATCTTATTGAGGGAGGAAGGAAGGAAGGAAGGAAAGATAAATCAGACCTTGGGCTCTAGAACAGAAGACTTTGCTGGTCTTGCAAAACATATAATTAGTCTGCCCACAAACAAAAAGAAATATATTTAGGTAAAAAGTTAGCTTTAGAGGTGAAACCATGGCTCATTAGGCTGGCTATCATAGCCTGTATGTCACACTCTCTAACTGAAACGTCGTCCATCTTCCAGGGTCTGAACTTCGAGAGCTGCAGAAAATGATTGACACCCTCCAGAGCCCCCAAGACCCTACCCAGGTGTCCCAGGCACTCCTCCTTCAAAGGGACGTTATGTTTTTGCAGTTTGACGCTGCAGTGAGGCACCTTAGCCGGTAAGGGTGGGGCGTGAATCCTGTCCAGTTAATTGTGTAGGCAGGTGCCTCTGAGTGACCATCGAGGGAGGTCACTCTGGGCAAGATTGAGTAATGAGCTTAAAATTGTCAGGGGCCACAGCCTGATCCAGAGCACTGTGACTACCTAATGTACCCTGTTGCAAAGACTGTCGATGTAGAAGGTGTTCTCGTCAGATTATGACAGTATCGGTTTTATTAAATGTGATTTAAATACAGTTAGTTTGCATAACAATCACTGCTTTCACTATTCAGGTTGTTTAGTTGGGAATAATATTTTTTAGACTTCTGAAGATGATTCTAAGAGTTTTGTTTATTTTTTTCAGCCCTTAATTACCTTTCCAAAGAACAGAATTTTCACTGCACATGCGAAGCCCGTGGGATTGGCTGAGTTCAATTTATAAATTCAAATAAAGAAATTGTAGATACTAAGTACTCTCCATGCAAAAAGGAAAGTCTCTTTGGTTAATTAATCATGACTGCTGAGAAAATTAGTTTGGATTGAGAGTCACACTGTTTCTAGGATAAATAACAAGTTTTGTATGGAAAGGGAAGTGGTCATGCCTGAGCATCTCTGCTTATTCTTAAATTGTCAAAATCAATTAACTTCCTTTGATTAATTCCCAGTGTAAGTATTTAGCCAATCAGGGACCTCAGGAGGCTGCACTCTTACCTGCGGATTGTAATTGCATTCCATCATTAGCATGGGCATCTGTAGAGAATGGAAACATAGGGATTGAACTGAACTCTATTTTCTCTTTCTATTCTGCATTTTCTTTAGCCTGAGCATCAGGGGTCTCTGGATTCAAATTAAATCAGCAGAACAACAACAAAAAATTAGACTAATTCAGTTTCTTTTCATTGACAGCTTTCTGAGTTATAGCTCAGTTCAGTGAGTAGGATATAAAGATTGTCAGGGGGGCCATTCCTTAGCCCTCTGACTCTGAAACCCCAAGTCAGAATTTGTGAAGAATGTACATAGGACGAAGAAATAGAAATATATCCTGGAAGTTCTTTTTGGATTCCAGCTATGCAGGGTTCAGCTTGTTACTCTTCTCCCAGAGGAACTAGTCTGCTTCCTCTAGGAATTGCTTTGAGAGGCTTTCTTTCTCCTGACACACTCAGTCTGCAGGAATGGAGGGGGGACTGTCCTCCAGTCCAGCCCTCCAGGACTGTTCTGCGTCTGGTTTCAGTAGATTCAGTATATCTTACTCCTCTGCCATCTTGCCTCCTTTCCTTTCAAAAGACTTTAGAGGGAACCACTCAGGACAGTAGATCTCCGTCGGTCCCTCATTTATCGTATTTCCTCTATTCTTTTCCTACCGGGCTCCTCAGAGTGTATATGTGTCTGGAATCACACACTTAGTAAGTGACAGACTGGAACTAGAACCTAGGTGCATTTGACTCCCAAGCCTCAGAACTAGGATGAATGCCAGACAGCAGTGCAGAGAGAAAAATAGACTCCAGAGAGAAGGCAGGAAACAGGAGAAAAAGAGAAGTGGAAAGATGAATGTCATCCCCATTGATGATTTTAGTGTTAAACCTGCAAACAAGGAAAAGTCCTCAGATAATCAAGAGACAGGAAGTATTGGGAAGTTCCCTCACCCTTTCCCAGAGTTCACCAACTCTGAGAAAATATGACTGTTGACCCCAGGGAACTTTTTTGCTTATGTTAACAGAAGGCTTTTCCAGAATTTGAAAAGGAAGAACTGAACTTTTACCTGGAATGAGAGCAGCATGCTTCTATAGACTGGGGGGAAGTGAGGAAGGACGTAGCTCAAGGACATCAAGATAGTGGCCCTGTGATCACTTAATATCTGGCTCCCGCTAATATGTGGCATATATCAGCTCTGGTAGCAGGATAGATGCATGTTTCTTATTTTATGTATTTATGTATTTATTTATTATTTTTTAAATTTAAATTCAGTTAATTAGTACATAATGTGTTATTTCTTGCAGGGATATAGGTCTGTGATTCATCAGTCTTATATAATATCCAGTGCTCATTACATCACATGCCCTCCTTAATGCCCATTACCCAGTTACCCTGTCCCTCCACCCATCTCCTCTCCAGCAACCCTCAGTTTGTTTCCTAAGATTTAAAGTCTCTTATGGTTTGTCTTCCCCTATGGTTTTGGCTTGTTTCTTTTTTTTTTTTCTCTTCCCCTATGATCTTCTGCCTTGTTTCTTAAATTCCACATGAGTGAGATCATATGATAATTGTCTTTCTCTGATTGATTTATTTTGCTTAGCATAATACCTTCTAGTTCCATTCATGTTGTTGCAAATGGCAAGATTTCATTTTTGTTGGCTGCATAGTATTCCAGTGTGTATGTGTATGTGTGTGTGTGTGTGTGTGTGTGTATGTATGTCACATCTTCTTTATCCATTCATCTGTTGATGGACATCTGGGTTCTTTCCATAGTTTGGCTATTGTGGACATTGCTGTTGTAAACATCCGGGTGCAGGTGCCCCATCGGATCACTACCTTTGTTAGATGCACGTTTCTAAGCACAAAAGTTTCACTCTGTCCCTGTCAACCTGCTTTCTACCAAGCTCCTGGTGGAAAGTGATATTGTCCTCTAAGACCATTGGAACCACATTGCCCAGAGCCAGTCATCTCTGGGCATGTCCACCAACCTGCAGGAGTTATTTACTGATGTAAGAAATGCCTGAGAAGTGAGTTTATCTTTAATTTCAGGTGAAGTAATCATTGTGTTGAAAGTAAGTGGTTGGGTGGAACAGCAGTTCTAATCGATCTTATCTGTTTGGGAATCTTCTATCATAGGCCCCTGCCTGATTTTTGTATGGCCTATGGCCTAAGGATAGCTTTTCTATCTTTAAATGGTTGGGGAAAAAATTTCAAGAAAAGAGTACTCTTTTGTGATACAGGAAAACTATATACGGAATTCAAATCTCAATGTCTATAAATGAAGTTTTTTGGAATACAGTTATGCCCATTGATTTATAGATTTTCTTGGACTGCTTTCACACACAGTTGAGTAGTTCCAGTAGAGACCATATGATCCACAAAGCTGAAAATATTTACTATCTGACCCTTTAAGAAAAAGTCTGCTACCCCCAGATTTAAAGGTCTGGATCCCTTTGTAATTCAAGAATGGAGAGAGGCAAAACAAAGCAAAACAAAACAAAAAGTCCCTTTAAAGGAACTCTGTGAACAGACTGAAACACGTGGCATGGGAAGTGCCACTAATCTGAATGCATTGCTGGTGTTTGGAGTGATTAGGGCAAAAAAGGAGAAATTTAAGAAGATACCCTGAAGGTACCAGTAACTTTTGCGACAAACCTGAATTGGGTGTACAGAAAGGGATCACTAAAGAAAGCCACACAACTTCTCAGTCCGTAAAGCTTTGTGGGTTTTTCCTTCTTTTTTAAATTACTCTTTATGCTCATCTAGCTTAAGTGTCTCTAAACACAGAGATATTAAAGTGTGCTTCAGGGTTACCTGGGGATTTCTGAGATACAGAGAAGGCCTCCTGTGAGCTGGGCCTGGTCCCCAGTGTCTGAGAAGTAAAGAGTCACACCTTTTGCCTGGCCTCCTCAGGGCTACTTTCTAGGTGTTTTTGTTGTTGTTCTGTCTTTTGTTTTCTTTTTTATATCCTTGCATATAAAAAGTTATATGTAACTCTAGCATGTGCCTTATGAATTTCCTGCTCCCTGTGATTGAAACCAGTTTGCCTGGGATTATGCTCGGGGTAGCTCTCTCGCACACAGGAGGCGTGGTATGTTAGGAAACCCTTGACTGCTTATTGACAGTAAGGCAGCTGGAGGGTGGCAGAACAATTTGGAGAATTCCATGTGTCCGTTCTGGTATTTTATTAGGTGGGCAGGTGCTCCCTGACACCAGCAACAAGCTGGTCGGTGGGTTTCCGTGTTTCATGAGTGCTGCCAGCTGTCCGTGCTGATCAGACCTATCCTCCCTGAAGAGGCAGGCCCGAGCTTTCCAAGTGACTGTCTCAGTGAGCTGTGACAGGACCCCATGACCTGTTCTCAGTATTTCAAAAGGCATGGTGAAAAAGATACCTTTGCCCAAAAGCTTTGCAGATAAACAAAACGTCAAGTTTCTTTCGTTTTCCCCGTTTTTACAGATGGGGAAATAACGACTCAGAAAAGTTGCGTAACTTGCGCGGGGTCACACAGCCCGTCATTACAGAGCTTCCATCCATGCCACGCGTCCAGCTCCAGAGCTCTAGTCCTTCCTTTATATCATGTTTCTTCATTTCTTCCCGCAGTTCAGAGGCGGGGCTGGAGGCTGATGTGGTGTTGGGTTAAAGTCGAGGAAAATGTTTGATGGATGCCTGGCAGAAATATCTTTCAAAATATGGGGTCTGTGCATAGGGGGGGATAAGGAGGGTCTAGTGCTAAAAATATTGAGTACCATCTTGAGACCCCTATTTTCACAGCCTTAGAAACAGTCTGTTAGAAGGGGGATGGGTTCTACAAAGGACAGTGATCTAGGGAGGACTAAAGTGGGGAAAAGAAGAGCCAATGATTTGGGCAGTGGGGGTGCCTGTAGCTTGACTCTGGTCTCTCTAGAGAGTCTATCATAGTCTATGATTCTGCAGCTTGGACTCGCAACCACATAGACACCTGAATATATTATATATATTTTTATTTTTTTATTAACATATAATGTATTTTTGCCCCAGGGGTACAGGTGAATTATCAGGCTGAATGTATTATATTTTTGATTAGTCTCCAAGCATCCATAAATTAATAGGCCTCGTATGCGCACAAAGCTGTGTCTAGAGCTCTCAAACTGCCAGGAATTGTGTTCCTTTGTGGCACTTGCTAGTTGCAAAGTTCTGTACCAACTTGCCGGGATAAGAGAGCACATTGGGGTTCTGTGTTCTTCTCAGGATTCTGTGCTCTCAGGTATAGCCACAAGAAGAGAACAGAAAAGACTCAGGAAAAACAAAGTTTATTATATTCACAGGTGCTAGAAACCAGAAGTATGCCGTGACACACACAGCCACGTGGGGAAGTGTCTGTGTGGGTCAGGAACAAGGAGAGTGCTGAGCCATAGCCTGGAAAGGCAAGGCAAGGCAGTGAAGAGTTTAAGAGCTGCTGAGTTGAATAATTCCAGTGGGCTTTGGGTGGTGGAGGTGGTCTCTAGTCATCTGTTGACTAGCCCTGGGATGAATAAAGCAGAGGAATATTGCCACCTTCCAGGCAAAGGTCGGAGAGAAGGGGTGTGGCTTTGGATTGGTTGGCTTGCATATCAAAACCGTGCTCCAGGCTGAGTCCTTCGCTTTTTCTAAGAACCTGTTAGCCCAAAGAGGGGCAGTCTCTTCCTTAGCCAGAAAGGTCTTTAAAGATGTCAAAACATCCATAATAAACAGAAAATACATTTACAAATGTAAGCACTACAGTCAAGGATTGACCAAGTCCGATGTGAACAAAGCCGGGCCCAGAGGCTGAGAGAAAGAGCAGGAATGAGAGGAATCATTCTACGGATTGGTGGGAGAAGAGCAGGAAGGGTATGAAAGGAGCCAACTAGGTAGAAGGTTGTATGGGAGACTGGGCTTCCGTGCTCTTGATTTGGGCTGAAAAGAAATGTTTCTATTAGAATATTCTGCTTTCTTGTACCATTGTTTTGAGGAGATCCATACAATCTATACAAAGGTGTGGGTGTAGAAAGTACCACGGGAGTTTAGAGGATGGGTGAGAAGCAACTGGTAATGACCTCTGCCTCACTGGGCTCCTATCAGGCAGGAAGGTCAGACCCATTTTTGTACCTTGGACAGTTCCTGCACTTTGCTTTGTACACAGTAGGTGCTTGATACATCGCTGTCACGTGAGTATCACGTGAATGATGCATCCCTGGCAGGGCCCACTGAGAATCATTAGAAATCACGCGAACTTATGAAGAACGGGAGAAAGTGTCCTCACTGAGCAACTCCAGGCTCCATCCTTGAACTCTCCGGATAAGCCAATTATTTTATCTAGTCTCTCAGTATAAAATAATATTCAACTATCTTTTGTTAATTCTCATTAAAATGTGAAAAGGGGGTATGATCTTTGTACTAGTACAATGGTTTGATGTAAAAATACAGAGCTCCCTTTATCTGTCTTTGAACTAAAGTTCACAAGCCCCTTCTGCTGATGGCTAAAAGATTAAACTTTCTAATTCCATATCACTCAGCCCCATGTAGAGCTTAAAAGTGATCGGTCTGAGATTTAAAATTAATTAATGCAAGGTGAATTAATCCCCATTTCCCTTTGTTTTAATTGCCTCCTATTCACCCTGTTGGTAAAGGAGGGGCTCTGCCCTGGGTTACAGGGATGGCCGAACATATGACCCTGAACACTGGACAGGTGAGACCAAGGGCAGTTTACTAGTCATATATACTCCCAGCCCGGGGAAGAGGGCACCGCGTGCAATGCAGAGCTCCAGGGGGGTTGCACTTGGGAACAGAGTGAACAACTAGTGACCGTGGGAGACAGGCTGTGTCGTATCAAGAAGGTGTGATGTCCCCTCCTTTCTGCAGGAGAATGTGATTGGTTCATTTGAATGCTTTTGTGGCCTGGCCAGGAACTGAAGCCACTACTCAGGGACAAGCAGGGATTGCACTTGGGTCCCTTTGACAAGTAAGGCTATTGGACTAGAAGACTTTATCTGTGGGAGCAGAGTGGAAAGGGGAACCTGGAGCCTTGGAGCCTTAAGGCATTCAAGGCCTTCCTGATTTTACCAAGAGTGAAGGCAGCACATAATATTAGACTTTGAATTTTAGGCCTCATACCACACCTTTCTCCTTTTTCATTCCTCTCGGAGAGATGATATAAGTTCCTGGGGGTGCTTATTAATCATCATAGCAGTTGAGGAGGAGCAGCTACCTCACCTACCTGTTGTGGATTATATGGTCCAACCCCAGATCTCTTCTGATTGGCCTGATGCTCAGGACTCCACACAGACACTCTCTAGCGGGGGCTCAGGCACTCCCTGGGTCTTTCCCCAGCACTCGGATTGTCTGCTCATCTCTGGGAGGCCACCTCATTTCCTCAGTGCTATCATTTCCCTCGTTTCCATCAGTCATGGTTAATCACCTTCTTCTGATGTCTGCTTTATGCAAGACTTGGGCCAAGCCCATGGAAGATCCAGGCAAAAGATCCCCTGTGTTTTGGGATACTGTCTCCTCAGTGAATCCTGTGTCAGCATATTTTTTAAGGTATCCATTAGATATAGGTTCTAGAAACAATATTTCCTTGCTTACTAAATTCTTATTTCCTTTTGGCCAAAAAAAAAAGTCATTGTAATTTTTTTCATGTATATTTCCTTGTCTACAACTTATGGTATAAATTTCATGTGCCAGTCTTCAGGCTTTTTGATTCTTGATATGCAAAGACAAGTTTTGTTCAAAACAAAACAAAAGGTTTCCTCTCTCAAACCCCAAGATTTTATTATTTAATTTAAAATTTGGTTTTATATATCAAGAATTGTCTCTGCTATTGGTCTTAAAATAGTTCAACAAACAATCCATATCTTTGTTCTAGAGCTACAGCTGACGTGTCTGCAACAGTAGTCACACGTGGCTATTTAATTTAAAAGTTTAAATTAATATTGATTTAGATGATGTAAAATTTAAAATTCAGTTCCTCGGTCCCAGTAGCCACATTTCAAGTGATCAACAGCCACACATAGCTAGTGGTTACTATATTGGACAGTCAAACCTAGAACATTTCCACATTGCATAGAGTTCTATTGGCTAATGCTAGTCTAGAGCGTATCTACCTTTCCCTTGAGGGCTTTGAATTGTGAGTGAAGGGCAACGTGTAAAGAAAGAAGGATGAGGGAGGAGGTCATTGAGGAAGAAACCTGTGTATATCTCAAAATGTTATCCTGCTGCAGCAATTTTGAAGAAAGTTTTGAGCTTGAGAAGCTTAAATAATGGCTTTTAATGAGATTCCTTCCATGTTTGGGTAGAAGAACATTCCTGGCTGCTGGAAACGCTCCTGCCTACCAGTCTGTCACAGATGGCATGTACGACGGATTACCACCGCTGAGCAGCTCTCTTGTGAAGAGCATTTTTGCCTCACAGCTCAGCCTGCCCCAGCCGCTAGATCCACGGAGCCTCCAGGTATATTGAGAGGTATTTTTATACCTATAAATGGTGTGTTATACACTGGGGATCTGGGCACTTTGTTTCCATTTGGTTTAAATTTTGCAGGGGCTCGCCCTTCTCTTGTGCTCTTTATCTTTGCGTGGCTCCCCTTTATGGACACGGTAGAGCAGCGTGGGCCCACTGTTACTCCCAGTCAGAGTCTTTGCCCCCAAACTGCTCATCAAGCAAATTGGGCTTATCTGTTCACAGCTGGTAGCAGAACCAATGGTTGATCTTTTCTCTTTAATAAATAAGAATGACAGCAATCACAATACCTAAATTAGGTCAGCAGCTGAGGTTTGAACAGGCCTGGTTCCAACAGGTGTTATCAAATGTAATCCTGGCAACTATTATTCAGGCACCAAGAATATTACCCTCTTTCTACAACTAAAAGGTTAAGGTTCTGGCAGACCAGAGATCGGACTGCTGGGCAATCATAGCAGCATGAGGTCACAAATTGTATTGGTTATCTATGACTGTGTAACAAATACCCCCTCTCAAATTTAGCAGACTAAAACAATATTCGTCATCTCATATAGTTTCTGAGGCTCAGGAATCTGGGAACAGTTTATTGCGTGGTTCTGACTAGTCATGTGGACCTCTCACCCGTCAGCAGTCGAGGTATTGGCCTCGACTGTAGTCATCTCAGGCTGTAGTCATCTCAGGGGTCTACTGGAGGAGAATCTGCTTCCAAGCCCACTCACAGGGCTGTTGGCAGGCATCAGAAGATCTACTTGCAAGCTCATTCATGTGGGCTTGTCCACAGGGCTTCCTCAAAACATGATAGATGGATTCCTCCAGAGTAAACAATTCAAGAGAGGACAAGAGACAGACTCCAAGGTGGAAGTCATATTCTCTTTATTATCTCATTTCAGAAGGAACATCCCATCATTTTTGCCATGTTTTATTCACTAGAAGTGAGTTAGTAATTTTAACCTGCACTTAAAGGGAGAAGAATTAAACTCCACCTCTTAATGGGAAGAGTATCAAAGAAGTTTGGGACATTTATTTATTTATTTTTAAGATTTTATTTATTCTTTTGACAGAGAGAGACATAGCGAGAGAGGGAACACAAGCAGGGGGAGTGGGAGAGGGAGAAAGCTGAGCAGGGAGCCTGACTCAGGGCTTGATCCTAGGACCCCAGGATCATGACCTGAGTCAAAGGCCGACACTTAACGACTGAGCCACCCAGGCACCCCTTGGACATATATTTAAAACCACCGCACAAACCCAGGTCTTCTGACTCCAAAAGCTCCAACTTAATGTCTATATGTTACAAAGCTGAGCCAAATAATGCCAGCATCAACCCCATGTAAGTCCCACACTTTTACCTTCCCTAGTAATGAGACAATTATTCTTGGCGCAAGCCTTGACCCTCATTTAGTCCTAAAAGACAGGATTGACCATGACCACTGGGCCTGTTCCTGCTGCCTTTGGATGTTGCTTGGGATTAGGTAGAGCAAGTGTCCTGGCTTCCTGCTACCCAAATCAACTCTAACTCTAGGAATTGTCTGAAGCCAGTACCAAGTCTGCAAGTATAGAATGGGGTCAGATGGACAGGCCCACTATGTCCAGGGCTGCATGTGCTGCCACAAGTAGTAGGGAACACCTTGGCTGTTGGACAGTGACATGGAGAAGACAGAGGCCCACATGTTAATGTCGTGACATTGGCTTTGAGTTGTTACCTAGAACTGGAACACGGTGGTGATGAAGGAAAACATTTTAAAGTTCCTAATACTGAAAACATTTGAGTGAGTTTATGTTTGTTGACTATAAATGTGTCCCATTGTTATTATAGTATTCTGGAAATTCCAAACACTGGTGTTAACTAGTCACACTTAAGTCTTAAGAACTCTTCTATGGGGGCGACTGGGTGGCTCAGTGGGTTAAAGCCTCTGCCTTCAGCTCAAGTCATGATCTCAGGGTCCTGGGATCGAGCCCCGCATCTGGCTCCTGCTCAGCAGGGAGCCCGCTTCCCCTTCTCTCTCTGCCTCTCTGCCTACTTGTGATCTCTCTCTCTCTCTGTCAAATAAATAAATAAAATCTTAAAAAATAAAAAAAGAACCCTTCTATGTTTAGCCAGATTCTGGGGGGGGGGGCGGGGGGGAGATGATTACTCTCTCCTCTACATTACCATGGACTTTCTATCAAGAACTATTTCTACATAGTAAGTAAATCATCCTCACAGTGTTTTGGAGAACAGACACAGAAATCCTATTCATATAAGATGTTTATTACTTATGGACATAGTACACCATTATCATATTTCTTATTTGGTTCTTTTAGGCATCCATGTTATTCCCTTGGAGAGCATTTCTGGAAGATGGAGGACTGTTTCCAGTTATGAGTAGCAGCCCAGATACCCTAGAATATAATATGCAGGTAGGATAGGTCTTCCCACTTGTCACAGAGAGAACTGAACTCAGACTACAAAGCAGGTGTCCTTGGGTCCATAGGTCAGCGGTCAATAATTTATGTGATAAGCAGGGTTGTTTGATTATGAAGCTATAAACCCAATGCTACAAGGTGAGTCATGTTTTCTTATGACAGAAGAGGATCATATTCTCAGTGGTATGGGCCTCAGCTATAGACTCAGCTGGAATTCCTATGGCCAGTAAAGATCTAGGAGAGTGGCCATCCATCTCCAATCACTCTCCAGGCCTCTTAGAGAAACACCCAGGCTTGAAGTTCAGGATCCTGGCCACCCTGTACACAGTGGTAGGGAGAAAATTCTTTAAGCAGGATCCATAAGGAGAATATCTTTCAATTATGTGCCCCTCCTGATTACCTAAGCAAATATCATTGTGTTCTCATTTTTTAAAAATAGAAAATATAGATAAATATTAAGAAAAAAATGAAAATCAATCAGAAATTTGCTCCAAAATAATTAGAAGTGTGTAGTGATAGAGATAGGGGCAGGACTGGCCATAGGCTGATGGTTCTTGGGGCTGGGAGATGGGAACTTTACTGTTTGCTTTTGTTTATTTTCAAAATTAAAATTGTTCAGATTCTTTAAAGTAAAGTAGTAAGAATGGTTAAGAAAATCAATTATAGTACCCCACTAGGAAACAATCACAGTTCACATTTCAGTTTATTTTTTTTCCAGTATTTTCCTTATGCATACATGTGTTTCTATCTGTACTTTTAAAGGAAAATTGGTATCACACTACACATTCACCATGTATAGATACCATAGTAAAGTGCTGGGAAACTTGGACTTCCATACAAAGCCAAAAGTCTGATATGTTTCAAGGAGGACTTTGAGCTAGACATGTTACTCTAATTTTTATGGTTTTTCTAATAGTCAAGAGAGAAGGGCTTATAAACATAATTATTTCTAGTTTTCTCCCCAAAATCATGTATAAAGGATACATAGAAATCTTCAACATGGATGTTTCATTTTGTTCTTTTTTGTTTCTAGCTGTGCCTCTGTAGACTGAGTGAGCGTGACCTCAAGGTGGCTCACGGGGAGCTGGTGGGCATGCGGCTGCTTTTGGAAGATGTACTTCTGAGCAGACATCATACGGTCATGGAGGATCCCTCCAGACAGCAGGCCACACTGGACACACACAGTCAGATACTCTTGGTAAACAGGCTACGGAATTGGCCAGTGCTGTATTGTGCTAAACGTCCCTCCTCTCTGGGAGATGGACCGGAGAGCCACCTCTGTCCAGCAGTGCCTCCCAATGGGTCCCAGGACTGAGCTAATGTTTCATGGGAGCAGCAGTGGGGCGGGGGTCATCTGTAATCTATGGAATATGCAAATCTTTTCTGATTTGAAAAGAAATTAGAAGATTTTGTGGGCCCTAGGCACTGTGTCTGGTCAATAAGTGTCTGGTCAGTAAATGTCCCCTGAATACCATTAACACTGGCTGTGACTGAGACCTTTTCAGAGTGCTTTAGTAATTACTGGTCTCTTTAATCTTCACAACAACTCCATGAAGCAGGTACTCGCATTATTCGCCTTTTACAGATAGTACCGAAGCTCAGAAAGGTTCAGTGATATGCCCAAAGTCACACACCTCGTGAGGAGAGAAACCCAGATTCCAACTAAACAATCTGGTGCTGGAGCTCCCTTCTACTCTTGTTCTACTTCTCAGTCTCTCCCTAGGCAAACACATCTGCTTGTATAACTCTGATGACTTTACATGTGATGACTCATGCAATGACCATCTACGTGTCATGTCCCAACTTCAGTCCTGTCAGACTCGTACATGCGACTTCCTTGTTCCATCCCAGAGTCCGTGTGTCCCAAACTGAGCTTATCTCACTGCCCAAGACTTGCCCTTCTTTCCATATTCCGTCAGTGAACCACCCCCTGCCCAGTTGCCCAAGCCAAAAAATCTGGACACCTATCTTTGATTTTTCTCTTTCATACCCAACAATCAGATGCTAAATTTTACTCTTCTATTACTTTAATAGCTCTCAAGTTTGTCTACTGTTTTCCATCTTCCATCACCAACCTCTAGTCAGCGTCGTCTCCTAATGTTAGGCTATGAGCATAACCTCCAACTGGACTCTCTATGTTCACTCTTGCCTTCTTCTGGTACATTCCCCAGGGTAATATTTTTAAATGAAAATCTGATTATGTCACTTCCCTCTTATAACCCTCCAGTGATTTCCAAATGCCCCCAAAATAGACTCCAAATGCCATAACCAGACCTTCACCACCTACCTCCTCTTGATATCTCCACCCTCTACTTCTTTCATTTTATCAAATGCACCATACTGTCTCTCCTCAGTAACTTCACGCAAGCCAGTCCCTCTGGTGGAAAACTTCCTTCCTTCTCCTCCTCCCTCTCTACTTCATCATCTGATTAACTCCTAATTATCCTTCAGGTTTCAACTTCCACACCACTCTTTCAGAAGCTTTTTCAGACTTTCCACCTTTGAGCTGATGCCCCTCTGTGCCAATGAGGGTACACTTGCTATAAGTAACAGGCTGTCCCACTAGCCATGATTTAAATTAGAAAGGGTACTAATCTTTCAAAATAAGTCAAGGCAGTTCAGGTTGGTACAACCACTCAGGTTGATGTAGGCCCCAGCTCTGACATCATGGGTATGTCAGCAAAATGTTCCTTTTATCTTGTAAGATGAAAACAGGAGCAAAAAACTTTCTCTTTAAGGGGCTTTACCTTTTTACCAAGGAGAAAATCCTTTTCAGAGCCTTCTAATAGATTTTCCTTGTGTCCTACTAGCTAAAATTGAGTCACAAATCTACGTCAGGCAAATTGGAGAAGAGGAAGTGTGTTTAGATGTGCTATCTAAATTCTACAACAGAATTAGATGTTTCACTCAGAGGGAGAATTTGTAAATCAAGCATTGGGACCAAGTATTACCAAGATCAAGAAGTGTGCTGGGCCCTTTGGGCCCTCTAGTTACTATTACTTGGTCTTGTTTTTGATGGATTGCCCCCAAAAATCTGAATAGGTTTTTTTTTTATGATTCAGTCTTTGAAGATTTGTAAGTTCCTAGGCATTTATCTATTTATTCTAGGTTGTCCAATTTATTTGTATGTAATTGTTAATAATTGTCTCTTATGATCCTCCATATTTCTGTGGTATCAGTTGGAACTTCTCTTTCATTTTTGATTTTATTCCTTAAGCCCTCTCTTTTTTTCTTGGTTGAGTCTAGCCATAGGTTTGTCAATTTTGTTTATCTTTTCAAAGAACCAGCGCTTCACTGATTTTTTAAATTATCTTTTTAGTCTCTATTTCATTTATTTCTGCTCTGATCTTTATTATTTCCTTTGTGTCATTTATTTTTTTTTTAAGATTTATTTATTTATTTATTTGACAGAGAGAGAGAGAGCGAGAGAGTGAACACAAGCAGGGGGAGTGGGAGAGGGAGAAGCAGGCTTCCCTCAGATCAGGGAACCTGATGTGGGGCTCAATCCCGGGCCTCGGGGATCACAACCTGAGCAGAAGGCAGACATTTAATGACAGAACCACCCAGGCACCCCTGTTTGTGTCATTTAAAGCCAATGTTTCCTTATTGATTTTTCTGTCTGGATGATCTATTAATCGATACAAGTGGGGTGTCAAAGTCTCCTACTATCATTGTATTGCTGTCAGTTTCTCCCTTTAGGTCTCTTAATATTTGTTTTATATTCTTTGGTGCTCCTACATTGGATGCGTATGTGTTTAGAAATGTCTTCTCTTCTTGAGGTTGATTCCTTTATCATTATGCAGCACCTCCTCTTTGTCTTTTGTTACAGTCTTTGTTTTAAAGTCTATTTTGTGTAATACGAGTATAGCTACACCAGCTTTCTTTTCATTTCCGTTTGCAGGGCATATCTTTTTTCCATCCCTTCACTTTCAGTTCGTGGGTGTCCTTACTTATGAAATGAGTCTCTGAAAGGCAGTATATAAATGTGCCTTGCTTTTCTATCCACTCAGCCACTCTGTGATTTTTTTTTTTTTTTAGAGCAATTAGTCTTTTTGTATTTTAATTATTGACAGGTAGGTACTTATTGCCATTTTGTTGCTTGTTTAGTGACTATTTTTATAGTTCCTTTCTATTCCTTCTTCTCTTTCTTTCTTCCCTTCTGGTTTTAAGACTTTCTTTAGTCTTATGTTTAGATTCTTTTCTCATTTTCTTTTGTGTATTTAATACAAGTTTTTGCTCTGTAGTTACTGTAAGTTCACATATATCATCCTGTGAATATAACTGTCTCTTTTAAGTTGATAGCAACTTACTTTTGAACATTTTCCAAACCCTTCATTTTAACTACCACACCCTCTCATGTTTGTTTTTGATGTCACATTTTACATCTTTTTATTTTATTTATCTCTTAACTAATTATAGTTTTAGTTAATTTTACTTTTGTCTTTTAATCTTCATAGTATCTTTATCAATTAACCCATTACCTCTACTATATATTTACCTTTTCTAGTAAGATTTTTACTTTTGTATTTTTGTTGTTGTTGTTGTTGTTGTTGTTCATAATTAGTGTCATTTCTTTTCTGCTAAAAGAAGTCCCTTTAACATTTCTTAGGCCAGTTTAGGAGTGATGAACTCTTTAAGTTTTTGTCTGGAAAATTCTCTCTTTTTCAGTTCTGAATGCTAACCTTCAGGTAGAGTATTCTTGGCTGGAGGTTTTTTCCTTTCAGTACTTTGAATATATCGTGTTACTGTCTTCTGGCCTGCAAAGTTTCTCCTGAGAAATTTGCTGGTGGTGGTGTTTCTTGCGTATGTAACAATTGATTTTTCTCTTGCTACTTTTAAGATTCTTTCACTTTTGACACTTTAATTATAATGTGTCTTGGTGTGGATTTCTTTTGAGTTCATCTTATTTGGAACTCTCTGGGCTTCCTGGACCTAGATATCCTTCCCTAGATTAAGAAAGCTTTCAGTCATTATTTCTTCAAATAAGTTTTCTGCCCATTTCTCTTTTTTTCTCTTTCTGAGACCCCTATAATGCAAATGTTGTGCTTGATGTTGTCTCATAGGTCCCTTAAGTTATCTTTATTTTTTAAAATTCCTTTTTCCTTTTGTGGCACTGTCTGGGTGAATTCCATTGCTTTGCATTCTAGCTTGCTGACCCATTCATCTGCTTCACCCAGTCTGATGTTTAATACTTCTAGTGTATTTTTCAGTTCAATTATCATATTCTTCAGCACTGTGGACTTGTGTTTGGTACTTTATTATATTTTCTATCTCACTGTTGAATCCTTACTATGTTAATTCATTCCTCTCCCAAGTTTGGTAAGCATCTTTATGACACTTACCCTGAGTTCTTTATCAGGTAGATTACTTATCTCCATGGCATTATGGTCTTTTTCTGAGTCCCTCAGTCTTGGAGTACCCTTGTGTAGTTGACAAAACTTCTCATTCAACCTTGCCCTAGCTCTTGGTTGTTTCTTGAAACTTTGTGATTGACTAATCAGCCTGATTTATTATTGACATGTCCTTATTATTGAGGATGTACCAAGGCCTGTCAGTGTTCCAAGGGGAGAAATTTCATTTAGCACCAAGTTTCAGGCTAATCTGAAGCTAGACCCTCAGGCAGCAGCTTTTAAAATATGCGAGTATAGTGGGTTTCCTGGATGGCTCAATAGGTCAAGCATCTGCCTTGGGCTCAGGTCGTGATCGAGCCCCACATTGGGCTCCCTGTTTGGGGGGAGTCTCCTTCTCCCTCTCCCTCTGCTCCTCTCCCCCCACCCCACTCATGCTCTCTCTCTCTCTCTCTCTCAAATAAATAAATCAAATCTTTAAAAAATATGCAAACAGAGTCTAGTGCAGCCACAGTCAGCTGGACTTCTGACCAAAAGATATGAAGGTATCCTCTAGGTGAGAGTTGCAAAACTTGGGACTCTACATGAGTGTATAAGCTCTTTCTGGGAGGACTTACTGAGCCGTATCAAGGTACAGGAAGTGCACAAGGATAGTAGTGTCTTCCTGCTTATGTTCCCTGAGAGCACCTCTGTAGCCTCTAGATGTAGGGAAAACCTGAAGCCTGCTTCTCAGGCTGAAGCTCAGGATAAGTAAATAGGCGTGTCTCACAGGAAGACAGGGTTGTGCTTCAGTCTGCCATCTGCAGTGCCCTGGAGTGGTGGCCTGCCGGGTACTGTCTTTCTGACTGTGACATTCCCTTGGAGCTCAGGAATGTCAGCCTCCTTGGCCACCAGGGTCAGGTAGTCAAGGAGCATTCCCTGTGTGGATTTCATATATCCACTGGCTTTAATGAGGCAGTTGGAGAATGTAGGGGGTAGGGCACACTGTCCAGCTTCAGAAAAGCAGCAGGAAAATGTCTTGACTGCACATGCCCGGGGAGGGGGGGGCCTCGGGAATGCAACAGGAGGAAGAAATGTCTTGTCCATGTGCATATTCTGGCTTTAAGCTGAGAGCAGGAAAACTCTGGGAATGCTCACAGCTGCCAGGCCAACCAGTGAGGACAGGACTGCTGCAGCCACCTGTGCTCACCGGAGTTAGCTAAGGAGTGCCAGAATGCTGCTGCCTGCTCTCGCCTGCCCCAGCTAAGGAGCAGGGAAGGGTTGCAGCTGGCGCCTGCTCTGGCTTCAGCAAGGCAACCCAACAGTGCCGTCACCAACTGCCCCTGCCCGTCTAAGCAGGGTGGTGGTGGGAGGGTTTTGCATCTGAGCTTGCCCACCTGTGCTAGAGAACTAAGCGGAGGGCGCAATACTGGCATCTGCCAGTGGCATCCTCCACCTCTGGGGGCAGTTCCCCGGCCCCTGCCCTTCCATTTGCTTTTAGATTAGCCAATAAATCTCCCTCACATATAGTCCAGGTGCTTTTCAGACTGTTAATTTTTTGCTGGGTCCTCAGGTGAAACTGCACGCAAACCCTTTAAAGGGGGGAATCTTGGGGCTCTGAGTAGAGGAGGGCTACACGGCCTGTCGGCTGCCCCCTCCCTATGACCGTGCTCAGTCTTGGTCTGTTGACCATTTTCATCACGGCATTTGATGAAAGGTTCCTGAGGATAAAGCAAATCTGGAAATCTTGGGTTAGCTGCTTGGTGAGGAGGTAGGCTTCTTGAGGGGCTGTCTGCTGTGTGCAGGAGCTGTGAGCTCTCCCCTGGGTCTGGCTCGCCAACTCCGCCTCTGACCAACCCTCCTTCGGGCAGGAGCCTTTCTGTAGATATGCTAATAGCACGGGTCCAGTTACACTAGGTGGGTGTGCTCCCTGCACCGAGCCAGGAAACTTGAGCGTCTGAGGCGCTGTTACCCGGATGTTCTCTGAGGCCCTTCTTGAAGTAACATCATGATCCAGGCTTGCATCTTTGTAAAGCAATGCTCCTTTTCCTGTGACTGAGACCCTGTCCTCTGGGTGAGGGCCTGGAGGCAGGTCCTCATTTTGTCTGTCATTCTCTGGGTGACTGTGGCCCTCACGCCCTGGCTACAGGAGAGGGGGACCTAAAAACCTTGTTCCCTCCACATTCTCCAGGGCTCAGAACGGCCCCTCAACAAACATTGAGTTAAGGCAAGTAGCGATGGACCAATAAACAAATCGTAATTCTAAAGGAAAATTACCTATTGAATAATAAGTTCAAATTAAGAGATATGTAAACTTTTTAAGGATGGGAGAAGGACTAGGGGATAAGATAAACTTATGTTTCCATTTCCTTATCCATAAAACAAGTAAAATCCCTAATTTGAGGATATATACAGCTCTACCGTGATGGGGAATTCAATCTCAAGTGTGTTGCAGGACACTTTCCAGAATGCAGAGGCTAAATATGAAAAGCTCACCTTTTCAAAGGCAGATAAAAGGTTAATACCCAAGTAAAAGAGTTTTTAAAATGAGTGGTTCAAGACTCAAGCAGAAAGCTGAAATAGAGGTATTTCCCTCTTTTCTGTATTCTATCTATTTAGAAAGGATGCTTACCCTCTCTAAGCTCTAAATGTGCTGTAAGCCCCTGAACCATTCCTCCTGAGGAGAATAGGCATTCTCCAAAATGTTCGTTCTGCGTGGGCTACATGCAAAAGATTATCCTGTGTAAATCTATGATTAATAAAGAAGAATTTCTGCAATGTTTTCAGCCAGATTTGTCCAGAGTGCCAGGATTCGGAAGTCCATTCCAAAGCAGCCCCAAAGCCTCCAGGCTGCTGAGGGGCCCATGCAATGCAATGATGTCCCTTGCTTTCCTGAGATCCTTTCTGGTGCTGTGGAAGCAGCTAGAAGTGCTAAAAGAGCACTGGGGCCGACTCAAACTGCGAGGCCAGGAACACGATCCTGTCTCCCTTCACAAACAGTTCTCAGAACTCTACGGGTGAGTGTTGCTGAGGTGGAAATTGCTGTGGATGAGTGGAATCTGGGGTCTGATAAATTCCTCCCCTTATTCTGAGGGTGAGATGTGGTCCATAAACCTGGTACGCCCAGCCTCACTGAGCGCAGAGGAAGCTGGGCAGTGTGTCCAATAGCAAGCGCTTTATAGGAAAAGCTGGCTTCTGTTCACTGCAGGGACAGTGCTGGCTTCCACTAGCTGTATCTCACTGACCTAGAGTTCTGTCTCAGTGAACTTGTGCTTCTCCATGACTCTTCAGCTCTTTTTAGTTCATAGGATCTCAGTAAGCACTGGGTAGGGAGAGGCTGCTGCTGTGACCTCCTCCCCATTTTCTGCGCCATTACACCCAAGTGTCGAGTCTCTGAGAGCTTCATGCATTGCAGCCAGAGGCATAATACGGTGCAACGTGAGGTCTTAGGTCTGTGGGATGGTGGGGTGTTAGGGGTGTTTTCACAGCTTCAGGCTCTAGCTGGGATAACTTAGCTGGCAGGAAAGACAAGTCGCTTCTGCCATGCCTTTGTTACCAAACAAGGGTTCACCAAGCACCCACTCACCATTCTTGGATCTTACTGGACACAAGAAGCTTCTCTTGGTGGCAGAGTCCAAATGGTCTACCCTACAAGTTATTACGGTCAGCTTTCCTGGTAACTAGGGAGTGAGTAAACTTGTCAATATTTTGAAGAATGAAGACTGAAATTATATGTGCCCAGTGGGAAAAGGGTGGCAACTGTGGTGAACTTGGATGTCAATGTGAGTTTCTATAATGGGTTGGGAGGTTTCTACACAATGACAGGAAACAGAATGTGAAGGAAAAGAATTGTCAGAGAATCTGAATACGAAGAAATATGATTGTTTGCTAATTTCTGTCTCTCTTCTTTAATAGAGCTGACATTCTCTACCCCAGCATGAAAGCTATAGCTAGGCGGATGGGGAAAGAAGATGAATTCGAAGGCATTATAATGAGTAGTCAGTCCATTCTTCCCCCCAAAGGAGCTTCAGAAATCGAAATAAAAACTCAGCAGGTATGCAGGAACTATTCTGAATGGGACTTTGAACATTTGCTTTCTAGCATAAGCATATAAAGCTACAGATATACTCAAGTGGCATTTTTTTTCTAAGACATTAAGTGGAGATTGAAGGTATGTAAATCGTTGAACAGGCTCGGAGGGAACTAAGTATTTAAAAGCATGTGGGGCTTTGATTAAGTAAATAATTACCCCTAATATCTCCATTTTGTAAGTCTAGATCTTCATATTTTGGTTCTCCTCTAATTAAAGTACATTACCACAAAAAAAGACTATGATAGAGAACATACTAGCATCTTAAACTTAAAATCTAGCACACAATTTTCCCCCCAACATATACATCCATGAAAATGGGATATTTAAAATAGCTTCTGTGATTGATTGTTTTTCTGAGAATAAGACATGATTTATGCACAGGTCCATTTGGTGTGCTAGAAGATCTATGTGAGAAGTTGTTTTTCTTTTTTTCTTTTCTTTTTGTTTTTAAGATTTTATTTATTTTTTTTGACAGAGAGAGAGATCACAAGCAGGCAGAGGCAGGCAGAGAGAGAGGGGGAAGCAGGCTCCCTGCTGAGCAGAGAGCCCGATGCCTGGGCTCCATCCCAGGACCTTGAGATCATGACCTGAGTCAAAGGCAGATGCTTAAGCCACTTAACAACACAGGCACCCCAAGAGGTTGTTTTTCCAAGTGTTCACCTCAGTCTTGGGACACAGTCTCCACATGGCTATGTTCCCTTGTGTCTGTAACAGGCAAGCAAAAACTTCTGTTTGAGCGTTGGTGGAGAGATTCACATCCCCTGAAGATGGAGAATTCAGTCACAACCTGCAGTCCACACCCACAACACACACATACACCCCAGTCCCAAGCCCATTGCTTAACCTTCTGAGCCCTGGTTCCCTCTAGTACCTGGGGTCCTCTGACAGGAAGAAACGTAAGCTGTACAAGCATAATGGGTAAAGTAAGGGCTCATGATTATTGGGAGAATTTTCTCCCAGTCCTGTTTGGCATTTTAAATCTTCTCATGAAATCCTCCTTGATATCTAAATTGAGTCTCAGGCCCAGGGGTTTCTCTTGTAATGACATCTCATGAAATTCCTGGCCACATTTAGAGACCCTCAAAACTCAATGTCACCTCAGACATTGAGCATTTTGCAATATAGCACGACTTGGTTAAAAAAAAAAAAAAAGTTGTATTTTATCAACTGGGATGTGGGCCAGGAAGAAAAGATGTTGGTCTCCAAAGAGGTGTATCTACCCTTGCAGAAGCACTTGGAAACCCAAGAAAGGAACCCTTCCTTCTCTGGGAGAGAGTAGCTGAAGAACAGGACCTAGCCCCAGACCATTCTGTAGGAATTTGACTTAGAAGCTCAAAATATAAGCTGAATGTAGAAAGTGACTCTTAAACATCTTACTCTAGCTTCAGAAACTTCTGGAAAATCTTGAAATTCATATGATCCAAGAAGTATTAAAAAAAGTTAACAGAGAGATAGCATTGGTTGTATCAGAAAAATCCAAGGAGCAGTGTACTCTCCCTACAGGTAAAGTATGTTTATTTTATTACTTCACAAAATAACGTTTATTCATTTTTTCCTTAATTATAAAAGCAATCCATGTATCATTTTCATGGTCAAAAAAATAAAGTACCACAATGTCCAGAAAATGATATAAAAATTACTTTTTAACACCTTGGCCAAGAGAGAGCTACTAATACTTTGATATATTTCCTTCCACTTAAAGTCTTTTAAATAGAAACCATTTGTTAAGTTCAGTCTCAATTCTGCTGATTCCCTCATAATCTAAATAAAATTGAACGAGTAAAACACATAAGCTTTGTTATTTGTAATATATATAAGTGTGTGTGTATATATATATATTATACATATATATGACATATATGTCAAAATCATACAAATACATGTATTTGGGGTGGGAAGGTGATCACAATTACTTCCTTTCATCTGAAGTCCAAAGTCAGGATCACTTCATGGACGTGTGATCAGTGGACTCACATAGGACTCAGGAGTACTTGGCCTTTAATGCTTTATGGGTACCATCTTGAAACTCTTGATTTTAACTTAGAATATGTGTTTTGTGAGTCCACGGAGCGTGTACCCAGGACTTGGAGCCTTGGTCTTACACAGAGTCCCACTTCTTACTGCCGCCTCACCTTGCAAAGAGGGGTTCTCAGCTGCCTACTCCTCTGCTTTCTGGCCCCGTAGGCACTCCTAACCTCCCCCTCAGCATCCCCACCCAGCAGTTGCTGCCGCCCTCCAATCTGAGCAGGAGGAATATCAGGATATGCATACCTAGTAGTAGCTCAAGGTCCCTAGTCTGGCACCATCATGATACAACTGATGGGTGCCTCAGTGGGAGCAAGCCCAGTGCCTATCCTTAGATTTGTACAATATCCTGGGATGGAGGTTACGATACCCCTGGGGTTGCCTGTCCACAGTGGGCCCCCGGGAAGGAGAGCTGCCTGGCTCAACTTCTCTGCCCCTGGCCAGAGCACGGGGCCGCCGTCCAGCGGCTGCACACACATTCATGCTTCCGGTCACAGGTGGAGTCCCTGGGTGCCTGTGAAGTTCGCACCAGCCTTGTGAGCATTCCCGGGCCTGAGGAGCGCAACATTAAAAACAAGTAAAAACACCATGACAGGGCAAGAGAGGGACTGCAGACAAAAGAAACCACCGTATTTTAGTACCTATAGTGGTACTTCCCCCACCCCCACTCCCGCTTTTTGAATAAGAATCCCTGTATTTCTATTTTGCACGGGGTGCCATACATAGATTATGTAGCTGGTCCTGTCTGAACTTCAAAGTCTACTCCTGACTCCTCCTAATTCTGTAGGAAAATCCTCAACCTTTAAATGATGGAGAAGTTGTTTGACTAGCAAACTAAAATGGGTTTCCCTTTTGAGACAAAGTCCACAGACATTGTAATGTGCATCAATAATCTAGGTCCTCATCTAAGACGTTGTCGTTTTTTATCAGTGCTTCGAGTAACTGAATTCTGGAAACAGGGCTTTGGGAAAAGGCTATGCAGTGAGAGGGCAAGCCACCTCTCAGCTGGGGATGTCACCAGAGAGCTAAATGTCGCCAGAGAGCCCAGTGAGGTTGAGCTTCAATGACAGAACATTTAATGAGACACAAAGCACTCATTGTCTGCACTCCTTTGCTGCATCCAGGCGGCTCCCTTAGAGTCTTGGGAGAAAAATCCACAGGAGTACAGCAGGTGCAAATATGTGGTTTAATGAGACACCTGGATGGTGGGGGAAGGGAGGAAGCATTTTTGCCTTGCGGTTCTTCTGGGTACTGCCTGGGGCAGGGTGTTCTTTGGCTGTGCTTGGAAAGAGCCTTCAGTAAGGGGCTGGTGGGAGTCGGGCAGGGGGGAGGTAGAGTTATTGTTAATGTCGGTAAGGTTGATATTCCCAACACTTTCGCTAGAGTGTGCTGCTCAGTTCTAAGATCTCCTTCAGATTCTATACTCATGTCTTTTCAAACAAATACCAACGGTGAGGGTGTTTTGTTATTGTCGGTTTTGTTTTGGTCTGTTAAGCATGACTCAATGTGGGGGCCCTACTGTGGTGCATGCAGGGCAAGCGATGGCGTCCCCGCTGTGTGCCAGGGGTGCTTTTACAGACATTTCTTCCGTGTAGTCTTCCTCAGACCTCTGTGGACCAGGAAACTTCAAAGAAGGCAATCAAACCTTGGAATCCCCATCCACCTACTGTGCATCTCAGCAGCAAGAAGCCACCATAGTGGATGGGACTTCCAACAGGGGCCACTTCTTCATGCAGAGACAGCCTTTTGTGGTCAAGGTTAGCGTGTTGCTAGGAGTTTCTAGAGAGGGAGTTGGGAATGGAGAGTCCTGAGACCCAGGGGACATCCCACACTCGTGTCATTCACTCAGGGTCTTCTCTCTCCCTGTCAACCAGTTCTGGTATCCGCATCTATTACCAGCCAGAAAGAAACCCTCCAATACTTCTCTGTCTCCCCACTCCTTCCCACCTTGTCTTGGAGCTTTATCTTCTTGTATAACCTCTGAATGAGTTTCCAGTGTATCAGGGAGCATCTGAAAATGTGGCAGCCATACTTGGTCCAGTGCTAGTTTGCTGGAGCTGAACTGGTCCTCCCCTGAGAACTTTAAAAAGTCGCTCCACACGTCCTTGTTAAATCTCAGGGCTTGGCTTAGCAGAGAGTTGGGTTCCACTGATTTAGAAAGGCTCTGCTGTTCCCTATATTTGACATTTTGGCATTGAAGTCATTCTTAATTGATTTTCTCAATTTCTCTGAGCATTTATAAGGTCAGCAGTCTCCAAAGTGGAGTGCCTGTATCCCAGGGGTGTGGGAAGAAAATATTAGAGCTTCTAAATAGATGAAATCCATATGTAAGAAGTCACACGTCACAATCTACACAGAGGTATCCCAAAATGATCATTTCAAGGCAATCCAAAAGTAAGCACTAACAAACAGTGGAGACATTTCTAGTCCTGGTACATGCTTATTGTCAGCCACATTATGAGGCTGAAAAGATAAGCACATCTGATAAGAAGGTCAAGAAGACTCTTAGGAATGTGGATTGAGATCCCTTCTCATTGTTGATGAGTTTCACCCTAAGCATATCATGCTATACAATTTTAAAAGGTCAAGAAGACTCTTAGGAATGTGGATTGAGATCCCTTCTCATTGTTGATGAGTTTCACCCTAAGCATATCATGCTATACAATATTAGCCAGTGATATTATTGTAGGTAGTTAGAAAAACATAAATCTATGCATGCTAACAGTGAGTGGACAAAAATGCTTTGCTCAAAAAAAAAAAAAAAAATGCTTTGCTTGAGGGAAGCACAATCCAAACAGTTAGCATATGTGCTGCCGAAGCCAGCACGGCAATCCAAACACTTAGGAGAGCATGGTCAAGGCCAGCATTCCCAGCGGGGTCCCCTCGAGCTCCAGTTTCTCAGCATGTCAGTGCAGTGGCTCTCTCCATCACCCTCTACTAACAGACTCACAGGCTACCTGAAGCTTTCCATTCCCTTGGTAACACAAGCTGGCAAAATACGCACTAATGACAGTCTTCGGGTTACCTGTATTTACCTAGCATCATTGATCGTTGTTTGCTCCAAACCTGTTTGTGCCAGTTTTGCTTGTCACTGTGCTTGAGTAATTTAATTAAGTATTATGTAAACCAGTGAAATGGGAGTACAAAAAGAGATCTGTCCTATAAAGACCAAGTCGAAATGCATAAACTGGTACATCCAGTCAATGGATTAATATTTAATGCTAAGAAAGAGTGAGCTATCAAACCATGAAAAGACATGGATAGAAATGCATATTACCGAAGTGAAAGAAACCAACCTGAAAAGACTATATATTGTATGATTCCAAATATATGACTTTCGAGAAAAGACAGAACTATGGAGATAGTAAAAAGATCATTGGTTGCCAAGGGTTTAGAGGGGAGAGAAAGGTGAACAGGCAGAATAGAGGATTTTTAAGGCAGTGAAACTATTCTGTATGACAATGTAATAGTGGAGAGATGCCAATTATACATTCGTCAAACCCATAGTTTCACCAAGAGTGAACCATAATGTAAGCTATGGACTTTGGGTGATAATGACATGCTCATCAGTTGTAACAGACATACCACACTGGTGTATGATGTTGATATTTGGGGAGGCTGTGTGTTGGGGGTAGAGAGGGCAGAGAATATATGGGAACTCTCTGTGCTATCTGCTCAATTTTTGTATGAACTTAAAACTGCCCTAAAAAAAAAAGATACATTTGGATTGTTTCATGGTCTTTTAGTTTTCTTTCCATAAAAAGAAAGAAACAAGCAAACCAATATAACCACACACTAGAAAACCACACAATGTGTTATGGTTTCTAGAAGAAAGATAGTACAGAACTCCAATGAGTGGATACAAACAAAGAAAAGGCCCAAGTTCTATGTTAGAAAATTGAAATGTTTGTATATTTGTATATTTTTAAGTTAAATATTTTTAAGTTAAGCATTTAAGTTAAAATGTTTAAGATACTGCAAGTCATTTTTTTAAAAGCATTCTCTGGTTTAACAGACTTCTTTTGACTAACAAACCTACTGTTAGTCTTGATTGCAAGGAAAGGACTTCTACTGTGTTTTGCAAGGGTTGGGGGGCTGGAGAGGGATGTTTTGTTTGTTTGTTTTTTGCCAAAACAAGTTTGAGAAACTTGTGGTAAATAATGTTAAAAAGGTTTTCTTTGCTCCAGTCCTTCTCAGACCCTTTACTATGATAGTGTGCACTATAAAGCTCCAGAAGAGAGCGTATAAAATGTTCTTTATTTTTTTATTTAAATTCAAGTAAGTTAACATATAGTGTATTATTAGATTCAGGGTAGAGTTTATAGTTCATCAGTTGTATATAACACCCAGTGCTCATTACATCAATTGCCCTCCTCAATGCCCATCCCCCAGTTACCCCATCCCCTCACCCACTGAAACATTCTTTAAATTTATTTGACCACAGAACCCTTTTCTCCCCTTGCGAATATCTATCATCAATTCAAGGGACTA
>CM053608.1:44281993-44316481 GCA_028646535.1 Procyon lotor | reverse complement strand
TTGAGAAACTTGTGGTAAATAATGTTAAAAAGGTTTTCTTTGCTCCAGTCCTTCTCAGACCCTTTACTATGATAGTGTGCACTATAAAGCTCCAGACGAGAGCGTATGAAATGTTCTTTATTTTTTTATTTAAATTCAAGTAAGTTAACATATAGTGTATTATTAGATTCAGGGTAGAGTTTATAGTTCATCAGTTGTATATAACACCCAGTGCTCATTACATCAAGTGCCCTCCTCAATGCCCATCCCCCAGTTACCCCATCCCCTCACCCACTGAAACATTCTTTAAATTTATTTGACCACAGAACCCTTTTCTCCCCTTGCGAATATCTATCATCAATTCAAGGGACTAGTGTTCTGGGAAGCAGTTTGAGAAACACAGGAGTACAAAATACATACGTTCATATGCTTGAAGCAAGTAGGTTTCAACCTACCCACTTTCTGGGGGACCCCCGGCTGGTCAGGGGAATGTTGGTTGGCAGTTGGATGCCTTCGAGTTTCAGTTCAGCTTGGCTCAGGACCCAGGAGTCACTCGGGCAGAGGCTAGTGGTTGTATTAGAGAAGTGAAATGCTACGAAACCAAGATGCCTTTCCTAGAGGGAGGAGGCTGACTAGAGGGTAGGGAGAGTGTTCATAGAGGGAGAGAGAGGAAGTGGTTTGGCCACCAGGAAGTCAAAGTTTCCTCCAGTCAAAGGGCCTGGGAAGAGAGTGAGAGGAAAGAACAAAACCCTAATTTAACCTTCAGTGGGCTGTCTCCTTTCCCACCTCCGTGCTGCCATCAAATGCTGCTTCATCTTAAAGAAGTCATGACCACACACGTACACTGAAAATGAGACCCATTTGGAGACCACCAACTCCACTTGGCCAGGAATTACTTCTCTTGGATGAATTCTACTCTCCCTGGCTTTCCATGACTCCTGCCTACAGAAGTACTTGCATGTTTGAACTTGAACTCATGAGGAAGAAGCATAGTGGGAATGTTTCCCAGCACTTCAGTAAAATACTTCCCTTTCAGCTGAGCCCACAGCTAATCCCCAAACCACCTCTGTGGGCATTTGCCAGGTGATGGCCCCCAAACCAGAAATGTGTGGCAGATGTGGTCTCTCGCCAGGCTTTTCCATGAGCCAGAGACCTACCGCTAATGTACCCTGGAAAAAGTATCCAATTTCTTGTCTGAAAATTTTCTGAAATATACATGAGCTCTGTTTTGTCAAAACTTAGACTTTCAAAAGTCTTAAACATCTTAAGAAGTGTGAACTTCTAGGCACATTAACTCTTGGATTGTCCACTTCAACAATGCCAGGACAATGGTGTTATGTCTACTCACCTTTATAATCCTAAAGGAAAAACAAAGTCAGATTTATAGGTTTATGATGGAAAATAGTCAACTGTAGAAGAATTTCAAAATCAGGACCACCCAATAAATAAGATGATTGCAAATACCAGGGACTCCTGCTCTGTCATAGCCACATTTCTGGGAGGATTGCACTGGATTGTGCTGGATGCTTCCTCTTGTGGGCACCAGGTCTCCTGTCAGAAAAATGAAAGTGTGAGTAGGAAATCACATCTGAAATTAGAAACAGCTGGGGACAGGGAGTGGCCCTGTGTGTACTCTTGCTGCTGGCCAGCACTCCCACAACAGAAAAGGGGGTGGGGCAGGGTTTGGCTTCTCCCTCTGACTCCATAGGTTTCTCTTTGTTTCCAGACTCCCCTGGGCTGTGCACAAGGAAGTAGGCCCTACCCAACATAATAAACATACACATGTGCTTTTGCCCTTCCATATGGAAGTTAAGGATTATTGACATATTTCCACAGCTCCTGCACTGCCATATTATTTTTAAGTTTGATTTCTTTAACAGCTAATATATTCACCTGGTTCAAAACTCAAAACAATATGAAAATATATGTGTATAGAGATCTCCCTACCACCACTGACCACCTTTCATCATCTCATGCAACCATTTTTATTAATTTTTAATATATACTATTGGTGTTTATTTATGCATATACTAATTCATTCTTATATCCAAAATCTATTTACTGAGCACCTAGAATGTACCATACTACTATATTTTAGGTACTGTTTGGGGGATACATCCTTACTTTCATGGGGCAAAACTCCTTACTCTTGTGGAGTTTATCATCTAGAAGGGGATAGGCAGATAATAAGCAATAAACATAAGAAATAAGAAAATAATGGAGTAAGGAGGATGGTGGTGTGGGGGTTTGAAGAGGGCACATTGCAATTTTAAATAGGGTGGTCAGGAGAGACTTCATGGAGAAAGTGACTTATTGAGCAAAGTTTGAAGATGATGAGGGAGTTGGCTATGTGGCTGTCTGGGCAGACAGATAAACAGAACAAAGAACAGCCCATCCAGAAGCCCACACAGAGGACTTAAGCAAAGCATACCTAACATGTTTATGGAACAGAAAGACTCAAGTGTGGCTGGAGTGGAGAGAGTGAGAGAGAGTAGTAGGAAATGAAAACAGAGAGGAAGAGTAAAAAGAGGATGGATCATACAGGGCCTACTCTTAGTGTTTACTCTGAATGTAATGGGGAGCCTGTCCCAGATTTTGAGTGACATGATCTGACACATTTTATTTTTAAAGATGTATTTATTCATTTGGGGGGGAGGAGAAGGGGGAAGGGAGAGCAAGAATCTCAAGCAGACTCCCTGCTGACCATGGAGCCCAGCATGGAGCTTGACCTCACAACCCCTAGATCATGACCTGGGCCAAAATAAAGAGTTAGATACTTAATCGACTGAGCCACTCAGCTGCCCCTGATCTGATATATTTTAATGGAATCTTTCTGGCTGCTGTGTTGAGAATGGACTGTAAGGGAAAATGGGTAGAAGAAGGGAGAGGCTGCTTCGGAGGCTACTGCAATAATCCGAGTGTGGGGAGATGGTGGTCAAACAAGGCTGGGAGCAGTGGAAGCATTAAGTGGTCAGATCCAGGGCTTATTACTGACATAATCACTAATGGTTTGTGTGTTGGATGTGGAAGAAAGAGAAGATTCCATGATAACTGCAAGATTTTTGACCTGAGAAATTGGGAAAATAGAATTGCCATCAGCTGAGATGGCAAGTTAGGGAGGGAATATCAAGAATTTATTTATGCCCAAATACATTTAAAATGCTTTTTAGACATGTGCACTCCAATGTTTATAGTAGCAATGTCCACAATAGCCAAATTATGAAAAGAACCTAGATGTCCATCAACAGATGGATAAAGAAGATGTCATATATATATATATATATATATATATATACACACACAATGGAATACTATGCAGCCATCAAAAAGCGAAACCTTGCCATTTGCAATGACATAGATGGAACTAGAGGGTATTGTGCTAAGTGAAATAAGTCAATCAGAGAAAGACAATTATCATATGATCTCACTGATATGAGGAGTTTGAGAAACAAGACATAGGATCATATTGGAAGGGAGGCAAAAATGAAGCAAGATGAAACCAGAGAGGGAGACAAACCATAAGAGACTCTTAATCTCAGGAAACAAACTGGGTTGCTAGAGAGGAGGGGGGGTGGAAGGGATAGGGTGGCTGGGTAATGGACACTGGGGAGGGTATGTGCTATGGTGAGTGCTGTGAATTGTGTAAGACTGATGAATCACAGACCTGTACCCCTGAAACAAATAATACATCATATGTTAATTTAAAAATAATAAAATAAAATGTTTTTTAGATATCTAAGAGGAGATGCCAAGTGACTATTGGATCTAAATTGAGGATTGTCAGCATATGGATGATATTTAGCTATAAGACTAAATGAGAATACCAAGGGAGGGAGTGTAGGTAGAAAAAAGTAGATGAACCAAGGGCTGAGTCTGAGAATACTCTAATATTAAGAGCTGGAGGTGGGGAAGGGAAAAGGAGAACCAGCAAAAGGGACCTAGAGGGAACAAACAGCAAGAAGAAAACTAGGACAGGGTGGTATCCCAATGTCTAGTGATGAAAGTTTCTCAAGCAGGAGAAATGTAAAAAATTATGTTACATGCTTCTGGTAGTCAAGTTAAAACGAACATTTTTAGTCATGGTGAGGTCACTGGTACTTAGTACAAAATCAGTTTCAGGGAAGCGGTGGGGGAGAAAGCTGGGTCAGTAGGCTTAAGAAGGATTTTGAGAGAAGTCACAGACAGTAAAGATAGGCCTTTCTTTCTGAGAGTTTTGGAAAAAAAAAAAAAGACAGGAGCAAAGAAATGAAGCAATAGCTGACAGGGGAAGTGGGGTCAAGAGAAGGATTTTTATGAGGTGGGAGAAATAGTGTGTGCTATTGTGAATGACCCAGGCAAGAGGGGAGAAGTGATATTGGAGAATGCTGTATTTCTGAAGTGATCATCTTGAATAGGCTTGAGGGGATAGCCCCTCCTTTATTATATTTATCATATCCTTCTTATAAAAGATAAGAATATCTTTATATTCACTGTTCTTCACCAGGCATTTTTCACATAACAAACTATGGTTCTTTCCATATCAATACATGGAGAATTGTCTCTCTTTTTTATAGCCGCATACTATTCCATTGGAAGGATATACCACAGTTTATGTATTGCTTCCAAGATACTGCTGTCCTAAACAATGCTACTCTGACTGTGTATATGCCTCATCTCATATGTCAGCCTGTTGCCACTTCAATCCATAGTCTGTCAGCTCTCAACATTCCTAGTCTATGACTATAAATATAATAGCTCTTCATTTACTTCTGTTAGTTGTGTTAGGCCAAAATAGTTGTTCAGATATACATAGGGACTTAATGAGAATAGATGTTATGTTGGATCAATAATAACATTTGATTTGGGATTTTTAATTATGATAACAGAATATTGTTCACTGGGCTTCAGAGGTACTTTTCTAAATCTTTTCATTAGGAATCTTGATAGAGATCTTCCCTATTCCTCTGTTCTGGGGGATTCTGTGTACTTGGAAATAACCATTTCTGTGTGTTTGGAAATAACAGTTTCTTGTGTCCAGTGTTATGTTTCAGAGAATAGCCATTAATTGTTGTTCAATGTTTCATGAACAACATCATGTTGTTCAACATGATACTACTGTTGGTGTGTTTCTCCCCCTAGACCTTTGGAAGCACCATGTCATGAAAGAAAACTTTTCCATTAGCAGACCACAAATAGTTGAAAAATTCATACAGAGATTAATGGAAAATTACCAGGATGGTGGATTAGAGGTATGTATTGAAAGTTAATCATTTATTTTAGAGTGTTGTTTCATAACAGAAACCAAAACAAGGAAGACTTTCCCTTTAACACATTTCCTAATGCTTCCCTTACTCCCTCAAAATAAAGATATGGATTCTAGGCTTAACTCAAAATAGTAATCACTTGTTATTTTTTCATTTTGGAAAAAGATTGATTTCCAATAAATTATGGGAGAGAAATTAGAATATGCATGTTGGCTAATTTCAGATTTAGTCAGTTTTTTGAAGTAACCTTTGAGTTTGTTGATGAATAAGTTGTTTTTAGCCAACATTTCCTGTGTTATTTTCTATTTTATTATTTTTATTTTTTAAAATTTTTGAGAGAAAAAGAGCACATGGTGTGCATGCATACACATGCAAGTGAGGGAGAAGGAGCAGGTGGAGAGGGAGAGAGCGAATCCCAAGCAGACTCCATGCCCAGTGAGGAGTCTGACTTAGGACTCTATCTCACAACCTAAGATCATGACCTGAGCAAAAATCAAAAGTTGGCAGCTTAGCTGACTATACCTCCCAGGCACACGCTGCGTTGGTTTTTAATATAGAAAATTTAGATGAAAGAAACTAAAATAGCCTATGTTTCCACTACCTAGAAAACATTTTTGAAATGTACAATACAAAAAAAACCCACAAAACACAAACCTATCAGACAGGTAACATTTCCACCTTCACTGTACCATCCCCAGTTATCTCTCCCCAAAGGAAGCCAGTATCAACAATTTTTTTGCTTCCATATGTATTTGAATCCACAATAACTGTATACAATATATATTTAACATGAATATGAATTTAATACATAAAATACAGATACAGTCCTTGGACTTGACTATCTCTAAGCAGTGCTGAAAAGGCAGAATTAGAGAGTCTATGTGGATATATGGCCATAGAACTTTCGGGATCATTAAGTGAAGCGTGAGTACATTAGGTAGCTATGACTCCTGCTGCCTTCGAAAGTCAACCATTTTTTAAAAACCTGATTTAGCAAAACATGCTTAACTTTTTTAAACAACATTTCCCTCAAAGTTACCTTTTTTTTAAGATTTTATTTATTTATTTGACAGAGAGAGAGATCATAAGCAGGCAGAGAGGCAGGCAGAGAGAGAGAAGAAAGCGGGCTCCCCGCTGATCAGAAGACCCCAGGACCCCAGGATCATGACCTGAGCCGAAGGCAGAGGCTTTAACCCACTGAGCCACCCAGATGCCCCAAAGTTACATTTTTCTAAGCTCTTCCAAGATTCCCCATAATTTTATAATAAACACTTCAGTCTTTAGTTATGAGGCAGAAAATTCACCGGCTTGGTTGGGGACACGTTTTTCCTCAGAGCTTGATGATTTACATGTATTTCACATAAGCTCCCAATTACACCCAGACATGGTCCTGTGCATTCTGTTGAGGGGGTGAAGTGGTTCCTTTTGGTTCTCGCAGCTCAGAGGTTTTCAACCAGAGGTACAGAGGTGATTACGGTGGGGCCAAAAATTGTATGGTTCTCCTTAAAAAAGGAAGGAAATTCTGACGTGCACTTCATCATGGATGAACCTTAAAGACCTTGTGCTCAGGGAAAAAAGCCAGGCGCAAAAGAATAAGTGCTACCTGATTCCACTGCTGTGAAATACCCACAGTAGTCAAATTCATAGGGTCAGAAAGTAGAATGAATGGTGGTTGTTAGGAGCTGAGGGGAAGGCGGATGGAGAGTTGATGTTTAGTGAGAACAAGTGTTTCAGTTGTGCAAGATGAAAAGAGTTCTAGCGATTGCTTGTACAACAGTGTGAACGTACTTAATACCACTGAACTTTACACTTAAATATTGTCTGAATGGTGGCGGCTGGCTGACTCGGTCAGTAGAGCGTGAGGCTCTAAATCTCGGAGTCAGGTGTTTGAGCCCCATCTTGAGTGTGGACGTTACTTTAAAAAAAGAAATATTTCAATGGCAAATGTTACATGAGGTTTATTTTACCACAATAAAAACAAACAAAAAGTTTGTGGCTCAAGATCTGCTCACCCCTTACGTATATCCTTGACTCCAACATTGAAGCTGGGATTGTCTAGGAAAGAAATGCGGATGTTAGGGCAAACCCATGTCCGGTATAACTGAAACCCGAGGCACACTGAGGAGGTCGGTACCCGCCTGCCAGTGTCTTAGAAGAAGAGGACACCAGGACGTTAGATCCCTCCAAACTCTATGCCTGCTGGACCTCTAAGCCTCATCTGCAGTGACAGGGAACACTTGGTGACAGTGTCATCTCATCAGTGACAGGGAACTCTCTCTTCCAAGCCCACTCGCCCTCCCCAGCCACTCCTGGGAGCTCTTGTTTCAAGCAGCTCTCTCTGACTTGGCTTGGCCTCCCCACCACCTCCATCACGGATCCTAGTTCTGTCGCCGGGACACCACAGAGCATGGTTTTGACAGTATCTAAAGGCAGGTCATTTTCAGTCTCAGAGACTCAGAGACTGAGTCTCTCATTCAGAGAAACTCAATTAGCACCATCGCTGGTGTGTGTGAAGCCACGGTACAATTACAACAAAGGGCCTGCTCTAGTAGCACAAACCCAAACGGGTGCCCCTTTGGTTGGGGGTTACAAATCGTTACCCCTTCCTCCAGATGGGTGCGGCCCAAGCCAGGGCACATGAACCGGAAAAGGGAGCAGGTGCCATGCTCCTCCCTCACCTGGTGCCTCTGGGCACAGCACATGAGCCCAGCCTTCTCTTCTTCAGACTAAACTGCCTTCATTTCCTTCAGTCACTTTATACGAGCAGCCCACCCATCCTGGTCAGTCTCCTCTAAATTCAAGATCGTCTGACCAATGGAAAGAGAACTTGTCCTGCATGTGCTGGGTGTTGGCAGCCACATCATGGATGACTCATTAAGCTGACAGTCACCTGAAGCCCACATGTTGCTTTCAGACATCCTGCTGCTGCCTTATTATTAGCCTTGTTCTTATTCAGTTTAGTCCACTCTGAACTTAAAATGATTTTTACCATCCAGTACATTCTCTCTGCCTCCCAGGTTCATGTCAGCCTGCCCTGGGTCTCCTCATTCAAGTCATAACTAACAGTCTATGTCAGGATAGGCCCCAAGCCCTGTGCTACCCACTGGGGGTCCCTTTCAGGCTGACCACACTCTCTGGGCACAGTCCTTCTGTGACCACAGCCCATCCATTGTACTGTCACCTAGCCTATGTTCTCCATTGGTCCACAAGGACATCATGAGGAACCTTTCCAGATATCCTGCTGAAATTCAGGTACACCACATGCATTGTATCACCTGAGGAAAATGTTCATCTGACCTGATTTTTCTTGAATCCACATTGGCCTCCAGTGATCTTTGTTTCCTTCTCCGAATTCTAGAGAATCAGTCTTTCACAATTGGTTCTAACATCTTGCCCAAATTTTATATCAAACACTCTGACTTAAAGTTAGAGACTGACGTTTATTGCAAATCAGAATTATAATAGTCTGTTGTGTGGATTCCAGAACCATTTCCATTCACATGCCAAAAGTCACTGATTCATTTAGCAAGTGTTTATAGATTTTTTTTTTCTAGGCACTTCATTAGGTTAAAGGTAAAAGGTACAGTTCTTGACCTCAAAGAGCTTATGGAATCAGGTGACCCAGAAGTGTCAGGAAAAGGAACTTTACATTAAGTGCTTTGAGAGACACATACACAGGAGATACACCCCACTTAAGTCAGGGAAGACTTCCTGGAGGAGGGGTTTTCTGGGCCAAGTCTTAAAGTGCAAATAAGAGTTAACCAGATGAAGAGAGGCTGGGGAAGGAAGGCAAAGAAATCTAAGAAGGGAGTATAGCAGAGTTCAGAGGAGGACACTGAAAAGGAGGCCAGGGCCAGCTGCTGAATGGCCTTGTAGGCAATCCTTAGATTTGTAAGAAATCCTGGATTTCATCCCAGAGTCAGCGGGAAGTCGCTGAAGCATTTCATCAGCAGAGGTGGGTTTTAGAAACATCATCAAAGGGGCACCTGGGTGGCTCAGTGGGTTAAAGCCTCTGCCTTTGGCTCAGGTCATGATCTCAGGGTCCTGGAATCAAGCCCCACATCGGGCTCTCTGCTCAGCAAGGAGCCTGCTTCCCTCTATCTCTGCCTGCCTCTCTGCCTACTTGTGATCTCTCTCTCTCTCTCTGTCAAATAAATAAATAAAATCTTTTAAAAATAAATAAATAAAAATTTTTTTAAAAACCCATCATCAAAACACCTTGTGTGTGCCTGATATTAGACCAATTATGAGGGGCTCCAAGATGAAACAAGCCACAGAAGTGAAATTCGCTCCTCGCAAAGCCAGACTTTTGCCATAACGAGGCTTAGCACCTGCCATGCTTTACCCTCGGCTGGCTTCCAGAAGAATCTGGCGATTTTCCAGCCAGTGCCATTCATCACAGTTCAGGCTTAACTGTCAGTGAGGGATGCAGCCCACCCATGAAAACGTAGTCTTCACTCTGTGGTTTTATGGAACCCAAGGACCTGCCCCGAAGGGGAAGTTGGAAGATGAACCTACTTCATGCTGCATTTTGACACAGAGCTGACATTTAGTGACCTAGGAAGGCAAGAGTAGGTTGCAGAAGAGCTTCTAAGAAACACACTAACAAAACATAATTTCTCTGGCCTCTGAAGATGCTCAAGGGGGTCCCAGCCATTCCTTCACCTCTGGTGTAACTCAGACTCACCCAGAGGGGCCTCACCCTCACTGGGCGGTGGCTGATTCCAAGCCCTGGCCCCAGCCCACCCAACCAGGGTCACCAGCCATAGCTCGATGGTCTTGAATGTGGTCTCACAACTTCTCGATGTTTCAGGCTTTCATCATATTCAGTCTGGGAAGTGTCTCCTTTGTCATTACTAAATCGCATAGCCTTGACCCTGTCACCACTAAGAAGTCAAGGGCCAGGGGATGGACTCTTGGTTCCCCTTATCTTGATGTCAAAAGCTAAATCCCGCTGTCCTCCTGCTCACTTTCCAGAGCAGGGTAGATTGCCATCACGCCCACTCCTCTTGAGGAGGCTCCAGGGGATGAAGGAGGGAGGCTGAGTGCCTTGCCTTGACTGCCCGCCTGGCTCCTGTTCATGAAATCCCCCATGAGCAGAGGGGTTCACCTACAGTTTCCATTCTGCATCTCTTCATTGCACCCAAGCTGCATGGCTGTTGATCTTTACAAAAGGCTTACTATATTTTCATTAGGGTGTACATTTAATTTATACGTATATTTTCATATATAATTATCTTAATTGTGTATACATGTTATGATTATATTAGAAAACAGGAATATGATATATTAGAAAATGCATTCATTAGCTTACCCTCACTGATAACTACTATTATTATGTTGGCCTATTTCCTTCCAAACTTAATCATTTTTTTTATTCATTAACTTTTTAAAACCAAATTAGATCATTCTAATGCCCTTTTATTACAGTGTCCTTGTTTTCACTTGAGTATATGTTATCAACATGTTTCCTTGTCAGCAAACGTATCTGTCCACGGAATTTTTGGTGGCTGTCTCGTATTTCATTGTACAGACAGGTGAGAAAGATTCAACCTGTTTCCCTTTATTAGGCACTTTTGATCGTTTCCATTTCTCTTTCTGTTGGAAAGGCAACTATAAAGAACATCGGCTTATGTATGTTTTTGTGTGTTGCTTTTATTAACCCGTGAAGATGAAGTTCTGGAAGAGGAATTACTGGGCCAAAGGGCATGAGCATTTTAAAATCTTTTCACAGATACAGCTAGTCTGCCCTCCAGAATGCCGCCCTGCTTTCCCCCGCCGTCAGCAGCGGTGAGCGAGCCACTGCCCCCACTCCATGGGTTCTATCACAGTTTGCCACCTCTGCTGGCTTATCTCAGTAACTCGCCTTGGCACAGCCTGGCTGGGCTTTCTCTGGAGGTTGGTGGGGGCACTGAGGTTCACTGATAGGACAGCATACTGGCCCTGATGGGGATATGGGACCCACCCCAGGCCAGAAACTTCTGGAGCACACTGCCAGTGAGCCTGGAGCCCTTCTGACCCTGCAAGTGTCACAGATAAAGCTCATGTACGCATGTGGGCTGGGTCTTCAAGCCGGGCCCCTAAGACACCCAGATACACACACAGACACACTCTGATACACACAGGGATACACATAGACTCAGAGACATATACAGACCATCACAGAGACACCCACAGACAGACACAGACACACATATACATGTATTCTGATGGATACAGACATATCCACAAAAGCCCAGAGATGCACCCACTGATAGGGACGCGGAGAGACACACACGAGCACTCACCGGGACGTGCAGGCCTGACGCAGGTAGATCTGTCCTCTCTTCTCATGTTGGCTCCCATTTCTCTCCAGAGCTGAAATTTAAGCTTCCCTGAGAGCGGTGGACTTTTCCTCTGTTCCTTAATGGCTACCTTTTCAAAAGGGTGCCGGATCTCTCAGGGAAAGGGAAGGGATGGGACAGCAGCCGAGAGAATAGCAATATGTCCCTGCAACCAGAGCAAGATGGACCCCATTCTCCAGAGGGCCTCTCTGGCTCTTCTCCAGCCCTGCTCTTCTTCACAGCCCAGGGGACATGCCCACTCAGATCTCTGATCTTCATTCTAGACCACACGTCAGGAGACTGGCACCCCGGAATTCTCCCTGCAGACTCTCCAGATCCTGCTCCCCAGAGGGAGAGTGGGTCTTACTGTCAGCGTGCACACCCCAGCCTGAGGGCACAGTGTGATATGGGGCCAGAGCGGGGAAGACAAGGGGGTCATACTGGAAACTACAGGTTGGTGACCAGCTCTCCCCAAGTCACCACATTTCAGCATAGAACGCAGAGTAGTCCAAGAATGATAAAGTCCAACCTGGCCTTCCAAGTTACCTTGAAGCTCTCTTTTTCAAAGTAGGAGAATTAATAGTTTATTAGTTTGATTTACAACCCTTAAATATCTAGCATACTTTGGTACATGGCACGCCGGCATCCATTTGTGCTCTCGTCCCTGCCCTGCAAATACTAAGAGAGCGGACCCGAAAGAGAGACTCACAAGGCCAGAACCCATGTTTTTCTGTGGTGGAGAAATGGACCTGGATCTGGGAGCCAAGGCAACATGGGCCCTGGCACATGAGGGCTTCCTGCTGGAGCTGCTATGAATGATGCCCCTTCCTTTTCAGGTCACGTTCAGGAAAGACCACCTTGAGGCCTGCCTCCTTTCCTTGGGTTGCGATGTGATGGCAAGAGAACGCAGCAACTTTGAGAGCTACTCCATGTGTTACGAGCATGTGTTGGAGCACACTCGGCAGAAGCTCTTCCAGAAAGAGCAGGTATGTTCCCAGGGAGAGAGGAAGTGCGATAGGGAAGGTGTGGGGAGAGAGGTCCAGGATTCACTCTGAAGAGGTGACTAGAACGGGAAGAGGGGGATGTTCTCACCCAAGAACAAAGGATGAATGGTATCCCTCAAGTGTCTCCTCTCACTGGCTCATTTTCTCGGGCTCTGGTATTCTCATCTGCAAGGATGATGGCCCAGCAGCACTGGGTTGTGTGCTTTGGAGGTGTGGGCAATATGAAACATTGGTGACAAAGGAGCTACCCCTTCTCCCTGGGAAGATGCACAGTTGATCTTCTCACCTCAGCAAACACAAAGCACCCTGGGCTGTTCCTGGTCTAGCAGAGAAGCCAGGATCCTGAGTAAACTCTGTCTTCAGGATGCACATCATGGGTCTCACTGATGAGACTTCCTTAAAATGAGGTCCCACTGGTGGGATCCAAGAGTCACTTCTCCTGTCCGAGAATGCACACTGTTTTAAAATGGATTGCATCAGAGGTTCAGTGTTATATTACTTTTTACCTAAGAAAAGTGCTAAAGTTTGAAAAAAAAAAAATCAAACAAAGCTTTCAAATATCCAAAGAGTCTTAGCTTCATCCCCAGTTTGGCTTATCCTATAGCCAAGTCTTTGGCATCAGTGTGGATACCTGGGGGTTAACGCGACCTCCTGATCTCATGTTAGGTGTCCTTAAGTCCAGTGGGGTGACAGGGGCCGTAGGGCTCTGGAGGGAGCCCAGGGATTTGAAAATGAAGCTCCATCCACACAAATAGGGGCCGTGTGGAGCACGTTGCACTAAACTGAGCCATGGCAGGAAGAATCAATGTTTGAGTTTGGTTGTGCACTGTTTTTCCTCTTCAGGAATTAGATATTATCCGAAGAGGTTCAGATCCACCTGAAGACAACGCTGGTCAGGTAGGTCCATTCTTCCCCAAAAGCTTCGCTTTTCCAGCTCGCAAATCCACATTCTCAGCAGTAGCCAGACGGGGGACTTCCTAGTGTCATTTTCTTGTGCCCCGTCATGAGTGACCTGGAGAAGTCTCATTGATGAAGATACACTGTAGAAACACCTGAGGAGGGTGCTTTCAGTTTTTAAAGCAATAAGGGCTTTCTTATTCTTAGTTTTTGGGTGGTTTTTACTATTTTTTTACTGCTTTGGTTTTTCTTTTTTGTTGTTATTTTTGGGTTGGGGTTAGGGACTTCGTTTGTTTTCTTTTGAGGCCAGTTTAAGTGAATTCCAAAGAAAAGGTATTTAGGTTGAGGTGTCAAAGAAGGCCCATTTGGAAATGGAGACAAAGACAGCTGAAGTATTTTATCCAATTAAAAAGTGCTTAAGTATGTCTCTTCTGGAGTCATTCATTCAACAACCACTCATCGGATACCTACTATGTGTCTGGCACTGTTCCGAGACCCTTAAACCAACCTTAGACCCCTCCACCCATATTTGTATGACAGGATATTTGCTTCTTTCATTAGATTCAAGGTAGAAGAGGGAATTTGACCCTGATATACAAAGAACTATTCTTTAGTGGCAGTTTGGATTGCTTGCGTTACCTTCCATTCAAACAGTATCTCTGCCTTTAGGTTGCAGAGCTCAGTCATACTATGATCATGGAAATCACTGCTCTGAGAGCTCGACTCACAGATTTGGAAGAGGAGAATCTGAATCTCAACAAGCAGATTAGAGAAGAAGTCCAGGAAGAATACGAAGCATTAGTCAGAGCGTTGTTTGCAACGTGCTTGCACATAAAAGTAAGTGACCTGTGGCGGATGTCTGGGTGCCCCTGTGGGAGCCAGGGGTAAGTGACCTCCACAGCGATCAATGACAGAGTGGGCTGTGTGGTACAAGAGCCTACAGGGCCCAAGAATTCTCCGGAGCTCGGCCTTCACTGCAGAGAGGGGTCAGCAATGGGTTGTCATTGTTTTGCTATGATAGACACTGAATGTTAGGCAATTTAGATAGTTGCTGTTTTCCTCACTCTGCTGCTGGCTGCCATTGCTGCCACCTGATTGCCTTTTTTTTTTTAATGTTATGTTAGTTACCATACAGTACATTAGTTTTTGGTGTAGTGTTCCATGATTCATTGTTTGCGTATAACACGCAGTGCTCCATGCAATCTGTGCCCTCCTTAATACCTATCACCAGGCTCACACATCTCCCCACCCTTCTCCCCTTCTGATATCCTCAGCTTGATTCCCAGAATCCATAGTTTCTCATGGTTCATCTCCCCCTCTGATTTCCCCCCCTTCATTTTTCACTTCCTTCTCCTAATGTCCTACGTGCTATTCCTTATGCTCCACAAATAAATGAAACCACATGTTAATTGTCTTTCTCTGCTTGACTGATTTCACTTAGCATAATCTCCTCCAGTTCCATCCATGTTGATGCAAATGGTGGGTATTCATCCTTTCTGATGGCTGAGTAACATTCCATTGTATATATGGACCACATCTTCTTTATCCATTCATCTATTGAAGGGCACCATTGCTCCTTCCACAGTTTGGCTATTGTGGACATTGCTGCTATAAAAATTGGAGTGCATAGGGCCCTTCTTTCCACTAAATCTGTTCCTTTAGGGTAAATACCCAATAGTGCAATTGCAGGGCCATAGGGTAGCTCTATTTTTAATTTTTTGAGGAACCTCCACACTGTTTTCCAAAGTGGCTGCACCAACTTGCATTCCCACCAACAGGGTAAGAGAGTTCCCCTTTCTCCACAACCTCTCCAACATTTGCTGTTTCTTACCTTGAGTTTTTGATATTCTAACTGGTGTGAGGTGGTATCTCAATGTGGTTTTGATTTGAATTTCCCTGATGGCTAATGATGAGAAACATTTTTTCAAGTGTCTGTTCATTTGTATGTCTTCTCTAGAGAAGTGTCTGTTCATGTCTTCTGCTCCTTTTTTCACTTGATTATTTGTTTTTTAGGAGTTGAGTTTGAGACGTTCTTTATAGATCTTGAATACCAGCCCTTTGTCTCTAGTGTCATTTGCAAATATCTTCTCCCATTCCGTGGGTTGCCTGTTTGTTTTGTTGACTGTTTCCTTTGCTGTATAGAAGCTTTTTATCTTGATGAAGTCCCAGAAGTTCATTTTTGCTTTTGTTTCCCTTGCCTTTGAAGATGTGTCTTGAAAGAAGTTGCTGTGGCCGATGTTGAAGAGGTTACTGCCTATGTTCTCCTCTAGGATTTTGATGAATTCCTCTCTCACATTGAGATCTTTCATCCATTTAGAGTTTATCTTCGTGTGTGGTGTAAGAGAATGGTCAGATTTCGTTCTTCTGTATTTAGCTGATTCCTGTTAAGGTAGGGCAGGGGACATCTTCTCCAAAACCCCAACAGTTGATATGATTGTTTAGTCTATTAAGTGCGACCCTCCAAACAGGGGAGTGCAGTGCCCTGAGCCAGGCCAGACTCCAGTGTCGGTAGCAACAGGCACCTCCTGAAAGCTCCCTGGGCAGATTCAGAATTTGAATTCACTTTCTGGGGGGCTTTCAACCTGTAGAAATGCTGGCCATCCACATCCAGTGTCTCTCACATCCAGTGTCTGGGAGCTGCTGGCCTATCAGTGAAGGTCGTCCACTCAGAAGAGGAGTGATGGGGTGCCCATGTGCCCACAGCATGGGGGAGGGGGAGGGGGAAGCCTGTCACTTTCTTATGTCTGAGCAGCTATAAGACAGAGGCCCCATGCCTAAAATGGGCCATCACAGAGCCTGGTCCAACTGCCCCACAAATGTGAATTTTAGTACAAACCTGCCCCCTCTCCTGCTATTGGATGTTTCCCAGAGCCAATCCCCAATGTGCCCTTACCTCATTGTCTCTCCTGGAGCATTCCTGAAGTTGTTCCATTGAGAGTAGTTTCCACCAGTGCTCTGCCTTGGTGGGTATCAGAGAGGATTGGAGATTCCTTTCTACCTATGAAGGATCCACAAAATACCAGCGCTTACAAATATTATAGGGTCAAACCCAAAAGGCACTGCCCATGGTACTGCAGGAGAGGGATGAACAGACAGTGAAGTCTGGAATCTGCTGAGTCATCTTTCGGGTATGAAATTATTGAAAATGTTCTTAAATTTTTTTAACTTATGCCAGATTCCTAGATGGAAAGTGGATTCTCTACTTCTCCCAGGCTAAACTAGTCTCCCACCAAAGCAGAGAATCCCTGTTCTACCCAGGGTCCCAAGTGGGCGGTGAAGCTTTGGCTGTGTAACCTGCAGCCCCATGTCCTGCCGTGACTGCCCAGCTGGGCAGTATCCTCCTGCTGTCCTCTCCAGGGAGGTGGTCCAGAGACGAGAGGACTCCCAAATCTCCCCCTCACCCAAGGATTCAGGGTCTGTAGTTGAACTTAGCAATGATCAAGATGTTCCACCACAAGCCATTATCCATAAACCATTCAGAACAGGCTGTTTCATAATGAGATTTCTGCTAGAACCTAAATGGGAAGGTAGCCAGCCTGATTCCTTCCTCTACTTTATCTATTTTTAATGTAGTTCCTCATTAGTGGCTCATCTGTAGTGTTTTATCTGGTCAGATTCTGCTGAGTCAACCTGATAGCAAAAATCCCTAGGTTCAAATATCAAGCACGCTTTTGGGAAAGGAGGGGCGATTCAGTTTTCTACCTGTGACCTTCCACTTTTCTATCCACTCAACTTACCTCGGCACCTGACAACTTTGGCTCTAAGGTGTATAGGGTTCACAATCCCTGTGGATTGTAGACAATGCTAAAGGGGCTGCTCCTGAGACTTCCAGATAACACTGGAGGGAATAATTGGGTGGATGATTTTTTCACATGAAATCATTTCTGAAAATTGGGTTTTAGGAGGCAAAATGATTCTTCCTCTACTCTCCTTCCTGAACTTGAGTCTGTAATTTGCAGGAAAAGCTGGATGAGAATCAGATTAATTTGATCCAGAAAGTGTGTGAGCTCATCGGTGAAGTAAGAACAGAAGGGATTGACAATTTGAAGGGTCTAAAGAAAAAATGGGGCTCTGCCAGACCTGATGAAGGAATGAAAGAAAACCCAGCCAAAGTACGTGATTTCATTTAGCAATGGGATCCCAGCATTTCATCCCAGCATCTGACCCCGAGCTCACTCTATGCATTCCAGTCTGGTTTCCCCTGAGAAAGCATTGCATCAGGCATTTAAAAGGCGGCGCTGGGGGCCTGGGGGCTCCCCGCACCATTGTGTCATCCTCTGGAAGGCAGGGTTCTTGATGTTAGGATTTGTGCCCTTGCCTCCGGGGAGGAGTGTTGGGGGCAGCCTTTTCTGAAAGTGAGCTTCTCTCAGCAGGAGCAGCGGCAGGCCCCGGAGCAGGACAGCAGCAGGCTGGCTGCGCTGGTGTGCAAAGTGAGGAGCCTGGGCCACTGGAGGCTGGTGGTGCAGCAGGCTCGCTTCCAGCGCCGGGTGAACAGGGCGGAGAAGGTGAGCGAGAGGGGAGGGAGGCCCCGCCCAGTAGGGCGTGGCCAGGTGGGTGGTGCCCGACTTCCCTGGCGGTGGGTCCTGGTGGCGGGTGTCGAGACCAAACCTCTTAAAGGATCCGATGGTTGGGGAGTTTTCCCGGGAAGGGGCCATGTGTCAGAGCCTCCAGAGAAACAGGGAAGAGCCCGAAGCAAATGGCAAAGAAGCGGACGGGAGAAGAGATGAGAGAATTTAGCACGAGGGAAGGGGGAAGGACGGAGGGGGAGGTTTTACCAAGGGCTTGAGGCAGCCTCGTCCAAATACACTACAGGTCTTTGGGTCTCGAACACGATTATCTGAGGAAAACGAGGTAAACAAAGTAAATCGAAAATCTACCTCAAGGCAAGTTCAAAGCAAAGCACAGAATACTAGTAGTTTGGACATTTTCACTTGGTGTTTCTGCAAGGCTTGCTTTACTCTGATCTGGCACACTGTCCTTAAGTGAAGACACACGGGAAGTGACGGGTGGGAGCTCCTTGCTACCGGAAGCTTTAAAAAAGGATGGATAACCGACGTGGTCTAGAGACGCTCAGGAAACAAAACTATGGAAAGGAAACTTACTTCCTATCTCACTGGGTTTGGGACGTTCACAGGAAGCTCTGCAAAGTAAAAAAGAGTGCTTGAGCGTCCAGCTAATGGCAGACCAAGAAGTGGTTTTACTTCGCCAACAGTTACGGGCTCTAAGGCAGGCCCTGGCCAGGGCTCAGGCCAACAACGCGAGGATGCGCCAGCAGCACGATAACCAGGTATCTGAGCCCCAGTCGCCCTCTCCCTCCCCCTCTCCGAACTCACAATGCAAAGCCACAGGTGGAGTGGAAACCCGCACCTTAGGCTGCCCCGAGCAGTGGTTCTCCGCCTCAGCATGAGGCCAAGCATGGGGCACCCACGGCCAGAGAACCGTGGCCCAGACCTCAGCTTCCCTTCTCCCTCCTCTCTAGCCCAGCAACGGAGGGCAGTGGCCAAAAGGCTTCTGTTTTTGTTCATATTTGGCTAAGGTGGGCAAGTACTACCCACACAAAAGATGATTCTTCGGCGTGTAGTGTGTACTCCGTGTGTTTCTCTGAGGATCTTATTACCCAGAGGGCATCTTGGGGTGTAGGTCTCTGCCCTTGACACAGTCCTTCCATCTCCAAGCACACTTTCCATCGACCACAACCTTGTGCATGCAGAGTGTGGTCCAGCCATCAGCACTACTCCCCAGAGTCTTGGGTCCTTTCCGGATAACCTGAACTAAGCCCTCATTCCAGCAGTTGCTGCTCAGTAGGGGCCAGCACCAAAATAAAAGTGTTTCCGAGTTCAAGCTCTTGATAGCTGGACCAACTCTCCAAGCATGAAGGAAGCAGGAAGACCTGGGGTTTAGAGACAGAAGAGACGAATTTAAATAAGAGCCTGGGAAAGCTGGGCGTGTTTAAAACATAACATATAATTTGTTCCTTCTAGACCCTACATCCTCCATTATCGTGCACCAGGTAAACGATGGTGTAAACCGTAGCGTCGCCATACAAATAATATTAGTAGTAGTATTATAACTGAGGTTTGACCCTCTGGTGCCTCTGGTGCTACTGATAAGAAAAACTTCAGAACAGGACCAAATTATCACTACTCTTTTCCTTCTTTGACCCTCTGGAACCTGGCTTCCCCAGAGCTGTTTTGGAAGTCAGAACAAGAGGCAAGATTACAACCTCCCCCCTCCACTCACTGCGTGCGTTAGGTGACCCCTTCTCCCGGGACTAACCCTTCCCTGCTATCTCGTGATAAATGCTCAGTCACACTGCACATGTAGCTTGTGGTAGATACAACTCTGTGGTAATAGGCTAAGTAGCATACATATTATCATCACATTTGGGCACCGAAAGTCAGAACTGTTTGACCTGGTGTTGCTGTACGGTGGCATTACCACTTGGCTGGCTTTTCTGGTTTGTTCCTTTTGCTCCCCCCCAACTACTGCCTCAGGGCTTACAGTAAATGCCAAGCAAGACTAGCAGTAGTCTTGCTGCCTGCTAGTAGCCCAGAACCAAACGGCTGGGCTCTGTGACCCTGAGCCCAGGAGCTTGCCACAGAGTCTTGCCCTTGGGCCTTACTGGAGGGGATGGTTATCCCATTGGGCAACTTCCCGTTCCAGGCCTTTTGATGAGAGGAAAGACTGTGCCATCTTCATTTCCTTTGCCCTTTTCCTGCCACAGGCTCAATTGCTGAGAGAGCTGCAACACAAGGTGACCCAGGAGGCCCGCCACCGGCAACAGATGGATCTAATAAAAACCTCCAGCATGGAGAAGCTCTTGGAAGACATGGAGAAAAAGGAACAGCACCTGCAGCTCCTGACGGAAGCCGCTGAGAGGGCTTCCAGGCTGGGCCAGCTTCAGCAGAAGAGAAGTCAGAGAGAACTCCAACAGGTAACTCCAGAGAGAGGGAGCAGGCCCTCGGAAGCCAGTCGGGATGCACCAGCCAGAGCTGGGGCCTTCTTCTGGAATTTTCCATGCCTCTGGTGTCCTCCACCTTTGTCATTTCTAGGCCCACCGGGATAATGGGAATACTTCTGCCCGTGCTGGGGTGATGCTCGGGCTGCTAATGGCTTCACTGCCTCAATGAGGTGCCCCAGAATCTGGGCACCTTTATAACCCACATGAAAAATATGTTTCCACTTAGCTGTAGTTTTTGAACTAGGGATCCTTTAGAAAATTCCAGTGGTAATCTGGAAAAGCAGCAAGTATTATGGAAGCTATTAGAAGAGGATTTTATTCAAGGTGTTTCTGGAACTTTAGAGTCAAAAAGGAAAGGCAAATGTGATTTCCAGACACACTTATTTTTGTTAAATATAGCCCTACAGCAAGAAAGGAAGGAAGGAAGGAAGGAAGGAAGGAAGGAAGGAAGGAAGGAAGGAAGGAAGGAAGGAAGGAAGGAAGGGGAAACAATAGATGTAGATGTGGATTAATCCAAGTTCTAACAAAGGAGACCACAGAACGTCATCCAATACGAAAGGCAAAAGCAGCAGCACCTTCCAGAAGAGGCACTGCTTATACATTCACTGAAGGAATAAATCACTTAATTCACCAGCGATATTAGGAAACAGAAGTTGGAAAGTTAAATTATTGACCAAGTTTTTCAAGTGCTTAAGGAGGAGATCAATGAGAAGTCTACAAAAATAAATGACAAAATTAAATTGAGGCAATGCTAGAGAAAATATTTGTGGAGAAATGGAGAGAAAAACAGGTAGCTTTAGAATAAAAGAAAATTAGAATTTCACATTTATTTTATGAAAACTGAACTAAAATGTGATTCGAATCCTCAAAGAAAAATTTGATGTCACGTATTCGTCCTTCAAATCATGCTTTTCTACAAACCATCACAATAATAAGGTGTTAGGAGGCACCTGGGTGACTCAATCAGTTGAGCGTCCTCCTAGATCTCAGCTCAGGTCTCGATCTCAGGGTCCTGAGTTTGAGCCCTGTGTCTACTTAAAAATTAATAGATAGGGGGACCTGGGTGGCTCAGACGTTAAGCGCCTGCCTTCAGCTCAGGTCATGATCCCAGGGTCCTGGGATTGAGCCCCGCATCGGGCTCCCTGCTCTGCGGGAAGCCTGCTTCTCCCGCTACCATTCCCTCTGCTTGTGTTCCCTCTCTCGCTGTACTCTCTCGCTATGTTTCTCTCTGTCAAATAAATAAAATCTTTAAAAAAAAAAATAAATAGATAAGATGTTAGTTTCTTAAAGTCCTCTCTAGTTAACAGCTATTTGTTGCCTAATGGTAGAGATTTTAAAAGTAGTCAGAACAAATATTTTGAAGGTTCTCTCAACAAATACATGTTTTTGGTATATGCATGTAAAAATCTAAATTACCCCTCTACCTCTGCTGGCAGCCCCTGTGCCCCGGGCTTACCGTCCCGCTCCCCACCAACTAGCAGTCCACCCTCAGCCAGCAAGAGCCCCTGTGACCCACAATGACTTCTTTAATCCGTCTCCAACCTCTAATTCCAAGGGCAGATTTTGGCCATCTGACCTTGGAGAGCATGATGGTCCTTGCCTACCTCCTGCTCCTGGGGAGACCACTTAGAGCAGAAACCCTAGAGTCAGATTTCCTGATTCACACCCTGGGGCCCTCCACTGCATGACTTTGGGCTAGACTGTGGTCTCTCTGTGCTTCAGTCTTCTCATCGGTACAGTGGAGAACAATATACTTGTGGTGTGGGATTTTTAGATTGAACCAGGTAATTCCAATGAGGTACTTAGAACTGAAACTGACACACAGCTCTTGATAAATATTGGCTCTATTTCTTTTTGCTGGGAATCTGAATGAAGGTGCACAATTTTGGAAACAGACTGGCCCGGATTCAGATCCTAGCTCTGCGGCCAACTGGTTGTGGGGTCTTGAACTAATCACTGCTCCTACCTCTGTGAAGTGGGGTGGCGGTCTTTTTAAGGTCCTAACACAACACAAGGTCCTTCCTAAGCATGTTTCTTTCCTTTGCTAATATTTTTCAAATTGGTTTAGCCCTAGCCGGGCTTAGGGAGTCTTTTTTTTTTTTTTTTTTTTAAAGATTTTATTTATTTAGTTGACAGAGAGAGAGATCACAAGTAGACAGAGAGGCAGGCAGAGGCGGGGGGGGGAAGCAGGCTCCCTGCTGAGCAGAGGATCCCAGGACCCTGAGATCATGAACCGAGCTGAAGGCAGAGGCTTTAACCCACTGAGCCACCCAGGCACCCCAGGGAGTCTTGATATGTTTTTCCTGGTTCCTACCCATGAGGACTGAGGAGCCTACACCAATTGTAGTACATACAGGGACCTTGGGCCTAATTCGTATTAGGAAGTTTTCCTGACTCTGAGAATCTGATCTTCTACTGAAAGTTACACTACACTTGAGAGCATCTGCACACACATGAGAAACTGCCCCTTAACGTTTTTAAGATGAGCCTGTGGTCACAGCTTCAAGAGTTCACAGGCCTGGGGCACCTGGGTGGCTCAGTCGTTGAGCGGCTGCCTTCGGCTCAGGTCATGATCCCGGAGTCCTGGGATCGAGCCCGCATCGGGCTCCCTGCTCTGTGGGAAGCCTGCTTCTCCCACTACCATCCCTCTGCTTGTGTTCCCTCTCTCGCTGTGTTTCTCTCTGTCAAATAAATAAAATCTTTAAAAAAAAAAAAAGTTCACAGCCTTCTCATTGGGTCCATGCAGATAAGAGTAGGGTTTAAAACACGTGCGGCTGAATTTTTGAGAGGAGCACGTGGATTAGTTTGCTAGGCCTATTGTAACAAATTACCACAAACTAGATGGTTTAATACAAGAGAAATGTATGCTTATGCTCTCACAGTTCAGCAGACCAGAAGCCTGAAATCAAGATGTTGGCTCCTGCTGGGGGCTTTGAGGAAGAGTCTGTTCTCTGCCCCTCTCTGAGCTTGTGGTGGCTGCCTGTAGTCCTTGACATTCCTTTGGCTTGTAACTACATAACTCCAATCTCTGCCTTCCTCATCCGATGGCCCTCTCCCTGTGCATCCCTCTGTGTGTCTGAACCCTTTCCTCTTCTTAGGAAGGCATCAGTCATTGTATGTAAGGCCCACTCTTAATCCAGTACGGCTTCCTCATAATTTAATTACATCTGCAAAGACTATTTCCAAGTAAGGTCACCTTTTGAGGTTCTAGGTAAACATGAATTTTTGGGGGGCCAAGGGGACACTATTCAATCCACTATACTACTATTGCTTTTTTATACTTTATAATTTTATAATATAATTATAATTACATTACTTTTTTTTTAAGATTTTATTTATTTGACGGAGAGAGAAATAGTCAAAGGGGGAACCCAAGCAGGGGGAGTGGGAGAGGGAGAAGCAGGCCTCCTGTGGAGCAAGGAGCCTGATGCAGGGCTTGATCCCAGGACCTTGGGTCATGACCTGAGCCAAAGGCAGACGCTTAATGACTGAGCCACCCAGGTGCCTCTAATTACATTGCTTTTTATACTCAGGTAATTTTTATAAATAAATATAAAAATAAATTTTCAAAATACCTGTGATCTCTGCTGATGAGGCACTTTGGACCCCGCTGCTCTCTGGCTGGGAGACTAGGGATCAGCTGTGCGAGCAGAGAGTCACATGAGTAAATACGGAGGTCATCTCTTGGTAGGGGCCTCATATAAGGCATGGGAGACAGTGCTGAGTGCATCCCTGCTGATGATGAGCTGAGCCAAACAGAGATCTGGGAGAGAGATTGGGTCTTTCCTCTGCTTGAAACTGTCCAGGGGCTCCCTCCCATCCCTGTGGTAGTTTCGTGGCTTTGACCCACAAGGTCCTCTGTGAACTGGACCCTTCTCCATTTCCTCTCCTCCCTTCCAGTCTGGTGAAATAAACATAAAAGATAAAAATGTTGTGCGTGAACTCCTGGCTATGAGAAAGCAATAAAGCGTTCCAAGGGCTGCCTCTGCTCCTCTTTGGTTAAGTTCTTGGCCTTCTTGGAGCTCTCCTCAGAAGGCGGAGTTCAGCCTGACCAGGACTGGATGAGGACTTGTATCCCTGGGGCAGCCTGGACCCACACTCTCTGAGGAACCCCAGGAACTAAAGTAGGCACCAAAAAGCATCTGCTTCCTAAGTACTTTTCCCCTCAGATGAGAAGCCGGCTGGCCCAGGAGCGCAGTGTGAAGCTGGACGCCTTCCAGCGAGTACAAGAACTACAGAGTCAGCTTAATGACGCTGAGCGATCGTGCGTCCCGATGAGCTCACCAGGCGGTAAGCAGGTCCCCTATCCTGGCTAGCACAAACTCCCAGGGTGTGGGGTCTGAACTGAGGAGGATCTCAGGGACTAGCCATAACGCCTCGGTGGTGATTGAGTGGGGGCTCCATGATGGCTGTTGAATGAATGACTGATACATGAATGAATAAAACTTCATTCTGATTTTTAGTCATAACTTCCTACTTTCGTTCACCTTCGAGTCCTGCCCTCCTATACTAAAAGGTTTTAGTCATAAAAACTGGCCTCAGAAGCGTGTAATATACCACTTAAAGAAAATACAGATCACTGTATTTTGTCGTAATGCCTTGGGACATCAATGACCGCATTTCTCAGATGTTATTTAGAAGGCGTATTATGATTCTTGGGTGCTGGCTTGAAGAGCCCTATGGGAATGGCAATCAAAACAGCCCTCTGGGCAATGCAGCTAGCAAGCAACATGGAGAAGAGGCCAAACCCAGGATGTCTCTAAACTAGCTTCCTCCCCTATAAGTCGGGGATGAAATAAATTCTAAGTTCTTCTATCAAAAATATCATCAAAAATCAATAACAACAATCAATCTTATTGTGAAGATCAGCCAAGGCTCTGCTTTTCTGTTCTGGTGGGGCCTGGTGGTTGAGTGTGCGCGCTTTGGTTCAAATCCTGGCTCGGTCACTGCTAGCTATGTGATCTCAGACAGGTTAGTGAGCCTGTCTGTAAGATGGGAATACCCCCTCAAAAGGGCATACTGAGGATTAAATGAAATAATGCACATCTGTCACATAGTATAGAAACACTAACTGTGCAAATGTTGGTTTACTGCACTTTCATATGTGTGTGTCTTTTATGTTTGCTTTTGGCTGTTTACCAGTTGAAAATATGTGAAAACAGAGCCTTTCAGAAACAAAAAGATCAGTGTCAAAGATCAAGCGAAGATGCAGGGCTGGTGGGCACCTAGGTGACTCAGTTAAGTGTCCGATTCTTCATTTGGGCTCAGGTCATGATCTCAGGGTCCTAGAGTCAAGCCCCATGTCGGGCTCCACACTTAGCATGGAGTCAGCTTGAGAGTCTCTCTTTCCCTGTCCCTCTGCTCCTCCCTCCACTCACACTCTCTCTGTCTCGGTCTCTCACTCAAATAAATAAATAAAATCTTAGGGCGCCTGGGTGACTCAGCTGGTTGGGCAACTGCCTTCGGCTCAGGTCACGATCCTGGAGTCCCAGGATCGAGTCCCGCATGGGGCTCCCTGCTCAGCAGGGAGTCTGCTTCTCCCTCTGACCTTCCCCCTCTCGTGCTCTCTCTCTCTCTCTCTCTCTCTCATTCCCAAATAAATAAATAAAATCTTTTAAAAAATTAAGTAAAAGAAGCCAGTCACACAGGACTTCATATTAAAAATTAATTAATTAATTAATTAATTAATTAATTAAAATCTTAAAAAAAAAAAGACCAGAGTTGGGCTCAGCTATAAAGCCCGGGGTCCTCCTTCCTGCCTCTATGTCTGCTGCCTGGGACCTGAGAGCAGGGCTGAGGTTCCTCACCTCAGTTGTCCTGTCCAAAGAGAAAACATCAGAAATATCCAAGGGCTCTATTTTGACCACTGACCCTGAGCAGTTCTGTACCTTGCACTCTCCTCTCCACATTCCCTGGGATTTTTCTCTTGCCCCTCTGCATCCATCCAACCATCTTTTTTTTTTTTTTTTTTTTAATAAGCTGGACACCCAAGGTGGGGCTTGAACTCACCACCCTGAGATCAAGAGTCACACACTCTACCAGCTGAGCCACCCAGGTGCCTTAGCCAAGCATCTTTTTAATCTCTTTCTGGGTTAATATGTCCTTTCAAACTGATGTCCAGATCCTCCAACAACTGCACATTTAGGAAGGAGAAGCAGAGTGAGGCACAAGACAGGTAGGGAGACAGAACCCTAATTCCCAGAACTGGGGATGGGGCAGGAGTGAAAGAGAAGCCTCTTACCCTGGAAGCAGAGGTGAAAGTTATTCCTAAACCCCAGCCCCCATCTGTCCCCTCCCAGTGACAGGATGGGCTTTGTGGAGGGCTCCCTACACGTAGATTCATTAGAGGGGGGGCCTGGGTCATCCCTGTCTATTTATTACCCAGCCTCCAAGGGCACAGCCAGGCACCACCTACACTATTAGTGCCAAAAGGTAGAAGTCAGACATTCCCACTCCCTCCCCAGCTGTTGTCCAGCTGAAAGCCTGAGGTGACCAAGGTCTCTCCTTCCTGTAGCCGCCACCCTGCTCCCCACATCAGAGGCATCAGAGGCATCACAGGCAAAGGCAGAGTTAAGGGGCCGGCTCTCTCTACTTGGCATTAACATGGATTCCCCTTAGGCTCTTGCAACTCCTGAGAAACTATATAATGTTCTAGTGCAGTTATTCTTAAAATACTTAAGGGGGGGAAAATGAAATCACTTGGCTGACAAAACTGTGAAATGTTCAGAGGTAGGCTGGCTTAAGTTCTCCTGATCCAGGTTTGACGTTTTTCACGAGCACTGATCTCTCTCTCGTCGCGGGGCTCTGAGAACGCTGGGAGCAGAGAGGAAGTGGAGCCCCTTGGGAAGCAAGATGGCTGCCGCCGCTGTAGCTTCCCTTCTCTGTTCCAGCTCGACGAGGAGCGGGAGTCAGTGTGGAGCTGGTACCCTTGGAAAGAATCAGCCTCAGACTGGGCGGACTTGGGTCACGTGTCCGGGTTTGAGCCAATCACTAAAGCCAGACACTAAGGGGCTCCGTCGTCTTAGGACCAGCTCACGTGTCCGTCCCCTGGAGCTGAGGATGGGGTCAGCTCACTCTCTCCTCTTCCCAGCAACTATATTAAATCTTCTGGCTTCTTCAGACCGTCAAACACTGTCCTCTTCCTCAGACAACACTTCACCTTCAGTTTCACAGAGCAGTTAAAAGCCATCCGATGGGAACCGCCCCTCTATCTCTTGAGCCCAGCCCACCTACAGTAGATACTCAGCTGCTTCTCCATCCCTCCTGATAAAATGGAAAAGGTGCCCCTTCCCGGGGCCAATCCCGATGCATGGGATCCCATTTGGCCCTATTTTTCAGGGGCCTTGATCTAATCTTTATCTACTTTCTCTCTACATACTCATATTTCCCATCCATCTACCCTTCTAATCTTGTGACCCACCATTATTTAGTGAGTATATATGTGCCAGGATCATAAAATGCATCATAAAATAAAATTAACATTTATCCAGTTCCGTGAGCCAGAAACCTGGGAGCTATTCTTTGTCACCCTGCAAATGCAGTGAATTTCCAAATCTGATTAATTTGAATATCCCTAAGTCTGTCCACTTCTACCCACCATAGTCTGAGTCACCCGTCATATCCGTCTCTTTCACTTGGCCATGTGACTCTCAGGCAAAAGGTTCCATCCAGGTTTTAATATCTTCACTCAGAACTTTATGAAGCTGGATTAGATGTTCATTTTAAGCTCTAAAATTTTATGGATTAAATTTAGGCCTATACACTACAACCAGAGATATAATTTAACATTTTCTACCATTATAGGTCTTATACCTCGGGCTCAGTATTCCCTACGTTCTGCTCCCACATCATCCAGACACTCCCAGCAATACCTTTTAAAGACTAATCCTATGAGCAGTAAAATAACAAGAAGGATTCAAAGGCCAGACACCGTGAGTAATGATAAATTTGATTATATAGGTGAAACAATGAAAAATGTAAATATGAAATTATGGTTTTAGGTTCACTTCAAACATACATTAAAAATATCAGGCTCTTATCTAGATACTTGGGTCTAGATAATAAAATTCTAGATTTCTCGCAAAGGGAATTTGTTCATGAACTGTTTCTGAATTGATGTTTGTGGGAAGAAGGGTGGTCCAGGGTTTCCCACTCTGCCGTCTTGCTGATGCTACTCCTCAGTAATAGAATTCTGATATCAAAACAGTTCAGCCCCAAAGCACTTACTCAATTACAATTAATTAAATGGATGTGGAAGTCAGTATCAACACCTTGCAGTGTTCTGTCTCTGAATCTCTTCTTTTCCTCCCATCATCTACAGTAATTAACTAGCAGCATGAAATCTCTTATCTGAGTTCCCTGGCAGAACAGAACATTTCAGAAGTCATTTTTAAAAAATGTTAGAAATCTGCCCTCCAAAAAAATTCTTGGAACACAGATTAGGTCAAGGTATAGAACATATATGTAGATTTTTTTCCAATATTTCAGTTTTTAGTTTATGTAAAACATTTACACCCTCTTCCACTGCCTTCTCTGCACTACTTTGATAAGTATTACATTCTTTGCCCCATTATTTTGTTTAGAATTCCCTCCAGAAGTTTACATGTCAACACATTTAAGAATTCCTCCCTCTTGCTTTGAGGAAAATTAAAAGGAAAAGATTTAATCATATCGTCAGAGAAAATGTGCCGATTCTAAGGTCTTTTTTGAGGGTGTAATTCTGCAGATGATGGTCTAGTTATTGGATCACAAATTTGTTGCAGTGTTTCTGAACATGCAGTTAAGGAGTCGTACACAAAGAGGGAAAAAACAGGTCAGGAATATCCGTTTGCGGTCCTGACCAAGTAGGACCACATTATTAATGCCTGCCATTTGCTTGAGTTACCAATCTCTGTGCAGTCGTTTTTCACTACAAGGTGAAATTCTAGTATATGTCCGTTTGTTTTTGCAGAAGCCTTTTCCAAAAGGAAGCAATATTCAGTTGGTGTATATGGGGGGGCCACAAGGGCTTTTAAGATTCACTCCATCCCCATTTCACTCCCAAAAGCAAATGTTGCTCTTATAGGGGTAGTTGATGATTACAACTCATGGTTGGGAAGGCTGCTTAAATGACTAAATGCATTAGAGGAGAGCTACTGTATTCAAAAGATTTAAGAGGGTGATGGTCTAAACAAACCGTAATAAATAAGAGAATGTTTTGGGCCCATTAGCTTGTGTACACTATAAAAACCCCAAGCAAAAAGCCTAAGTCCAGGAAAGGCACAAAGAATTGGAGCCTCTTCAAATCGATCTAAATTCTGAATTCTTAAGAAAGGCCTATAAGACAAATCAGGTAAATACAGACTGAAGAGGAATTTATAAATGCTGGAATGTAAGACTACTAAGACTTTCTAAAAAACAAAGCACTACACTAACATAGATGATAAACTATTAAGGAGTTTTTAGATTACTCCACATATGGGATATCTTTTTTCCTTAGGTGAAAATGTCTTTTTGTTGATAGATTTAATTTGTAACCAGTTCCCTTTATGACAAGTGGCAGATACAAGGCACACTAAATGGCCTAACCCAGACTGGACGAATGACATTGGTCTCATGAGTAACAGTGACTTTTAATGATATCTCTGATATCTATTTAATCCTTATATTACAGGTACCTATTAAACACAAAAGAAGGTCTAACAACATCTTTCCACCCAACATGGCAGAAAATGTTCAACGTTCAGCTTTTCAAGTTCGCACAACTCCATCCATGACCCCATAAAGACCTGACTGGTAATCATATATCCTTTCCCACGTTCTATTTCCTTGAGCATTTGAATGAATAAAAATGATTCTAACCTCCATCAAACCTTTATCTAATTTTTATTATCAGTACTATGAAGATAGTGTAGAAGCACTGAGATGATTATATCTGGAATGTCCCGGGTGATGTAGGTTTTAAGAACTAAGAGTTGATTTGCATTTCTACAACCTAGGACTTGCCTCTGGTCAACCAACGGCCTCTCATTATGGGTTCCAGATTACTGATGAGGTGTGTGAACCCAGAGAGAGGGCATTGCTGCTAAGCAGTACTTATTAGTAAGTGAAAAACCAGAACACATTAACCTCATCAAACCTCAGAGGACTTATGTCTCTCTTTCACTTAAGAACATCATTCTCTCTTAAATAGTTCTTTTTTTATTCTTCCTACAAATACTGAAACACTCTTCAGACTTTTGTGAAGTCCTAATGCAAGTCTTTTTGTTCAGACAAGAAAATGTATCCTGAGTAAAGGAATAAATAGGTAGATGAATGGAACAGAACAGACCAGAGAAACATTTACATACATAATATACATGATATATGTAGCTTTTCAAATTAAGGGTAAGGTTGAGTCTATTTAAAGTAGAATAAATTATCACCTTACGCTATACACAATGAATTCCAAATGGATTCAAGATCTATATGCACACACACACACACCTGCGCACACACACACACACACACACACACACAAACTTATTTTTGAAATAGAACATGAGAAGCAAAAAAGGAAGACTGATGACTTTGATGTCAAAGCTAAAAATTCAATGTGAAAACATGACAGTATGGTACCAGTTATCAATTTATGCCTCTCAGCTCTAAATTCACCCTTGTCTGCTGTAATATAATTAATACAGGCCCTGTAAATCTTCCATCTTTGCCCACTGCAAGATTTTAAGCTTTGTTAGGAGACATCACTAGAGGGACGCTGGAGAGGGAGGTTCCCGGGTGCTCCTCTTGGTGGGCTCCTGCCATGTTGATGGCTTCTGCAGCACCAGGCTTCTGTGTGAGGAGGCGCAGAAGAGCACGCAGCTTCCTGGTGGGGGGCCTTCTGTGGCCTCTGGCATGGCGCCTTCTGTGAAGGGCTTTCTCCTCCTGCTCCTCCTTTTCTGAGGGCTGCTTCCCAGCCTCAGTGAACTTCTCTGCCATCCAGTGAGCCTTTGAGGTCACATCCTCTCCAATTTATGTCCGCTCTGGAGGGTAGTGGCTGCTCACTATATCTGCTATCCCTCTATTTTTCAGAGCTCTCTTTATTGCTTCCCAACCAGTCCTCCCATTACTTCAACTCCTTGTTATAGTTAATAATCCTTTATATTAAACTTTCTCACAGTTGGGTTACGGCGGGGTTTCTATCTTTTAATTGGCGCATGAGTAATACAGAACCGATACCAGTAGTGGAGTGGTCTTAGGGGACAGACTCACAAGGATGGGGTTTGGGGATTTATTTGGTTGCACGCCTGGGTGTGAACACAGTGCTGAGCTCCTTGACAATAAGAAATGAAAGACTAGTAAATCCTTTGCTTGCAGTGGCATGACAATTAACCAAGTTAACCATGGTTGACTCTGATGAGGTACCTACTTGAAGCATGTGTCTTGGGAGCTTAAATTGCTACCACACTGATTCTCATGGCAATAACCATGACCATAAATACTGGGGTGTGGAATGGACTTTCTTGGATGCACTTTAGCACTTACTGAAGAAAATGTCAAGCTCTGGTCCTCTAATTCTCGGCTCAGATCATGGTCTGAAAACCAGAGAGCTTCCACAGTAGCCTTTAAAAAAATCTCTTATTTCTTGTAGTCACAGGGGTAATACTGCTAAAAAAAGAAAAATCGAGCACAAATTTTAATTGTGCAGAATGCTAAATGGCAATGACAGTTGAAATCACAATCTTGTCATTTCTCATTGCTGTTGAGATGGCCTCTCTCATTTCAGTGGTTATGATACAATCTCAGAATAGCAGAAGGCAACTGCCAAGGATGAGGTGGGCGTGTCCATTATAAGGGGCATCAGGGACCTATCAGTAGTCAGATTATAGACCTGGCACATAGAGATCTTTGGTGGCCGGTGTGTCCTCCCAAATGAAATCATATGGGCAGCCAATTAGAATATTGCTTGATCTATACAACAGGAGAAACTGGTAGCGAAAAACCTGGTTTGAGTCAGCACAGAATAGAGTTATAGTCTCTCACTCAGATTCCATACCCAAGCCAATTCACAGACCCTTGACCTCATGGGAGGCTGGATCCCCTTGAGCAAGGACCCTACACCACTGCTGCAGGTACACATCATAAATCTTCTTCCAGACATTTTCCTAAGGGATCTGTAATCGTTTCCTAGAGTTACTGTTCATCAGAGAAAATGAAATACCTAGACCATTTGGTGAAGAGGAAGCACTACCTCTAAATCAATTCTAATTCCTGGGAATCCAAGGGGTGCCTGGCTGGCTAAGTTAGTAGAACATCCGACTCTTGATCTCAGGGTCATTAGTTCAAGCCCCACATTGGGTGTGGAGTCTTCCTAAAAAATAAAATTGTGATTCCTGGGAATTCAAAACACAGTGGCTCAACAGTCAAAATGATAGTGAGATGACAGAAGGAGTCTCAGTTTCAAATCACAGTGGACCCAGTCGGTCCATGGATTCACCCTGTGGTTATTTCCACAGTTCCTGAATGTATAGTTGGAATAGACGTCATGAACGACTGAAAAGACTCCTATATTGGTTTTTAACCCATGAGTTGAAGGCTTGTTATTTTAGAAAGAGATCATTGGAAGTCCCTGAAATTTCCTCTTTCAGGCAGTAAACTAGAAGCAAAATTATATCCCTGGGGAAACTGCAGAGATTAATGCCACCATCAAAACTTAAAGGAAACAAGGATCATGATACCTATCACATTGCTATTTAAATCACCACTTTTGCCTGTGCAGAAAACAGGTGGATCTTGGAAAATGACTAGGGACTATCAGGTTCACATCTTAATGAGGTAGTGATTCCAACTGCAGCTGTTATCTCAGATGTAGTATCTTTACTGGGGCAAATGAATATCCTCCTGGCATTTGTTATGCAGTTGTTGACCCAATTTGTTATGCCTTTTGCTCGATAACAAATTGGAAGAGCCATCAAGAGCAGTTAGCTTTTGGGGCGCCTGGGTGGCTCAGTGGGTAAAAGCCTCTGCCTTCAGCTCAGGTCATGACCTCAGGGTCTTGGGATCGAGCCCCACATTGGGCTCTCTGCTCAGCGGGGAGCCTGCTTCCCCCTCTCTCTCTGCCTGCCTCTCTGCCTACTTGTGATCTCTCTCTCTCTCTGTCAAATAAATAAATAAATAAATAAAGAGCAGTTAGCTTTTTACCTGGTAGGGCTGCAGTGTACTGTCAAAGTCTTGCTTTAAGGCTTTGTCAGTTCTACTCTTTACCATGATAGAGTTTGTAGAGACCTTGATCATCATGATATTCTACAAAAACCACGTTGGTCCACTACATTGATAACATTATGCTGATTGGATATGATAAGTAGGAGATAGTATTTGGTGTCTTAGTAAGACATACAAGAACTAGAAGGTAAAGGACAAATTCCACGAAAATTTAGGGCTATTAACCCTCGTGAAGTTTCTGGGGGTTCAGGGGCTTGGAGCATGTTAAATATCTTCCTCTAAGGAGGAAGACAGTTTGCTTAGGCTTACACTATATACCATGCAAAAAAGGGATGATGCTCAGTAGGCCTTTTTGGATTTGAAGGCAACATGTACAGTATTTCAGTTGGCTATTTCAACCCCCCTCTAGAGTTACCTATCAGATTACCAATTTTGAGTAGGGAGGAGAGCAAGAGAAGGCTTTGTCATGAACTTGAGTTACAGTATAAGCTGCTCTGCCATACAGGTCCTATGATCCAGCAGAGCCAGTGATACTAGAAATATCTTGTCAAGCAGAACCCTAGGATTCTGGAGCAAATCTATGCCCTCTTTTGAAGGTAACTATTCTCCTTCTGTGCCTTGTAGAGACTGATCACCCAGCCATGGGATGGTAAGTGAGCAGGTAGCCTAAGCTTCACATCATGATTTGGATCTTCGAGAGTCTACCTAGGCATAAACTTGAGCATGCACAGCAGCACTCTATCATCAATGGAAATAGTATACAATTGACTTAACTTGCTGGAACAGGTCTGAAAAGTACAAATAGCTTCCATGAAAATGTGGCTCAGACTCTTTCAACACCAACTCCTGTTGCCTCCTCTTCCTAGATCAATACTTCTGGTCCAGGGTGTTTCTAACAACTAGCT
>CM053608.1:44206760-44281493 GCA_028646535.1 Procyon lotor | reverse complement strand
TATGTATTTGAGATCTTTCTTGTTTCTTGAGAAAGGTTTGTATTGCTATATACTTTCCTCTCAGGACCGCCTTTGCTGTGTCCCAAAGATTTTGAACAGTTGTGTTTTCATTTTCATTTGTTTCCATGAATTTTTTAAATTCTTCTTTAATTTCCTGGTTAACCCATTCGTTCTTTAGTAGGATGCTCTTAGCCTCCATGTATTTGAGTTCTTTCCAACTTTCCTCTTGTGATTGAGTTCTAGTTTCATGGCATTGTGGTCTGAAAATATGCAGGGAATGATCAATGATCCCAATCTTTTGGTACCTATTGAGACCTGATTTGTGTCCCAGGATGTGATCTCTTCTGGAGAATGTTCCATGTGCACTAGAGAAGAATGTGTATTCTGTTGCTTTGGGATGGAATGTTCTGAAAATATCTGTGATGTCCATCTGGTCCAGTGTATCATTTAGAAGCTTTATTTCCTTGTTGATCTTTTGCTTAGATGATCTGTCCATTTCAGTGAGGGGAGTATTAAAGTCCCCTACTATTATTGTATAATTGTTGATGTGTTTCTTTGACTTTGTTTTTAATTGGTTTATATAATTGGCTGCTCCCATTTTAGGGGCATAGAGAAAGTGGCAGTTTTAGATAGGATGGTCAGGTAAGTCTTGCTGAGATGAACTCTGGGCAAAAATCCAAAACAGATAAGAGGCTGAAGCCAGGGGCTCTCTGAGGCATAGCTGAGTGGGGTGTGTCCCAGGCAGAGGAAAAGCAAAAGACCTCAAGCTCATGTATGCTTGATGTGCTTAGGAAACAGCAAGGAGGCCAGTGTGTGGAGCAGAGCAAGGGGAGATGTCAGAGGATGAGGTGAGGCTAGGAGTAGTGTAGACTGTGTTGGCCCTGCTGGTCCCATCAGGCAACCAATAGTGTTGGGAGGCATCCTAAAGCACAGCATAAAACCATATTTAGCATAAAACCACATTAACCATATTCCAAAATTCTCCCCACAGCTGTGTGCAAATCTGGCATCTGAAGGGTGAACGTTTATAGAGCTTGGTACTTCTAATATACCGTGTCACTGAATCCTGAGCCTTGCCACATCCTGTGATAATATAATTTCCCCCATGTTATGATTAAGAAACTGATTCAGAGATACTAAGGGCCTACATACTAAGTGGAACAACAGGTATATATCAGGTGGGGTTGAATCTAGTAATCAGCACTTTTTCTCAAACTGTCCTTAACTAACATTGCTGCTTCATTATTTGAAATCATGACCCAAGATCTGTGCATGCTACTATTTGGAAATTTTATTTCAAATAAGTAAACAAACAAGTATTATGATCTAGTTTTCCCAAATCTTGCTCTGGGGTTCTGGAAGGGGAGGTAGAAAATGTAGAAAAATCTACATTTTTCTCATCTAACCCAAAACCAAATAAAACAAAAAAGAACATAGCATCTGAGAGCCCAGCACATAATAGTCAACACTGAACTAAGTTTCAGGAGACCCTGATATTGGCCCCCTTAAGGATGGTTTTATACCAAAAAATACTTGAAAACAATCTAAATGTTCACCAATGGGGAATTAATTACAGTTGACCTTTGAACAATGCAAGGGTTAAATTAAATTTCAATTTAACTATTAAGAGTCTACAGTTGACCAGAAGCCTTATTAGTGACATAAATAGTCAGTTAATGCATATTTTGTGTATTATATGTATCATATGCTGTGTTCTTATAATAAAGGAAGCTAGAGGAAAAAAAATTGTTATCAAGAAAATCCTAAGGAAGGGACACCTGGGTGGCACAGTCAGTTAAGCATCCAACTTTTGGGTTTGGTTCAGGTTATGAGATCGAGCCCCCATGGGGCTCCTTGCTCAGCACAACCTGCTTAAGACTCCTGTGCCCCTACCCCACATGTGTGCGTGCTCTCTCAAACAAACAAACAAACAAACAAATAAATAAATCTTTAAGAGAAAAAGGGGCGCCTGGGTGGCTCAGTCAGTTAAGTGTCTCCCTTTGGCTCAGGCCATGATCCTGGGGTCTTGGGATTGAGTCCCACATCTGGCTTCCTGCTCAGCAGGGAGCCTGCTTCTTTCCATTCCCCCTGCTCATGCTCTCTCTCTATCTCACATTCTCAAATAAATAAATGAAAAAAAAAAATCATAAGGAAGAGAACATACAATTATAGTACTGTACTGTAAAAAATCAATGGACCCCCACAGTTCAAACTCCTTATTGTTCAAGGGCCCACTGTACATTGGTATAGCAGTATATGAAAAACTAGGCAGACTTTAAAAATTGTACATGTTTCTGTTTATTGACACAGGAAGATGTAACATATATGTACATGAAGTGAAAAAATAATGAGATTAGATAACCCTATGGGTGATATGATCTCATTTTTGGAGAAACTGAGGGAAAAATAGTTGATTTTCATACAAATGCCTGGATTAAATCTACATTTTTCTCATCAGCCTCAGAATGTTCCAGATTGTACAAAAATAATTAAGGATTATTAATTTAAGCCTCTGCATATTTCAGGTTCAAGCAAATCTCCTTACACTCTAAGCCAATTATTTTTAAATTGCTGCCTGATTGTTCCCTATGGGACACCTCCCAAAGGCCATCAGAATTTAATTTTGTGCTGTTAGAGACCTAGTCTATGTGAAGTCAAAGGACTGACCTGAAAAGAAAGCTAAAATGGAGAACAAAATGCTTTAGCTTTTTCTTTTATACTGTAACAACGTAACACCTTTGGTGAGAAATGAGTTGTTTTCAAATTCCTACCTTTAGGATGTCTCTTAAAAGCACTGTATTTTCTAGGTACTTCTATTTATTTAGGCGAGCAATTTTTTTTTAAGAGAGGTTGGGGAGAGGGAGAGAGAATCTTCATCAGGTTCCACACTGGGCATGGAGCCTGATATGGGGCTTGATGACTCGGGCTCAATCTCACAACCCTGAGATCATGACCTGAACCGAAATCAAGAGCTGGATGCTCAACCAACTGAGGCATCCAGGCGCCTCCTGTTTATTTATTTATTTAAGATTTTATTATTTGACAGAGAGACAGAGCAGGAACACAAGCAGGGGGAGTGGGAGAGGGAAAGCAGGCTTCCTGCCGAGCAGGGAGCCCAATGTGGGGCTCCATCCTGGGACCCTGGGATCCCGACCCGAGCCGAAGGCAGACGCTTATCAACTGAGCCACCCAGGTGCCCTAGGCACCCATTATTTAGATGAACATTTAAAGTGATATTTTGATATTAAAAATGGTATCTTCCTTTCTTATGTCACTTTTTAATTTGGAATGTTCTGTGTAACAAAACTTTATAGATTTTCAAAATTTAGGACATTTTTTTAAAAAGTATGAATATCTTAATCATTCAGCCATATAAAATATCCTTTATATATAGGATAGAAATCCTTTATTTATATAATATTCATTATTATATATTTAATATAATATATATTTATAGTTATATATATAAATATCCTCTATGTATTTTTTATGTATATAGTAGCTAATATAAATATATCTTTTCTATATGCATTTCACAAAGGTAGATAAACAAATTCAGGACATTCTGATTTGACATTACAATTATGTTGGATTTCAGATTTTAAACTTACCTCCTCCTTGTATCCAGCCATTTGGTACTACTCGATGAAAAATTGAACCTGCATAATGTAGCCTGACTCCACTTTGAGAATACCCTGCTTTTCCTGTGCACAAGACCTGAAAGTTTCTACATGTTTTGGGACATGCATCACAGTATAGCTACAAATAAAAATAAAAGGTTTAAAAGAGTAAATATTTAATATTTTGACAGTTACAGATTCCTACCTTCACCTCCCACTTACTAAAAAAATAACAAAAATAAGAACAACAAAAAGCCTCTTACCTCAAAAACCAGTCTTCCAATTGGATAAAAATCAATAGAAATGTCCAAGAACACAAAAGCATGCTATTAAAATTAGGGAGTAAAAGATAATGCAGGTTAGAGTCTTGGAAGAAAGTTTTAGAAATGACCAGAAATACCACAGAATAATGTTTTCAGTGATAAGATTTCAAAAGCAAAGACGTCTGGGTGGCTCAGTCAGTTAAGCATGTCCCTTCGGCTCCTTGATCCCAGGACAGTGGGATCATGACCCACATCAGGCTCCTTGCTCAGGGGAGAGCCTGCTTCTTCCTCTGCCTGCCCCTACCCCTGCTTGCGCACACGCGCTCTCTCTCTCTGACCAAAAAAAAAAAATTTTCAGAAGCATCAACAGTGGATAATATAACTGTAAAATTAAAAGAATGGCTTAAAGGAGTTCGTTTCATTTTATTATATGAAGTCTTTCCAACCTATTTAAATAACATACTCTTTAAAACCCTTTAGTAGTGAAGCTTTGAATAATCTTAACCTGCGGACCAGATTGAGAACACATGGCCTACTTATCCCCTACATTGCAAGCTAGGTGTGGAAAGGAACACTAGTTGGTCCCTTTGGGAAAAGAAACAGATGGAATTTTCTGTCCTGAGTTTTGGGAAACATTCAACACGAGTGCTATACATTTGGTTACGTATGTTCTAGATTTTGAGAGATAGCGCCAATGAGCTACCCAGAGCCAGGCCACATCCTTTCCAGGTGGGAAAACAAGGACATCATCCACAGGAAGTATGGGACCAGGGGAAGGGAAGAGAAGATGCTGTGCTTTTGTGTTACTTTAGTCATGCTTCCGTGCTCCCAGATGCTCCCAGCTCTCGTTTCCATTTGGCATCCTTCCTGGTAGAGACGGCTAACATTTGTGTGATCTCGTCTAGTTCTACAAAGAGGCATCCAGAATGAAAACACGGTCTCCATCATGGTAGCATTCATTTAGGGAGCAGAGCACACCTAAATGGGGTACGTTTCAATTCTTGGGCACCATTCTCATACATAAAGATGCCACCTGATTTAACAAGTTGCATAACTTGTTTATTTCTTAAGAACCTGGGAAACATAAATAAAATCACTTTTACGGTATCACTGTCGCTACTCTATGTTACTTAAGCCTTTTTTTTAAATTAAGAGACTGTACTAATATTGTGTTATCTGGCATCCGGGAATGAAGCATTATATCCATAGTGATTATGGTGAACTTTTTTTGTGCCTCTTAGCTTCTGTAGTACAAGTTCTGAATTATAAAAGAATATTATGACTTTATTATAAGAGGCATAATACAGTAAACGTCACAGGCTTGGGCAGAAAAAGGCGCTATACTGGAGGTCATGATTCATTTATGAAACGGGTAAGTCCATTCAAGCATCATTAAACTTCCCTCTGTATCAATAACTCTGACAATTCTAATGAAAGAGCAAATAAGCACAACACAAGGTAATGTCACCTAGCAGCCAAACATGCAAACATAATTATCTGGTATATCATTGCAACCCAGAAGTAAACAAGTCCCTGCAGCAAGAAAAATTGAGCCTCTGCACAAAAAAACTTAAGGATTTTCTCTGGAATCTGGGTCGTCCCTCTTCACTGCTGTGAATTCAGGCTGTCATCATCTCTAGACCACACTACGCAGTGTTCCAAGTGGTCACCCTGCCACCAAGCTCTCCCTACTCCACCCTGTTTTTGCACAGCCCTAAAACTTTTTCCGAAAAAGCAGATTATGTCATACTCTTTGTGAAAAGTTCTGTTGGCTCAACTTCCTTCTAGAAAAAAAGCTAACTCCTTAGTTCAAAATGGAGTTCAGAATGGACTGAGTTCAACCTTTCTTTAGTGGATCTGTTTGGGTTCTTTTATTTTCCTCCCTCCTCATTAACATCTGGGGATGTTTCCTATTTGGAGAACTCCCCATGGAACTCTCCCCCCACCCCCCAAGACACTAAAGGGGCCAGATTCTCCCTCCCACCACTCTGTGAAAGCCAAGGTGTAGGATATGACTTGGACTGGATTAGTTAGGTGCTCCTGCCTGGGGCCTTGGATCTCCAGGGAATGATGCAAAGACACCAGTTGAGAAATACTTCTCAGTGAAGGTGACAAGGTGAACCCAGGGCCACGGGCACCCATGGCAGCATCCCAGCTGCACATTTCTGGGACGTGACTCTGGCCACGTTTTCCCCCTGCCAGGTCTCCCTTGGGTCCCCCCTGCTTTCCAAACCTGGTTCTCCAGCTTTCCTGTCAGTTGTGAGGTTACCAATATCCTTTCAATGCATACCTTTTCTCCTTAAGTAGCTTGGTATTGGTGACCAATACTCTTATTTTCCCAGCCTCATTTCCTATTAATTCTGGCCTCCCTGCTGTCCCTTAATACACCATGCACTTTTAGACCCTTGTCCTTTTAGAAATTAACTGCTGTGAACATTACATTCCTCCCCGGACCCCAGAGTTCCTAGTATTTTCCAAGTGCATTGTTTATTCAACCAGACATTTACTGAGTTCATACTATGTTTCAAATTGTGTTCAAGGCAATTAACAGTTAAATGAGGTTGAAAGAAACAAAGGTCTTTGCCTTTTTATGGCTCACATCTAGCACTGGGTCTTTCTGTGGGCACAGGCCACTATAAACATGGAATGACCTTCACCACATGGTTCTTGGTGCTCTAACAAGCTTTTGAGCAAAATTACAAAGTTACTTTTATCTCCATTGCCATTTCACCCTGATGTCTGTCTCTCATTCTCCTGGACCTCAAGCTTCATGACTATCCATTGGAAACCTCCCCAGGGCCTTAGCTTGTCTGGTCCTGCTCTTGCCAACTATGTATCGTGATTTAAAATGTCACCTTTCAGGGTGCCTAGGTGGCTCAGTCAGTTACGTGTCTGCCTTTGGGCTCAGGTCATGATCCTGTGGTCCTGGGATGGAGCCCCACGTCGGGCTCCCTGCTTAGTGGGTAATTGCTTCTCTCTCTGCCTCTGCCCCTCCACACCCCCTACTTGTGCTCTTTCTTTCTCTCTCAAATCTTTAAAATGTCACCTTTCTTCTCAAACTTTCCATTCACTTAGTGCAGTACCTCTCACTTAGGTGTTAGAAAGTACTAATTAAAAGTTTTCATACTAAAGGGGAATGGATGATTGGCTTGAACTTCTCTGAAGCAGGGGGAGGGCTCTTATGTTTTAAAATGGCTAACTTTAAAGATTTTTATTTATTTGACAGAGAGATCACAAGTAGGCAGAGAAGAAGTCAGAGAGAGAAGGGGAGGCAGGCTCCCTGCTGAGCAAGACCCCAATGTGGGGCTCGATCCCAGGACCTTGAGATCATGACCTGAGCCGAAGGCAGAGGCTTTAACCCACCGAGCCACTCAGGCGCCCCTAAAATGGCTAATTAATGCATATAAATCACAAATGGGGGGTGGCGCCTGAGTGGCTCAGTGGATTAAAGCCTCTGCCTTCGGCTCAGGTCAGAGGTCTGACCTGACTTCAGGGTCCTGGGATGGAGCCCCACATCGCATCAGACTCTCTGCTCAGCAGGGAGCCTGCTTCCCTCTCTCTGCCTGTCTCTGCCTACTCATGATCTCTCTCTGTCAAATAAATAAAATCTTAAAAAAAAATCTCTAATGGGGAGTAGAAAAGTTTGAACAGGGATGCTCTGCCCCTGTGCAGTCTACCTGTTGTGAGGTATGCTTGCTTTGCACACTGTTCAGCCAAATCCTGCGTTATTATATATAGTCCTTTGCAACTGGATTATAGGCCATTGAGAACTTAAAACCTAGTCTTCTACTGTTTATATTCCTTTGTTAGGATATCAGTAATTTATGCTGAATCAATATAAATGATCAAAGAGCCCACTATTCTTTAAAAATTAGTGTAACTTGCCTTGGTGTCTGTTAAGAATTTAGCAGAATAATCCACAGTGAGTGCCTCATAAAGTTCAGGGGGCTTAAAATCAACTATATCCCACATCTTCTCAGCCCATCTCTGAAGATCAGATGCATCACCCAGGAGCTGATCGTTAACAAAACACATCACATAGGAAGAATATTCCCAGATTTCATTCTTGAATTCCTATAAAGGAAGAGGATTAAAAAAAAAGTGTATTGTGGAAGAGAGAGTATCTACCTTGCTATAAGCCCACAAGCCAGAGCTTGGGATAGACTTTAACCGAATCTTTAAAAAAATGGATTTTTTTCTTTGCCATCTTTTAGAATTTTGCTCTCAAATAGAATTTAAGAACATTTTAAAGAATCTGACATCACTGAAAGCAAAGAAGGACCTAAAAATAATACTAAAAATGGTACAGTCTTTGAAAGTAGACAGTGATCTGGTAATAAAAATTTGTGTGCATAGCATACATGTTAGGTCAACTTGAAAACAAAATGCAGTCTCTGGCTTCATTTCTGAAGTATATTCTACTGTGTGTATACTTGGAAAGGCTAAGCGTTCTGAGTAATACATGGTTTTCAGTGCCAAGGATAGAATGCTTTTTTGAGGGAGTGGGGTCAGGGAAAGGAAATTTCTCCTGGGGGCCAGCAGGGACTTCTGGTGCACCCAGTGTAAGGAGGCAGAGAACTCACCTTTGTCAACACTTTTAAGTCTAAGCCCCTTAAAATGAAGTGCATTGGTGTGTTTATCCAAATACTAATGGTCAACCTCTTAAATCCCAGTGTGTGACCATGAGTAATGCCCCCTTGGAAGATAGATCCGGTTTATTATATCCGGTTTATTATGACCCAGTGCCAGTCCTAGCAAAAGTATGAATAATTTGGGACAGCTGTTCTCAGATTTTAGCAGGCAAGCAGAATTAGATTCCTGAGCCCCACCGGAGTTTCTGATTCCAGAATGGGGCCTGGGAATTTGCATGTCTAACAACATCCCAGGAGATGCTGACGTTGCTGGTCTGGAGACCACACTTGGGGAAATGCTGATTTGGGGAACAGTCTACCTTCAGCTTGCCAATTTGCTGTACTCCCAGCTCTTCTCCCAGATTTCATATCCCATCCTAAAATCCATATCAAAATTTTCGTGCATTTGAGGAAAAGAATAACCTTCTTCATGCTGAACTATAAATCACTGATAAAGCCTGTGGGTCAGTAGTCCCTAAACTGTTTAGATTTTATCAATGTTATCACATTTTATAGAATGTAGAACTTTAAAAGGGGATCTTTATTTAGCCTGGGTATGGCTAACATGGGTATTTATTTAGCCTGGTGGGAGAAATGCAGTAGAAGGTACACTTTACTTGGAAGGCTGATGGTGTAGACGCCTTATCTTCATGTGTCCCCTGTGCATGAGGCCTCCTCACATGCCTCAAGATAGTGGCCTGGACCCAGTGGTTTTGGGGCTTGCCAGCACTGAGACATAAGATGCTGCCTTTTTTAGAGGGGGAAAGAAAGGCCTTTCCAGAGGCCCAGAAGCCACTACTCAGGGGAGGCATCACATTCTGCTAAAACTTATAAGGCCAGCCCAGACCCAACCTCAGATGTGCTAAGAAGCACCACATAAGACACAAGGCACGATGCCTCGTGAGGCATTGAGGAAGGACAAAACTTGGCCTGCAAAAAGGAAAGGATAAAGTGACAAGTGTTCAAGAGATGAGGGTGAGAAAAAGAAGAATAGGGAATAAAGAATAGGTGGAAAAAAGCAGCAGTGATTACCTAGAAAGCTTCATTCGGGCCCCGTGAGAAAAGCAGAAGGAAGAGAACACCAAACATCCCCAGGTCAGTAACCCCGGCTGAGATGGTGGGAAACTGCGGAAGAGAATCCACACCAGTCTTTGAGAATCCCGTGGGAATATGTAAGAGGAGTGGGTGCAGACCACAGAGCCCGAGATCATGGCTCTCCTATAGGTGGAGAGCGTGAGACTGGTAGGCAGTGTAAGGGGTTTGGTGATAAAAATTAAGAAAAACATATTTTTGTTAAGGTAACCAGCTGTCCTGACCAGCTGTCCCAGTTTGTTTAGGACTGTCCCAGCTTTAGCATTGAAATTCCTGCTCCTGGGAACGCCCTCAGAACCAGGCAAAGCAGGAGCACTGGTCCCCCAGTTATAAGGATTGGAGTTAATATATACATAAGTCGGGAGAATAGTGTCTGGCCTATAATAAGCACCATATGTAGGTGTTTGCTACTATTCTATCTGAATTCAATGAGAATGTATTATGGCTCTGAAAATGGTATGAGACCTAACAGATGTATTGTGGATTCCGTCCTGCAGCACTCACATGACCGCACAGTGCTGTGATACCGTACGGCAGCTCTATCTACAGGATGACCACAGGGTCACCAGACGTCCTCGTGCAACTGCTGCTGGTCAGGGGATATGGGATTTCATCAGCCACTGGGGAGACGGGGTGGGGTAGGGAAACCAGGCCTGGGACTTTACAGTTCTGGGCCAGAGATGGCAAACAGGAAGTGTACCCCATTCCCAGGATGCCACCTTAATACTCTTCATATCACATGTTCTAGGCAGCATTACCAAATGATCAGGGTTGACACCCAAGAGGAAACCTATCTGCTGTCCCTAGGCAGGCTCTGCTAGCCCTGGGGTCTGGGGTTCTCCAAGGGTGCTATTAGTGGGGAGAAGGCAGAGAGGAAGCTTTAATTAGGACAAGGTGGCCCTGTGGGAACTTGGTGCCTATCATCAGAGCTCCTAGGGCCACAAGCTCCCCCCTCCCTCACCCCACACAAGCCCCCCACTGTGTCTGTGCTTTAGAGGACCAACACCTTCTAGAGTAAAGACCACGAGGGCCAAGGTGTCATAGGAAGTGTAAGCAGTGTGCAGGGAGAGCGGGCTAAGCATTGGCAGGGATAACTAGCCAGTTATTTTAGGACTGAGAGTCTAAAACTTACCTTTATCCCATGTCTTCCAAAAGAAAATCCTGTAAATGTTTTACTTTTTCTTAAAATCAGCCTGGTAAAATGATTGAAACGATTTAGGAAAAGTATATAATTTAGAGAAATTAAATCTAGTTGCTCTAAAATCAGTACTCCAGTTTTTCCAAAACAATGCATAGATGAATAATTGAGGCAAAACTTTGCTCATTTCCCATACCCCGAGTATTTTACCCTTTTTTTCTCCTGTAGATATTGATCCCATGCAAATTCTTGAAGAGGAACTATTATAGGATCTTCAAATTTGGATGGATAATTACTCTTCAGAGTCTAGGTTTCAAAATAGAATAATTATTTTAGAGTAAGTTCTCTTTTAAAGTAGAATTCATTTCCCCCATTTTTTATGGGGGCTTCAGGAGGTTTTATACAGCCCATACCCAGGCCACACAATCTGGCTTATGCCCCCTTCTTTGCTCCCAGAGGCCCCTGTGCTTACCCCCATTCTTAAGTCACTTCCCAGCTCATCCTGGAGTTCTGGCTTATTTGTCTCTCATTTCCAGAATATAAGCTCCTGGAGGGCCAAGATTGTGTCCTAGTTTTCCTATACTCCCACTGGTCTCAACATCTGGCACACAGTGGACCATCCACACATAGCAAACAAATGAGAAAATGAACAAATAAATTTTGTGATTTGCCATGTTCTTTTAGGACCAGTTTTTCCCTATATTAAACACTTACTAAACTTTAGTGGATCTACTGATACTTTTTTTTTTTAATGAAAAGAAGATGTTACTTTATTTTTTTTAATAAATAATTTTTAATTAATTATCCGGTGTACAATAATTAATTATGAAAAATAATTAATTAAGTATCCGGTGTACAATATAGTGATTCAACAATTCCATACATTACCTGGTACTCATCAGGACAAGTGCCCTCCTTAATCCCCAGCCCCTGTTTAACTCATCCCCCTCCCTCTACAGATACTTTAAACTAAAGTAAATGTTATCATTTTAATTTACTAATATGTGGAGAATGACCAAAAGGATATTGGTGTAGTTATTCCCTTTGGGAAAAAGTGAAGTGTAAATACTAAATACGTTAGGTTTAGATACCGAGCATGATTTGGTTTAACATACATTATTTTGTCTATACAGATCAGAGAAAATTCTTACTGGTTAACAATCCCTGTCAAGAAAAAAAAATGTTAATTCCTGATATGTTGCATTTTGCCTCCTGGTCAAGCAAGAGAAGGCAGTTGAGGCACTAACAGGCCTCACCTTTCTGAGTGGGGCTGAGGAAGAGATCTGCCTAACAGGAAAAAGTGACAGCTGGCTGCTGCACTTTATGCACTCTCATTCACCTTCTCTGCTAAGGATGGTGCTTAGCGGTCCGACTGTGGTTTAAAAGAGGATGCTGACCTGGCATGCTTCTTCAGGGGTGGATATTCCAAGGGGGAGAAAGCCAGGGTGTGAGTGTATCCTGCCCTTGGGACCAGGGGGAGCCGAAGAGGGCAAATAGCAGTTGGGTCATTTCCTTCTTAGACTCCTGCCCAACCAACAGATCCGATGTGTCCTTTGTCGCAATTCTAGGGTCCTTGCTCAGTTTGGGGCATTTGTGTTTCTAACTAGGGGACCATCTGGAATAACTAATAAGCCCAGCAGTTTTCAAATTAAGCATACTTCGTCATACTTTCTTCATAATTTAGTGTCTAGAACAGACTACATCCAAATTAGAATCTGTATAATACTTACTCTTCACAAATCTCAATCACTGACAGTAAATTAGGTATGCAGGATCTCTCACCAAATGATCATGTTGAGAAATTATTCAAAGTCATATCCCTTATTAAGGTTGAACTAATTCAATTTACAGTAATGGGTTTTCGTATTCAAATACAGCTACAGTAGGCCAAAGCTTAAGCAAGGGAAAATTAACATTACTAATATAACAAAGACATTGTTTTCTCACTTAGTGTCCTCTACAACAGGGGTAGGCACTTGTGGCCAGTAGGCCAAATCTGTCTGTTTTTGTAAGACTTGAACGCTAAGAAGAATTTTTAGATTTTAAGTAGTTGAAAAAATCATCTTTCCTGTCATATGAAATTATGTGCCAGTCAGATTTCAGTATTCATAATTGAGTTTTATTGGAAAACCACCATTCATTTACATATTGTCTGGCCGCTTTTGTTCAAAATCTAGAATTTTGACAGATCCCTAGAGCCTATGGCGCTGAAGGCCTAATAATTTAACATATAGGCTTTACAGAAAAAAATTGCCAACACCTTCTCTACAGTGTGGAGGAGGCACAAAAAACTTGTGCCCTCAGAAAAGGAGCTAAAGAAAAACAAGGGGAAAAAATTCCTTAAATTCATTTCATTAAATATAGCTTGAGCTGTTAACTTTATAGATCCCATCAGCCCAGCTAACAGCCCATAATTGCTACTTGTTTTGATGATCCTTGTATCGTTTTCACAGACTTATTGCTTATTCTCTTCCTGATGTAAACTTCACTTTCACAAATTACTGTGAAACCGAGCAAAGGAAACCTCACTTAAAATGGAGTCGAGAGGCCATAAGGGGGAGCTCTCATGCTTTTCCACCACTCCTCAACTGCAGACCCTACCCGTCCGGAAGAGACAAACCTTGCATTCCCAACAGGAGTTAAATCTATTTTACTCCTCCAGCAGAAGGGAGGGAGAATGTCTCCTTGCTCAGCAACAAGCGCAGCCAATAAGATGATTAGCCAGTGAGAAACTGTCACCACCCTGAACTTTCTCACTTTCTGTCAATGGAGTTTTCTTCGGAGCAGCCCCTCCCAGCTTCCTCCTCTAATCTACAATGTTCCTGTCCTTTGATCTCTCAGATTGCCTTGGTTTGCCTTAGCTTCTGTGTCCCAAATTGCAATTCCTGTGCTGTTATCAAATAAACCCATTTTGCTGGTAAAATAACTGGCTGTCTTACTTATTAAGGTCGACAGTTACTATTTCTGTGCCTGATATAATTACAAACTTTTCTTTAACTCTGTGGACTTAGAGCCAGGGATTGCTTAAGATTTCTTCTGTTTGAGAACATTGTGTCAGATAACCAGCTGGATATTTTGCGATACACAAACATGGACAGTGCATGGTCCCAGAGCCTGGTAGGGTTTTGAAGGAGAGACTTTTGGCATAATCTTAACAGTAGTATTCCTGGAGCAAACCCCAAAGATGTGCTGAATTCTACATTTCTCCTGCATTTGGGTAGTATGTGTGCTGCGCCACTGCGGATCTGGCCAAGTTCTTCCAGTTGCTTAAAGTGTGTTTCCTTTTATATCGTTCCGTGTGTTTACAAAGAAATACTTGGATTCTCCAAAGCACTTGTGGGTCATTTGTTGAGAAATCCCTTAAGCACCTAACTCGATTGGAATGCAGTAAATGCTAGAGAAATTTTAAAGGACGGGGACCCAAAAAACTTCCCAAGTTTCCAAAAATCACTTGGGGAGGGAGTTCGTAACAAAACAAAAACAAACAAAAATCGGTTATACGGTATCACTTCTTCCTAAACATTTTTTCATTAATTTTTGAAATTTATAACGCCAGTAAAAATTGATGTGGAAATAAAGTATGTGGCTATCTTTATAGAGGGGGGAATTACCCTAGCTCAAGCAGCAAGGTTCTGAACCTTTCTTCGCTCCGAAGGTAGCCCTTCTCGAAGTGGAAAGCCCGCCGAACCCGACCCTGCCCTCTGGGAGTTACAGACTGAGCCCGCCCCGCCGGGACACATCCCTACTACCTCCCGGAACATCGACCCCTGTCAACCGGAGGCGCGAGGCCGGGAAACCGGAAGGGCCGCCCACACGTGTGGTCTTCTCGCGGTTACCTCAGCAGCGCTCTTCGCAATCTGAAAGCTGGAGCTTTTGAAGAGCCCCACCACCTTCACCTGCAGCGGCTGCTTGGGCGGCGACTGCGAGCGGCACGGGGGCGACCTGGGCCGGCCCTGCTTCGGGCTGGCCATGGCGGCGCTGGGGGACTGCTCGGAGCACAAACACTGCGCGTCGCCGGGGCAACCGCGCGGCTCCGCCCCCGTCCCCAGCTGGGAGGAAGGACGCGAGGGGGCCGGCGGTGACGGCCCGGTCTTCTCTCAACTTTGCTCCTGTGGCTGGTGAGCCGGGCGAGAGGCGGGAGAGGGCTCGCGGGCGGCCGTGGCCGGGGATGGAGCTTCCGCGAAAAGGAACCGGGAGCTCCGCGGGGGGTCCGCGTGCCTCGGCCGGCCGGCCGCCCGAACCTCCTCTGGTCTTCCCCCTACAGGGACGTCGCGCGCGGCCCTCGCCGCCGGCAGCGCCTGATTTCGCAGTAGATCGCCTTTCCGGGTTGGCGGGCCGCCAGTCGCGCGGGGGTCGGGGGGCAGTGGGCCGGTTGCCCGGGCGACGCGGAGTCGGACCCCGGCCCGGGGCCTGAGCAGCGCGGGCTGCGAGGCCGGGGCCTTCCGGGGAGCGCGGGGGCGGGGCCGACCACCTGTGCGCACCGCCCCGGGAGGAGGCGCGTCCCTCCCGCCCCGGTTCCCGCCGCGACTGTCGCCGGGGAGGTCGTGCGCCGCGGAGCGTGCTCGCCATGAAGCCCAACTTCACTCTGCGACTGAGGATCTTCAACCTCAACTGCTGGTGAGAGGGCCGGCGGGGTGGGCCCGGGGCCACGGCTCCATTCGCACCCGCAGCCCGGGGAAGGCGGCCTCCCTCGCATCCGGGGCCCGGCTCTCCCCTGTCCTCCAGCGTCCGGGGGCGGGGGGCACCCGCACCTCCAGGGCCCCAGCGGCCCCAGCTCCCGCGGCGCACCGAGAGCGCAGCTCCCGCAGCCGTCGCCTTCCCTGGCCCTTGTCGTCTTCAGGGGCATTCCCTACCTGAGCAAGCGCCGGGCGGACCGCATGAAGCGCCTGGGAGACTTTCTGAACATGGAGAGCTTCGACCTAGCTCTCCTGGAAGAGGTGGGCAGTGTGGAGCTGGGGTGGAACGCTGCCCGGGACGGGGTGGGGGGCGGCTGGGGACGCTCGGGGGGGGCCCTCTCCCGGGGGCGGCAGGCAGCCTTACTCTTCCCTCAGGTGTGGAGCGAGCAGGACTTCCAGCACCTGAGACAGAAGCTGTTGCCCACCTACCCGGCTGCGCACTACTTCAGGAGGTGAGAAGCCTAACCGGTCTGGAAGCCTGTCCTTAGATCGGGAAGCTCTCGGTCCTACCAGCCCTCCCCCAGCCTGCGTGCCCCCTCCCTTTCTCCTCTGGGTGTGGGCGCAGGAGGAGTTGGAACCCGGAAGATTCTCGCTCTTCAGCCCATCCCAGCCTTATCAAGTCACTCGGTATCATCATCCCACAAAGGCTGTTGCTTTGAGCTTTCCTCTGCTGCTGACCTCAGCAGAAAACTGAGAAAAAAGTAGCTGATACAAGCTGGGAGATGAGGGAGGGGAACGAGGCTGGGTCTTTCTCTTCCTGCTTTTCTGGGCTATTAATCAGGACTTGGTTTGCAGTGGTGTCATTGGCAGTGGCCTCTGCGTCTTCTCCAAGCATCCTATCCAGGAATTCACCCAGCACGTCTTCACCCTCAATGGGTACCCCTACATGGTAAGCCTCATCTCAGATCTCTTTCACCTTCCTTCCCCGCCCCCCAGTAACACATGGTAAAGGGGCCTGACTTCCCTGGGCTGTAGGGGCTGGGCAGAAAGAGGATAGCCGTCTGTGCCCTGAGTTCCTGCTCCCTCCTGCCTGCAGATCCATCATGGAGACTGGTTCTGTGGGAAGGCTGTGGGGCTGCTGGTGCTCCATCTAAGTGGACTGGTGCTCAACGCCTACGTGACCCATGTGAGTGAAGCTGGCAGGGCTGGGACAGGTGGTCTGGTCCTGGGAGGGAGAGATGGGACTCCTCTAGTTAGGGTGCCTTGAGGGAGAGGTTGAGGGCGGGATCTTCTAAGGTTAGTGGGCCAGGTTTGCCCATTTTTTAACCAAGTATCACGCCAAGGAACAGACACAAGCATGATTCAGACCCTCAGATAGGGATCCTCAGCCTCATCTGCTATACCCTCACCTGTCTCGCTCAGCTCCATGCCGAGTACAGTCGACAGAAGGACATCTACCTAACACACCGTGTGGCCCAAGCTTGGGAACTGGCCCAGTTCATCCAGTGTGTGAGCCTGGGCTTAACAGGGGAAGTGGGATGGGATCAGGGGTTGAGGGGTGTCTGGGGCCCCACCTGTAGGAGGGCAGAGCCGGTTAGGGAAGAACTCCTGCCTCACCGACTTGGTTCCCCCAGCCACACATCCAAGAAGGCCGACGTGGTTCTATTGTGTGGGGACCTCAACTTGCACCCCAAGGACCTGGGCTGTCGCCTGCTGAAGGAGTGGACGGGGCTGCATGATGCCTACCTCGAGACCCGGGACTTCAAGGTGAGGACCCGCCTGACTAGGGAGAAATTAGGGAGAAACCCCAGTTTCTCTCATCTCTCTCCCCCACATCCTACCATGAACCACCTGTTCACCTAGGGCTCCGAGGAAGGCTGTACCATGGTACCTGAGAACTGCTACGTCAGCCAGCGGGAGCTAGAGCCATTTCCATTTGGCATCCGCATTGACTATGTGCTGTATAAGGTCAGGCCTGGCCCCTCAGCGTGTCTTCATCCACCATGTGTCTGTCTTTCACCAACTTGTGCTCATCTTCTGTCTAGCTAGTCTAGTCTTAGATCGCTGGTGGCTGGAGAATGGGGAGAGGACCTCAAAGGTGTTTCTGGCCCTGACTTTTCCTAGGCGGTTTCTGGCTTCTACATCTCCTGTAAGACTCTTAGAACTACTACAGGCCGCGATCCTCACAGTGGCACGCCCCTCTCTGATCACGAGGCCCTGATGGCCACCCTGTGTGTGAGACACAGCCCCCCCCAGCACTCCCCTAGCCCTACTCATGGTAAGTCACCCCCCCTTCCCTAGGTCCCTCCCCACCACAAGGCAGCCCCTCCGCTCTGACCCTCTCTCTCCTGCCCCACTGCCCTGCCTTATTCTAGGACCAGCAGAGGGGTCACAGTTGATCAGTGTATTAAAGGAGGCCTGGAGAGAGCTGGACCTGGGCGTGGCTCAAGCCCGCTGGTGGGCCACCTTCGCCGGCTACGTGATCGGTCTAGGGCTGCTTCTCCTGGCCTTGCTGTGCGCCTTGGCAGCTAGAGGAGGGGTCAGGGAAGTTGCCATACTACTCTGGACTCCCAGTGTAGGACTGCTGCTGGGGGCGGGGGCGGTCTACCTCTTCCACATGCAGGAGGCCAAGGGCTTATCTGGCGCTCGGGCTGAGCTCCAGCATGTGCTGGGAAGGGCAAGGGAGGCCCAGGATCCGGGCCCAGAGTCTCAGCCAGCCCTGCTCCTAGGGCATCAGGAGGGGGATGGAACTGAGGAACAATAAAGCTTGACACTTTCGTGGCTCTGCCGTTTCCTTGTAGACACAGTGATTGGGGCCAAGGGTCATTGTGATTGTCATAATAGAGATAGTGAGGCTCCTGTCTCTCTCCCCGCACAGCCTGTCTCCCACCTGCAGGCAGCCTAAGCCCCATCTGTGGCAGAAACACTTTTATTGTAAACAGTGAGGCCCCATCCCAGGCAGCCCCAATGAGCAGGGTGGCACAGTCCTGGGGTGAGGTGGTCTTCTGTGTCGGGAAGAGGACAGGCAGCCTGCCCTCTTTTAGCCCTGGGCCCCCGGCCTCGAGGCGAGCTCACTGAGCCTGCGTTCCTCTTGGAAGCGGATAATTTCATCTCGCTGCTTCACCACATCCAGCAGCTTCTTCAGGAGCTGTTCCTCAGCCTGCCGATCATCAGGGGTCTTCAGGGTTTCTGAAGAAGACGACAGAGTTTAGAGAACAAGGAACTGGGCAGGGAGGCAGGAAAGGCACAGCTTAATTCCAGCCTGTGTGATTTTCACAATTTGCGCTTTGTTTCCTCATCTGTAAAATCGGGTCTGTCCACACCAGTGGTTTGCTAGCATTGTTTAGAAGCAGCACCGTTTTTATTTTATCTTTAGGCTGAGTGATTGATTGATATAATATACATACGATATATGTGTAATTTCTGTGCCCAACATGGGGCTTGAACTCACGACCTTGAGATCAAGAGTCACATGCTTGTCCAGCTGAGCCAGCCAGGTGCCCCTGCAGCAGCACCCTTTTTAAAGTAAGTAAGCTTAACATAAAGGCCCAGCTGTGCAGCCCCGACTGAACTGAAGGCAGAGCAGGACTTGGCGCCCCATCGCCTGGCTTCCTCCTGAAATGCCTCAAAGGCACTCAAACCGGAGGAGCATGTGGCTTGGTCAGTATCTGAGCTCACGAGGCTGCATAAACACCAGCCTCTCCCTTCGTCCCACCTACCTTCCTGGTTCATGTAGCCTCGTAGCTCCTGGTCCACCTGCCACTGCTGCTCTTCCAGGTTCAGCTCTTTTACCCTGTGGAGGGCAGGGATTGAAGAGGCACAGCTGGCCAGGGTGCCCAAAGGCCCCGCTGGGGTTTGGCTCCTGTGCCCACTTACGTCCCCACCCGCTGCCCCTTACGTGAGCATGAGCTCAGCCTCCTCTGCCAGCAGGCTGTTTTTCTTCTGAACGAGCTGTAGCAGCTGGTCCAGCCACTGTGCCTTTTGCTGTTCTGGGGATCCTGGCGGGAAGGAAGAATGGGGGCGGGGGTCAGAGGGCCTCTAGCCAGGGTCCGAGGTGCCAGGAGCATGAGGAGTGGAGCCTGCGGGGGCAGAGTGTGGCGGCTGGAGGGAGTGCTGGGGGCACAGGGAGGGCCTAGCGTGTCCCTCCTGTCGTTACTCACTGCTCTGGCTTCTCAAGGCCAGCTCCACCTTCATGCCCTCAGCCTCCAGCTCCCCTATGGCAGTCTCAATTTCGTGCAGTCGCCGCTGGACAGCCTGAGGGGCGCAAGACAGGAGGCCCAGGAGTCTCTGGGTTGCTCACGTGCAGAGCTCCAGAGAAACTCTGACCCCATCACAACTGCGAACCCCGAGACCTCACCTGGGCCTTGCAGAACCGCTTCATGTCCTCCTCCCTGGCACGGCGCAGCAGAGTCCGGCGCCATGTTGGGTACTTGCTCATGGTGCCCGAGTTCTTGGCCAAGGTCAGCAGAGCCTATGGCAGGGTCAGGCCAGTCAGAGGTAGGGCCTGCCCCCCTCCCTGCCCCCTCGTTGGATAGGGGCTGGGGAAGCTCTGTTTGGAAGGAGTCAAACTTCCTGGGCTGGGGACAGGGTAAGTTCTGGTAGAAGAGACAAAGGCTTAGAGATTCTGAGAGACTGGCTCCGAGGAGGGAGCATTCTAGGTTTTTCTATGGCGGGCTGCGAGGTATGTTTAGAGGATGTGTGCTGGCTTCGGTGGGATAGGTGGCCAGGTTCCTCCTCACCTGTTGCGTGTCTGCGTCCAAAGCCACGGTTTCCTCTGCCTCGTCCTCCTCCTCCTCACTGGAGGAAGGACTGTGTTCCTGCTCTTCCATGGCCACAACAACTGAACAGGGAGCAGACATGGCCTGGGCCCCACAGCTTCCCTTCCCATCCCCAGCATTCCCCTTTCAGAAATCCCAGCACCACCCACCCTGGGTGAGTGCGTCTGGGCAAAGCAGGTACCTTGAGGGCTCTGGACTGGTATTCCCCAACCTACAAAGCTACCCTCCAGGGCCTGGCGGGCCAAAGCAGAGCAGCTGCGGGGAGGCTTGGGCGGAGGCTCCAGTTCTGGGTCAGGGGTAAGATTAAGAGAGGACAGCCGCTGACGTTCTGGGCTGGAGAGGCGGATCAGCCGACGGGTAGGCTGGCTGTGGTTTGGGACAGGACTGGTCCCCTCCTGGGGGATGACAGAAGTTGAAGGCCCCGATGGCATGCTATTTTCATCCAGTGTGGAGAGATCCTATAAAAGCCACCATGTAGTCTGGTCCGTGACCTGCCCATTGTGGGGCCGAGGCTGCCCCTTTAGACAAACGTGGACCCTGGTATTCATTCACTGATGTCATATAGTGAACAGTGTTAGGCAGCGTTCAAGACACTTGAAATACGTCAATAAGTACGAAAAATCTCTGCCTTCGTGGAGCTTTATTCTAAAGGAGAACATCCAGTTACCCCCAGCAAAGTCTGCTGGGCTTGGAGAGACCCCTTTCCTCTTTCCCACACCCCAACACATGGTTTCATAGTCTTTACCTGATTCCCAGGGCCTGGGTCAGGGCCGTCCTCCTCGTGGCCTGGCTGGGGCAGGTGCTGGAGGCAGTAGAAATGTCCTGGGCAGGGTGCGGGAGGGGAGCACACATGAAACGTCGGCAGCCCAGTGCCCAGTTACGCTGCTGATCAGCAAGGGCAGGGGCGACGCGACTCGATTTGCAGGTGAATTTCTGCTGGCCTGGTTCCTTAGAACCCCACATTTGGGGGTTTGGAGGGGGACAGAGAAGACCTTGAACTCAGGGGAAGAAAGTGCCATCTTGAGCCTGTTGCCACCTTGTGCCCAGGACCCCCGTTTCCCTCCAGTTTCAAGTCCCGTGCCCCCAGACAGGGCCAGGCCTGCTTACCATCTCCTGGGTGCTGCCCGTAGCCACCCGGCCGCAGCGTGGCCTCACAGGTGTGGCAGCGGAAGCAGTTCCGATGAAAGAAACGGCCATCGGCACAGAGGCGTTCAAGGATATACAGCTGTTCCCCACAGAGTGCACACAGATCGCCGGCACTGGCCTGCACCAACCCCCAGACCACAGGGTCAGCTGGAGTCAAGGCCAGCTGCAAAGTTCTTCCTTATCCTTGAAACACCCCTTCCTGCCTTCCCCAGGCCTCTGCCTGCAGACAGGGTCCCCTTTCTCACCTCCTGCGGTTGGGGTGGGGGTGCCGGGGGTACACCAGACTCTGGGGCAGGTGGCTCCTCAGTACTTGGGCTCTTAGCTTCTACCTAAGGATGGAAGTGTTCAGGGAGGGAGGTGGGAGGGGCAGGATGAGCTGGAGAGTGGCTGTGCGCAGAGACTAGAAAGATATGAAAGAGAAGCGAGCCAGGAAGGGCACCTGGATAGGAGGGTTACAGGACGCAGGAGAGAGCACCCAGGGAAGAGAACAGGGGACTGCAGCCCTACATGCGTTTACCTCCAGGCGCGGCTTCTTGCCACCAGTATCCTCCCCATCTTCCTGCAACAAGACCGACACTCAGCACAGGGCTCTGAGCTGCCACCCTGCCGCCATTATGAATGTCCTCCCCATCACCCCAGGTACCCCCACTGCCCAGCTCCAACCCTGCCCACACTTGCCATCTGGGCCCGGGTCCGTTGCAGGGTCCTCTGCAGTTTGCCCAAGAAGAGCACAGCACTGGAAGTCCCTGGAAAGCCTTGGCTGGCAGGGCCTGCAGAGAGTGGGGGTGTCCGGGTGGATGGGGCGTCAGTGCCGTGCCTCCAGAACAGACCACGCTGGTGCAGCCTAGGACACCCCTCCCAGCTGCCCCTCAGAGGGCACCGCACCCCACATCCCCTACCCTCCTGGCCACCTGGATTGGGGGGTACGTTCTTGAAGGTGCTGTGGAAGTGGCTGAGGTATGCGATGAGACCCAGCGGGTCGCTCCCTGCCACCACTGCCTTCGCGGACAGCACAGGCTGGATGCCCAGCTCATGCTCGGCCATCTTTAGCGCCCAAGCAGTCGCTTCCAGGGCCCCCAGCCCTTGCAGCTCTGAGGGTTCCCTGTGGGACATCGGGGAGAAAAGCCAATAGGAGACCAGCACTGGACCCATCAAAGGGGGAGAGGATGAGTGAGCAGGCAGGGGCTGGGGGCCACAAAGGGAGGACAGGGCCTGAGGGATTTATTCTCTCTCTACACCCGCTCCCCACCCACCCGCTGACAACTTTCTAGCCTTGGGGGCCTCCAGCGCTCACAAGCCTCCCTACGGAGTGCATCTGACTCCCACTAGACTTGGGGAGGTGCAGTGACTCGGGCAGGAAGACTACCAGCAAGGGGAGACACCGGCCCTCAACCAGGGGTGACGCCTACAGAGTGCTCTGCCCCCCAGTCCACGCTGCTGCAGAGGCACGAGAGGGGTAAGGTCTGCCAGGGCCGCCGAGCCTCATCTGAACTCACAGCAGGCCGGGCTGCAGCCGGTGCACCAGGGCGCATAGAGCCCGCCCATCAGCCCAGGAGGAGGACAGGTCGGTGACGTGGACGCCCGGGTACCCCGCCGTCTGCTCCTGGCACCAGCGCAGCAATTCCTCCTGGGTGCCTGCCGACCCTGAGAGAGGAGGCTGTGCTATGTCCCGGGGCCCTGGCTCGAAGGGAGCCCGGTCAGTGGGCACGGGGGTCAGTCTGGGAGGGGAGGCGGGACCCGGCCCTATGGGGGCACCAACTTAGTGCTCACTGAGCGGCACTTCATCCCAGCTGTCCCTTTCTGGAATCAAGTGGAGGAAGAAATCAAGTGGAATCACTGCTAACACAGAGAGGGCAGGAGGCTGTGAACTTCAGAGGGACATGGGGGGCCTGGAGCCTCAAAGGGAGGGCGGGTGTGGAGTCCACAAGGCTGGGAGGGCTCAGCCCGCTGCGCTGCCCGCTGCCACCAGAGGGGCCGTCGGGGTTGGCGCAATGCCGACATGGGGCGCGCAGATGGGCCGCTCTCATGCTTTGCTGCCCCCATGCCCTCCAGGAGGCCCCGGACTTCTGCACCCTGCTCCCTCCAGCCTGAGGCTGCCGCCGGGCTGATGGCTGGGGCTGGCACCACACTGGGGGGCACATATTTTGGACAACCCCCACCCCCAACCGAGGAAGGCTTGCTCACCCGCAGCCGGCTTTCCCGCATCTGTCTTGTCACTGTTCCTCCTCGCAGGCTCCTTGGCCATCACGTCATACAGGTCTCGTACCTAAGGCGGCCCTCCTTCAGGTCTCCAGACAGGCTGACCGCCTGCCTCAGCCCAGGGGTGGGGGCCCGCCCTGGGGGAGTCTGCTGGATGCCAGGGGGTCTGACCTGATGGGGAGTCACAGCCCGGAGGTTGAGGGTAGGGTAGCGAGTGGCTGGGTCCAGCCCGTACTGGGCCACGTTGCGGTGCATGTTTTCCGGCGAGGTCTGTGACAGGAGCTGGTACAAGCTCTCCCTGAGGAAGGAAGTGCGAGGGCAGGGGCACACGTGGGAGGGCCCCCGTCAGCACCCGCCCCTTGAGAACTGCCAGGCCTTCATTCTCTCACCCGTGCCCCCTCTATTCACCCAGCACCCCACCCTCTTCCTGATCCACGTCCTATTTCTAGCCCTGCCCTCCCCACCCCCCAACTCAGGCCTCACCGCTCTGCCAACACTTCTAGGGGCCCAGCACCCTCTGCCCACCGCTTCACCATCCAGGCGGCATCAAAGGCTGCCAAGAAGCCCCGAGCCACCCCCGTGCCCAGGGGCCAGAAGGGCTGCAGGGTCAAAAAGATAGGAAACAGTTCAGTGAGGGTCCCAACAGGAGCGCCCAAGCCCTGATGCCCCCCAGAATCATAACTGACGGGGCCCCGCGCCACACCAAGCAGCCCTCAGCTCCTCCCCACAACCGGTAAACCTTTTCACCCCCTCTTCCCCAGGAGGCAACCTTCTTCCCCGCACCCACGGAACCCCAGAACAAAGAGTTCCTGTTTCTGGAAGCCCCAGGAAGCTCAACCGCTCCCCCCAGTCAGGGAGCCCCGGCCCCCTCACCTCCACCAGGCAGTCTCCCACCAGCCCCAGCAGCAGGCGGGCGCCGTGCTTCTCCTGCACTCGAGCAGAGCTCTCTGCACGCATCATGCTTGTGAAGTCAAAGGCGGAGATGTCAGGTCGCCCGTGGGCGTCCCGGGCGAACTCCAGCTTCCCGAGCTTGCCATGGGTGGCGAAGTCAGCAGCGGCCCGGACAAAGCTCTGCAGAGCCTCGGGTACCACGTTGGCACTGCCCAACAGCCGGTCGATCTCCGGCCAGTCCTACGGGCCGACAAAGCAGAACCCGCCGGGTCAACTGGGCTCGACTAGAATTTGAACATCCTGCCTACCATCCTCCAGCCCCTTCCTCTGCTTGGCCCCTGCTCGGGGGGCCCCTGCTGCCCGGGCTCCTGGGCCCCACCCTGCCCCCAAGGTCTAGGACCATTGCTGTTGCGATGCACTTGCTTTGGACAGGTCCTGAACTTCTCAGCCTCAGTTTCCCCATCATTTAGAGATGACATACCTAACCTCTCAAGGTATTCATGAGAATTTAGGTGAGAAAATGCACATACAGTTCTCAACACGGTACCTAGCATGTAGCAGGTTTTCAACTAGTTCATTCAGCAAACATGCAAACATTTACCGGGTGCTGACTACACACAGTTACCACCCTGGGCCCCGGGAATCGTCAGCTAACAAAAAGGACGAAGAGACAAAAATCCTGCCCTTGCGGAGCTGTTGTACGTAGCTCCGTGGCTCGTGCCGTGTAGCCCAGATATGATTCAGGTGGCCATGGAAACCCCAGGGGAGAAGAGCTTGTCGAGGTGGAGAAGATGTCAGGGCAAAGGCAGAAGAGGACAGGCTCCCTCCACAGCAGGGGGAGACGCTGTGTCCAGGGCCAGCCTCTACCTGCCGGGGCCCAGGCCCCACCTGACGCAGCACCCCCAGGCGAAGCAGACACTGCTTCTTGGCTGTCATCACAAAGTAGTGGGTGTCATCCTTGTAGTACACGATGTTCTCCAGATCGATGCCTGGGGAAGGCAACAGTGGGGAGATGGGTCTCCTCCTCATTCCGTGTCACCTCGTGCCTGACCTCTGTGATCATAGCTCAGACTGCGGCGGGTCCCCCCCCCTCCCCCCCGGGCAGGGGCCCAGGAGCTCCTGTGGCACGATGGGCCTTTCGTCCCAGGCCCAGGAGGGAGAGGGCGGAACCAGCCCACAGTCAGCCAGAGGGAGGGGAGATCCTGGAGAGGGGTCCCGACCTGTGGCTTTGAGCAGACTCTGGAAGAAGCTCTGGTTGTAGATCCTGGCCACGCCGCTGATCTCGGGCACCTGCGTCTCTTCCACTGTGCGTCCATTCACAAAGTTGACCGTGATGCCAATGGCCAGTTTGCCCCGCATTTCTCGCACCGTGAAGCCTAGAAGAGGAGGCAAGCGAGGGTAGGTAGGTATTAGCAAGAGAATGAGAGGTGTGATAGCCTAGAAAGGCACAGGAGGAGCCTAAGATGCGGGCTTCTTCTTCGAAAGAAGGGATCACTCACCTTCAGGGACGAATTTACCTCCGGCAGCGGAGATGAGAACATCAAATTCATAGTTGGCCAGTTGGGCTGGGGGGCTGGGCTGGAGCTGGGCACGCCAGCCACTCCCTGGGGCAGAAAGTGTGAGAGGCACAAAGGTGTGGAAGTCTGAGGGGGCCCCTCCATCTCCAGGACAAGCCAGGGAAACAAACGCACGCATAAAGCTCTTTGCAGTTGACAGTTTAGCAAGCAATGACACATTGTCTATCAACTTATGCCTTGACAGCAGTGATGGAAAGTGGGTAAGGAAGGACATGTTTTACAGAGGCTCAAAATGAGGCTCAGTGTGGTTTGCACAAGGCCACACTATTGCAAGGGGCGACAGTTAACCCTGAATCCCACCCTATTTCTTCCATGGGCCAAGATATCTTTGGCAGATGGGGTTCTCGGGAGCAGAGAAGTACTTACCCTTTTTGGGAGGGGGCTGGAGGCCGGTGAAAGTGACACCCCAGTGAATTTCCACCCCGAGCAGTAATGCTACTTTCAACAAAAGCAACTGAAGCTGCCGGATGCCTGGAAGGGAGAGGAGATTACAAACAGGGACCCCAGGGCTGTACAGGGCCTCCAAGCGCCCGTGTGCTCCCAGTCAGAGGTGGAAAAGGTCTTATGAATCACTTGGTTCCACTGCCCATTTTACAGAAGAGGAACCTGAGTCCTGCTGGTCACCTGGATAAAGTGAATCTCATCCACTCTGCCCCTTGGCGGGCCCAACAGCCCCCCACTGGCCTGTCTGGAGGCCCAGGCTCACCCGCCCCCTAGGCCACTACGTGGTGCTCACTGATGTGGTCCAGGGTGCCTGTGCAGAAGCGCCCGTAGAACTTCTTAGCGCCGAGGGCCCTAAGGTCGTGGATGGTGAAGGGCCAAAGGTGCAGCACATTGTGGCGAGAGAACTTGGTGCGCTTCTCCACCAGCACCACTCGGGCCCCCAGCAGGGCCAGCTCCACGGCAGCCCGCAGCCCACAGGGTCCGGCACCCACCACCAGGCACTGCGAACACACACGGCAGTAAGGGCACGGCGTCCCATCTCCCTCCTCTGACTACCCCCCTCCCCCGGCTGCCCAAGCCCCGTCCCGGGCAGCGTGTGTCCACCTTGGTGTTGGAGCAGGCCTGGCCCTGCTGGTAGACAGGTTGGCCTGCTCGCTTGTCCAGCTTGGCCCACAGCGACTTGGCACTCCAGTAGTTGAGCTGGGCCTTGATCTTGTGGTACTGGGGTAGCCCCCCACCAGGCTCTAGCCCCAGGGCCTCGCATAGCCCCTGGAAGCTGCTCAGCACATCCTGGCACAGCTGGGCCTGCAGGAAGCTCTCAAAGTGGGCATGCGCTGGGTTGGTGGAGGTGGGCGAAGCCATGGAGGCCCCTGAGGCTCTCAGTCAGGGAGCAGCAGAGCAGAGGCAGGAAGCTGCTGGAGGGATGGAGGGAAGAGAAGGGGAAGCAGCCGGAGAAAGGAAGAAAGGAAAAGGATGGGGAAGAAAAGAAAGCAGGCTGGTGTCCCCAGGGGGCTCTGGGTCCACCCCTGATTGGCCCTGCTCCTCTCTCCCAGCCCACTCCCGATCTGCTCCAGGGACAGCTGCTGGTCCCTCCGCTCCAAGGGAAAGTTGCCATATTCGGAAGTGAACAATCAGCAGTCCTGGGCACAGCGGGCAGGAGGGAAGACGCGGAGTCTCCAGCTCAGCTTCCCTGTCCAGGGAGCTCTGCACTCCCCACCATCTCTGGGGCACTGCCAGCAGGAATTCTTGCCCTGCCTTGATGGGGCCCGGAAGCTGGGCATGGGAGAGTATCTCAGACGTGGGGAGGGCAGGCAGCCCAGGACGGGACCTTTCCTTGCAGGACAGACAGGGACTGACCCAATACCTGCAATCCCAGCTGCTGGGCACACATACTGCCCCCCTCCCCCCACGCCTCCCTGTGCGGGCACCCCTCCAGGACCCCAGTGCCACGCTGGGCGTGGGGTGTGTCTCATACCAAGAGCAAAGTTGTCCTCCTTAGCACCCGTGATTGCCTCCTGAAGAAGAGGAGACAGTCTCTAACTCCCTAGGTTCCACTTCCCACCACCCAAACCACCTCAACAAACAGCCGGAGGATGTTGCGACTGACGGGTGACGGGTGACGGAGGACTGGGTCTATTTCTGACTCACTGTGGTCAGAAAACTTCCCCAGTGACTGGCGGCTGCTCCGGTGGGCCTCGAGAACGGTGGGGGGCTACAGCCGGGGTTCGCTCCTCCCAGCTTCCTCCCACTCGCAGCGACGCCCCGCCCCACCCCCCGGGCGCCCGGGAGCGCTCTCCCAGGAATCTCCCGAGACAAGGCCTCCCTTTGTCCCCCTCTCCCTCGCTCAAGCCCCCACGCAACTTGAGGGGTGTCGGGGGGGCCTTCTTACGGTGGGGCTGGGAGAAATAGGGTGCGGAGGAGGGAGTTGCCCACGGGGTAACTCGGTGGCATCGATGGGGGCAGGTCCTTGGAGCTGACCCCCACGCGCACTCGGCCACCCCACCGGTCCCGGCTGGAGCCCAAAGGGCCCGGCCGAGGAAGGACGAGACCAGAGTTACCCGCTGCGGGTCACCTGGATGGCGGGCAGCTGGAACATCAGAAGGGCAAAGGTCTCTCTAGAGGATTCGGGAATGAAAGGGGGAAAACCTCCGCGAAGGGGTAGAGAGGGGGCGACTCAGCCTGGAAAGGCCAGGACAAAGGATGGGCGAGGTGGGGCGCAATGTGGAAGGATGGAGAGGGAGCTGGACCACTGGCACCGGGGTTGGTGGGATGGGGGTCTGACGTCCACGCTCTGGACGGGAAAGTCTGGAGAGGGGCTGAGCAGGGCGGGGGCGAGGGGACACGGGCCGGACCCGCAGACGGAGTTCCCGAGCGCCCCGGACGGCGTTTCCCCGGAAGCGAGCCCCCGTCCCCAGCCCCAGTCCCGGCGGGCAGGGGGTGCGCGGCCGGCGCCGCCGGACGACTTACCGGGCCTCGGCCGAGCCGGGAGGGGCCGCTTCCTGCCCCGCGGGCGTCTCAGGCTGGGCGGGTGGGGGAGGGCGGAGGACGGCGGGGGCGGGCGAAGGGGAGGCGGAGGAGACGCGGAGGGAAAGCGGCGGACGCGGGGCTGCGCGCCGGCTGCGCCCGACCGGGCAGTTTGGCGGGGCGTGGGCTTCGGCGCCGGGCGCCGGGCCCGGGAGGCTTTATTCGCGCCTCATTAGCATCTCATTACCCCGCGATACCGGGCTCGGGGCAGCCCCAGGGCCGCCCACGTCTGCTGGGTGGTGCCCGAGGGCGTGGCGCTGCGGACGCCTTGTTCCGCTTGGGGGTCGGCTGCCCGGGCGTGGCTGGCGAGAACCGAGGAGCCCGGGGTCCGGGCCGCCCGGCGCCCGACGGCACACCGCGGTCCCCGGCTGCATCCCGGTACCCGCGGCTGCGGAGCCAGCCCATCCTGGGCGGGCGAGGCCACCCACTTCTGCGCGGTACCAACTCAGCGAGCCGCTTCCGAGCGCCGGGCGGATGGGGCGCTCGGGCTGGGCAAGAAGTTTGCAGAAGGTGGCGGGTCCGTAGGTGCTCTCTTCACCTCTCCTACCAGGAGATCCACGGCGCGGCCGGGGCTCCCACGATGGATCCAGGCTCGGGGTCCGCCTCCCCTGCGACAAGTCTGCCCCTAGATCCGGGCTGAGGGCAATGGGCACGGATTAAAGTCCTGGGAACTTGGCGGTCGGCAGCTTCCACAGCGGCACGAGAAGTGAGAGGGCAAGAGGGTCTTGGTGGGGTGGGGGTGAGGGTGGGGTTCGACCGCCACTGAGGGGAAATAGGAGGGGTGTGTGGGAGAGAGATTGGCTCTCCGGTGTTAAAGCGGGCTTTGGAGAGAGGACCCACGGAGCTGTCAATACTGAAAAGGGCTTGAGGGACCTTTGGGATCAACTTCCTCAAATTCTTGATAAGGAAACAGGGCTGAATGTGAAGGTCCTCGAGGTCTTTCAACTAATTAATAAAACATCAGTTCTCATTTATGGAACAGCTACTAGGAGTATAACGATAATTTCCACAATCACAACAGTCCCATTTTCCTGGAGGAGAAACTGAGGGTCACAGAGGTTCTGTAACTTGCAGCATGAAAGGCAGCAAGTAGTGGCAGAGCTAGCCAGCTAGCGTGGTGCCCAGGTCTGCACGCACCCCACCACCTCAGTGTGGAGCCAGGGGGACAAATGAGAAGCTGGCATTAGAAAAAGCTGTTTCTTGTTTAGAGGAAGTGACACGGTTACATGAGAGACATTAGAAGAATAAAGGAATTAGAGGAATAGAGGATCTCTGCTTGAGATCCAGGGACCAGAAGGAGCTGGGTGCCCTGTGGTTCTCCCTTCCTCTCTTTTCTCACTTTGCTTTCCCCTGGAAACCCATAGGGACCCATACGACCTGAAAACTCACCGCTCCCAGCTCTAGCTGCGAAGCAGGCAGGGGAAGGCGGGCGAGGGGAGATGCCTGCTCTCTGCCGGGACAGGCAGGGAACTTAGCCAGGTCACACTCAGGAAACTAGGGCAGCCTCCCAGCCGGGGCCCTTCTAGCTCCTGAGTGTGACTCGTCATTTGGCTTGAAATGAATGTGCTCCAAATCAGCCACACCCATATTTAAATACACAGTGCAAGAAGTATTCTACAGTCCACGGGGAAACAGGTTACCGCTTCTCAACCCCCTCGCGCATTTCCCTTTCATTAGCAGATGTGGACAACCGGCTGCTCCAACTTAGTGTGTTTGCAAAGGCGCAGCAGGATCTGGTTCTTGACACGGTGACTTTGTTTGCCCTTGCAGCCGAACAGGATTATGTGGCCCTCCAAAGAATAAATGGTAAAATTTGTCTTTAAAAAAGATCAGAGAACAATAATGACTTCAATGCCGAAAATCTGCTGACTCGGAGTTTCACTCTCTGCCTATTAAAGATCCACACTGGGAGCAGAGAGCGATGGCTAATCTCCTGGTCTATCATCCAGGTGTGGTCAGGTTCCAGTCTGGCTTCACGAGCTTAGTGTGACCTTGACGAAGTCACCAACCACCAGGCTTGGGCCTTATCATTTCTAAATGGAGGCAGTTGAAGAACTCATCCTCCTCAGCCCATTTCAATCCTAAAATCCTGTGATTCAGTGTTGGTGACCCTGAGGAATGTACAGACTCGAAGGCCTAACCCCAAGCCGTTAAGACAGGATCCCTTTCCTCTGACCCACATTGGGCTCCATGTCCCAGCAAAGTCACTGCTTGCCCTGTGGGTGACGTGTCTCAGCTACCGTGTAATAGGGCCTTCCACCTGTAGGTCTGTGAGGTCAAGCAGCACACCCACAGTCCTGGGCCTGGAGCTCTGGCTGCAGTGTGACCAGGCAGACACACTTCCTGATGTAAATGTAATTATGAGCTAAGTCCAAAGTGTAGGGTGGTGTGAGCAGATAGGGCTCCTTGATTGCAGTTAGATGGTCAGGGAGGTCTCCCCGAGGAAGTGACACCCTGGATTCTGACAGATGAGCGGACATTAGTCCCACGGAGTAGGGGCTGAAACCTTCCAAGCCTGAGAAACCACCTGCCTCCAGGCCTCAGGCAGGATATTGCTGAGTGTGTTTGGGGAAGGCCTAGGAAGCCAGTGTGGTTGGAAGTGAGAATGAGGAAGGGGCCCAAGAGGAAGCTACGTTTTGGATTTGATTCTGAGTGCAGTGGGAATCTGCAGGAGGATTTTAAGCAGAGACATGATCCTGTTTGCCTTAATAAGACAATATCCATTCATTTAGCTAGACCCTCTGCTTGCCACTGAAGGCACCCTGGTGAGCCCAAGTAGATCACCACTTCCGGTGGAGAAAGGGGTAGGGAAGAGGGGTAGAAAAGGCGTGCCAGGCCTTGGCAGGAGCCCAGGCAAGAGAATGGGATGGTGTAGCAGTGAAGACGGGAGATGGAAGTGGATGGATTCAAAATAGTTTGAGGTGAAACTGACAGCGGGTTGGGACAGAAGGGGCCTGGCAGGGGAGGAGGGCCCTACTGAGAACGGCTTCTAGCTTTCTCAGCTGACAAGACAGTGAACCACAAATGTGGGTCCCTCATTCTTTTCTACTCCTCCCTGCAAACTTAATCCTCTACATGCTGCTTTTTATTCCAGTGCCGTCTGCAGAGGTGAGAATATGCTGATTTCACAGACTCCAAAATAACACAGGGGACAGAGATTAAAAATACACGTAGGATCAGGATCAGTTTAAATGCTTCCCTGTGTTTTTGTTAATCAAAGTTTTTATACTGCACACTGAGATTATAGGTAAACTTTGTCCAGAAGCCATTTAATCATACTAGAATTATCTATGAGAGGGAGATTTTTTAAATGTAGGGTTTTGTTTTTAACTCCAGTTTAGCCTAAGGAGGCTTAAGTTTAACTTTTCATTCAACAAGGATAAAAATACTATGAACTAAAACCAAAAACCAAAAGAACGATTCTTTTGGAAAATCTTCAGACCTGTATTTTAAATGATCTACTGGATATTAAGATACTAATCTATGGATACTCAAAATAAATAATAAATAATAAACCCATACTCTTAAGACCAAGGAAGTTAGTTCTGTGACTTGACCCCTGCTCGAATTTTTCCCTCCTCCTGCTTGTCATATTGAATACAGTAGTACTTTTCAGACTCAGGTTAAAAAAAAAGAGAGAAAAGAAAAAGACTACGAAGTCTTGTTAATGTTACCTAACTATGTTCAAGTTCCTACATTTTGTGTTGAAAATATGATTTAATGAACTTTAATTCAAAAGGTATCCTAGGGCTCCTGGGTGGCTCAGTTGGTTAAGCGTCTGCCTTTGGCCCAGGTCACAGTCCTAGGGTCCTGGCACCCAGTCCCTCATTGGGCTCCCTGCTCAGTGAAGAGCCTGCTTCTCCCTCTCCCTCTGCCCCTCCCCCGCTCATGCACTTGCTCTCTCACATGTGCCTCCCTCACGTGTTCTCGCTCTCTCAAAGTAAAAAAATCTTCAAAAAAACAAAAGCTCTCCTAGTGTGGTATATTGTGACAATGATTTTATATATACAGTGTGTGTGTATATATATGTGTTATATAAATATATACACAATATATATTACATTATATATATTACAGCCAACAAAAGTGTTCGTTGTTTATGTGCAAAGAATTTGAAAGCTAGATAAACTATCACAGTGACTTTCCTGCATCTTTTAGAGGTCATTCCTTGACATCTGCTGTTTACAAAAGGCAAGGGGGATTTTTTTCAGGGTCATTCCTCCAAGCCTGCTGTTTAGAAAAGTAAGACCAAGAGTTTTCTTTCAGTTCTTAAGAATTTAAACTTATTTTAGCCTGAAAAGTGAGGATAATAATTCACCTCAATGTTTAACAAATAAGGGTAGCAAAAATCAAACAAGGGGTGCCTGGATGTCTCAGTTGGTTAAGTATCCAACTCTTGGTTTTAGCACAGGTCATGATCTCAGAGTTGTGGGATCGAGCCCCGCATCGGCTCCAAGCCGGGCGTGGAGCCTGCTTAAGATCCTCTCTCTCCCCCTGTCTTCCCCCACTCTCCTGCTCGCATGCTCTCTCGCCCGCTCTCTAAAAAAAAAAGTCTGCCCTAAAGATAAAATATCCTGTCAGGAGTTTGAAAAAGAGGTTCACAAAAGCTCATGTTAAGACATTTTCATGTTAGCCGTAACTTTCATCCAATGGATAAATTTCTGTTAAGCTTTAAACCAACAGTAGTAAAATACTAATATGAATATTAATATGATAGTTATCACTTCCATAAGACAAAGACTATATGTACCTTTTACAATTTCTGTTTTATGTAAAAAGTTTGTGGGCTAAAATGTCAGACACAGATCAATTTTTAAGTAAGCTCTGTGCCTGACATGGGGCTTAACCCCACGAACCCCGAGATCAGTTGTATGTATGCTCAACGGACTGAACCAGCCAGGTGCCTCAGATTCTCAATTTTAGTCAAAAATTTCCTATTACATCGAGCAGATCATATGTAAATAGAAATCCAACTTAAAGTATCAAAAGACTGGTGATGGAAGGCCCATCTGGTGAAGCAGTGTAGTGGCTCGGCAGTCCCTGTGCATCGGTCTGGCTTTGCCAGTTACTGTGTGACCTTGGGCAAGAGACTTTGTCTGTTTGGGCCTCAGTGTTCTCATCTGCAAAACAGGCACATCGCATCCCCCACGGAAACGTCGTGAAGATTAAGAAAAATAAGACTGTGCTTCTGACAGGTCATAGGTGCCTCCCAGACACTGCTTCTCTAGTTCCAGATGCTGGTTCTTATGGGCTGAGCTGTGTCCCCCACCAAATTTATGGTGACGTCCTAACCCCCAGCACCTCAGAATGTGACTGTGTTTGGAGATAGGGCCTTTAAAGAGGCAACTAAGTAAACATGTGGTCATTAGGATTAGGGTGGACCTAAATTCAATACTGACTGGTGTCCTTCTAAGATTAGGACAAAACGCACAGGGGGAAGACCACTCGAAGACACGGGGAGGAAAAGAGGTCAGGAGGCCTCGGAAGAAACCAACCCGGCCCACCACTTGATCTTGGACTTTGAGCCTCCGGAACTGAGAAAACATATTTCTTCTGTTGCTTAAACCACCCCGTCCGTAGTATCTGTTATGGCAGCCCTCGCAAGCCAATAGGCCAGTCATGGCTGAGACGGGGGGGGGGGGGGGGGGGGGGGGGGGGGGGGGGGGGGGGGGGGGGGGGGGGGGGGGGGGGGGCGGTCCCTGGAGTCCCCTAACCGCAGGCTCCCGTGTAAGTCCTACTTTATGTGCCACAACACGAGAGAAAGTGGAGAAGCACTAAGATAAGATACAGACCTAACACACTTGGCTTCACTCCCGGCCTGTAGTAATGACTCAGTAGGAGGCAAACATTATTATCCAATTTATGAAAACCTAGATGTAAGCATCTACGATGACAGTATCACTACTGCTTAGGGCTTCAGCGTTATTTAACTGGTTGCTCACGACACTTAGAATCCAGGAACCAACTGCGGAAAATAGAGTAGAGGAAGAGTTTCAGAAACAGATGGCAGGGGTGCCTCGCTGGCTCAGTCCGTAGAGCATGTGACTCTCAACCTCAGGGTCATGAATTCAAGCCCCATGTCTGACATGGTACCTAAGTACTTAAAAAAAAAGAAAGCAAAAGATGTAATCAGACGAATAAATAACTTATTTTGATGGCGGGAGCTCCTTCTAGCCTCCAGAGGGCTAGCCCTCTGAGAGAAAACCAAAGATTCATTTTTGAAAGTGAGGTGCATTTCAGTAACCCAAAGCATAATATTCTATTTCCAACGAACCACACTTTGTATTTCTGTATTTGTTAAAACAGTTTAAAAAACTGTACAAATTTAGTACAAAATAAGCTGTGAAACATCGTGCCGGCAATTTCTCAAACAATAACATTTTTATGTACGTGACATTTACTTTGGGTACAGAGGAACTGAACTTTAGAATTTGGGATTTCAGAGGGCAGAAGATGTATCTGGGACACAAAAGAGGCTAGATTTATAAAGCTCTCATTTCCTCCTCTCCCTCTGACAGCTGGTCAAACAAACCAGGACTCTTCCGGAAGGTACTTTTATGGCTGAGAATGACTCTCAAGTTAGAAACAGGTAAGCCTGTGTCATGCACAGCAGAAGCCACTGGCCACACATGTGGCTCTCAAGAACTCAAAACGTGGTGGGTGTGACTGAGGAACTGGTGCTGGTTATTTTTGTCAGTTTTTTTTTTTTTTTTAGTAATCTCTTTGCCCAAAGAGGTGGGGCTTGAACTCACGACTCCCAAGATCAACGGTCCCGTGCCCTTCCAACTGAGCAGGCCAGGTGCCCCAGGTTTTAATTTTAATATAAATTTAAACCAGTACTTATTTCAGTTATTGGAAAAAAAGTAAGTATGTCTACAACTGTATGTGAATCTAGGTTTTCGACTGTAAACTGTATGAACTCTAAATATAGATCAAGTATGTCCAAAGAACATTAGCATCCAAATTGTGCACTAAGTGGAAAACGCACACCAGATTTTGAAGACTTAATATGAAAAAATATATAAGGTATCTTATTAATATATTTTTATATCAATTACATGTTGAAATGATATTTGGCACATGTTGGATTAAATCATTTTATTCAAATTAATTTCACCTTTTTGTTTTTAATGTGGCTACTAGAAAATTTAAAATTTCATGTGGCCCACATTCTATTTCTCCTAGTGCAGAGGTAGACCATCAGAAAGCTAGTTAAACTTGACTTATGTGACCATATTTCCTGAATAATTCTCCAGCTCTCCAGAGTGAGTAGTTAAAAATTCATTTATGTTAATACTGTGTATCTTTGGGGGGAAACTGTGAGCCAGTAAGCTTTGAAAAGCTGGTAAAAACTTTGCATTTTAAGAATAAGGTTAAAGTAGATTAAATGACTAAGAACCTGAAATAGTATTTGAGTTTACTGTATTTGTAAAAATTGTGTCTTGGCTCTAATCAGGGGTGATTTAAACATTACTTTAGTTGATACATGTTAAGATACACATTTTAGAGATTTTGTGAATTATATATAATCAAATAGAACTTGGCAAATACGTGAAAAAAAATGCTTTCATCTTCTCTCAAACCTGAAGAATTCTATTACCTTAACCTCCAAAAACCCTTCTTGATTCAGGTGGAAGTCAAAGATGTCTAAAGCAAGAAAGTAACAGATGTCAAGATCCTGTTAATTTTAGGGTAGGTTAGCCCTACACTCCATCAGCATTATGTTAACTTAGATGTACTAGTGCCCACCCTCTTTTCTCCAAAATCTTCTATCAGTTCACTTGAGACAAAGCAACTGAAGAATTCAAAAAGTACCCTGGGCTTGAAAACCTAACCCACACATAATTTCAACTTTCGACAATTATTTAAAATCATACCACAATTATAGACAGGTTACTCAGGCTCTGAGGTTCCGATTATTTTTAAGATTAGGTGAAGATATTTACTTTTTAAGATGAGGTGTCCATTTTGCGAGATTTAACCCACTTTGCAATAAAAATAGATTATAAGGTCCCCTCTCCAGAAAGTTATCAGACACGATACACAGATCACTTTCAGAATCAATTAGAATTCAGTAGAGTATATTTGACGCTTAAATTACATCGAATAAAATCCTATGTTCTAGGATAACGGAGTCTTAACTTCATCAAACAAGTTATCGCTGCTGACAAAAATTCAGAATTTATGGGCTGAGTGTCTTGATCCAATTTCTTTAGACTTTTAAATTAAATTTTCAATAACCTGCTTTTAAAAAAATATGTAAATCCAAAAAAATATGTAAATCCATGTTTCTCGGAAAAGCTGAGTTCAGACTTTTTAAAATAATCCTGTACTTTTTTGACTTTATTACATTCATTCTGAGTTAAAATAGACTTTCAGTTTCTGTGTCTTTGAATCAACCTTAAACATGACACAAAGAGCCCACTGTACCACACAGAGATTAAATGTTGACAGTGGCTCTGTCTTAAGGGATTATAAGATATTAAAAGTACAGATTCTCCAAGGTCACATCGGTCACATTCAGCCCCGACTTACCTTGTAGAAAGAAACTGCTGCCTACGAGAAATAAAGGAGTAGGACAAACCATTCTAGCCAACTGACCCAATATGGGACTTCCTTTGTTCTAAAAAAGCTAACTGGAGTGGTCAGCAAGACCATGTAACCTGTGGCCGCGGGCATTCAAGACTTGGAGAAGTCTAATCCAGTGCCCCCAAACCAAAACTACCCACGACTTCCAGAGATGCCGGAGAGGAAAATGAAGGCCGTTCATCCATGCCGAGGGCTAAATCCGGATCAGGACCGCATATGGGACGCGAAACGCGTCCTCCCGCGCCAGGATGGAAAGCGGGAGGGCTGGCAGCTGGCCGTCCCAGGGCCGGAAGGCCGTGCCCGGGGGCGGCTCAGAAAGCCCGGCTCCCTCGGAGGGAGGGGAAGAGGTCCACGGAGGGCAGCGCGCCCGGGGCCCGGTCAGCTGGGCTCGGGGCTCAGCCGGGCGGCCGGGGGCCCGTGGGCGGCGGGCGGCAGCGGCAGGTGCGGCGCGGGGGCGGGCGGCGCCGCTAGCGGCAGCTCGGCGGGCTGCTCCTGCTGGGCGCCGAGGTGCTCCAGGGTCTCCTTGGAGAGCGTGATCACGTGCACCGGCGCGGGCTGCGCGGGCTCCAGCGGGCTCTCGAGCACGCCGAGGCCCTGCATGTGCTCCGCGGGCTCCTGCGGGCCGGAGAGGAGGAAGTTGGGCAGCGGCGGCGCGGGCGGCGGCGGCGGCGGCAGCAGGGCCAGGTCGGCAGCCGGCCCGGCCGCCACGTGCGGGGAGCCCTCGGCGGCGACGATGCTGATTCCCTGGCTGGGGCCGGGCATGAAGTTGAGGTTGTGTACAGAGTTGGTGACGAGCAGCTGGATCTCCTGCTCTCCGGCCGCCGCGAGCTGATACGGCTGCAGCTGGAGAAGATTCCTGACCTCCTCTGCGTTGGGGCCGCCGGGCACGACCGGGGCGTCCGGCGCGGGCTTCTCTTTGCTGTGGATTTTCAAGTGGGCCTTCAGGTTGTCCAAGCGAGCGAACTGCAGGTTACACTCCGGGCAGGAGAAAGGCTTTTTGCCCGTGTGCAGAATGCAGTGTCTCCTCTTGGCGCTCGAGTCCGAGAAGGACTTGCCACATATGCCACAGGAGTAGGGCTTCTCTCCTCTACAAAAGATACACATTGGACTTTAAGAACAGCTCTGTTTGTTACTTCCTGGTTATTTGGGAAGAAGAAGTCAAGAGTGGAGGAAAAGTAAGTCGACTGGGAGTCCTAAGTCATGGGTTCTTCCACTAACTTAAGGAGTCAGAGCAAGTCACCACTTTCGGGGGTTTCCGTTTCTAATCCTAAAGGAAAAAGACAAGGCGGGTGCTGTCTGAGAAAGGGTGGTGGGTGGAGCTGCATGTGATAACATTTTATGATCCTACAGTCTGTATATTAGATAAGGAGGCAAGTATTTATATATTAAACATAAAGTTGCTTTCTGTTTCGTTTTCATCTTCATGGCCAACTTTTAGATTCTTAGGGACAAATTTAAGTATATATGATTGCCCTCAATATTGAAAACTTGAGTCGGGGGCCTGGGTGGCTCAGTCAGTTAAGCTTCTCTCTCTCTCTCTTTTTTTTTTTAGCTTCTGACCCTTGATTTCCACTCAGGTCATGATCTCAGGGTCTTAGGATCAAGCCCTGTGTGGGGCTCCTCACTGAGTGTGGAGCCTGCTTTAGGCTCCCTCTCCCTCTGCCCCTCTCCTCCCCCCACCCCCAGCTCCTTCCCCTCCTCAAAAAAAGACAAAAACAAAAACAAAAAAATTGAGTTGAGTAACCCTTAATTATATGTCTTAGAAGAACTACTGAATCAAATCTGGAAGTTGTGTGAACAAAAACATTTATTCAGAAAACATTAAATTTAATATTTTATTTATTTCCCTCCCGCCACTCACCCCCTTAATATTTATTTTTAACTGAATATTTAAGCTGTGGATCAGCCCCTAGCCCCAAATAAAAATTCAAGAAATGAAATCAATAATGCAAACTTTGGCTGGCCAGAACCAGTTTTCCTGATTTTTGCCTAAAAAATTGCTTTACTAAATAGAGGAATTGCTTTACTAAAAAGGTAAAATACAGTAAACTACACAGAAAGTTCTATCTGTGTAATAATTTGGGGAAAAGGACTGTAAAAGTAACAGATGTCACCCAACCGAACATGAGGGTTGAATGAGGACTCCCATACAAGAAAAATATCTGTAAAACTTTACCTATGGATTCTGATGTGGGTCTGAAGAGAACTCTTTGCTGTGAAAGATTTGCCACAGATTTCACAAGTAAATGGCTTCTCACCTAAAAAAGAGACAGCGTTTAGAAATATACATCCAACATAAAGCAAAAAGCAATAATCACCCCAGTTTCACAATATTAAGAGAAAAAAGAAAAGGCAATACCACTTGATTCCTTAATGAGCATGAATGAAGCCCTTGCCAAGCACCTACTGTGTACCTAAGCACTGCGTATTAAGTGCCAAGAGGATACAGAGAAAGTGTAAGATAGGGTTCCTTCCCTTAGAAACGGAAACAAGGAGATACATGATTATACACAGGACATGAGAGAACATACTACATTTACTCCCCTACGGTCCACGCTGAGATAACTCACAACTCTCATCCCTGACCTTCCTGGGGACTCTGGTGCATTAGAGTGACTTGCGTATTATTCACATGGATGTCTACCTCGCAACGTACCCAGAATCTGACCACTTCTCACCACCTTCACTGCCACACCCCTTCACCCCCCAGTCCAGGCCACCGCCGTCTCTGCAGCAGCCGAACTGGTCTGCCCACTTCTGTTCCAGCTTCCCTGTTGTCCACAATAAATGCAGTGACCACAGTGACCCTGCAGGCAGTCCGATCAGGTCACACGTCTGCTGCAAACACCCCAAAGGCTCCCTGTTCCCACCCAGAGATAAAAACCAAAGCCCTAGGCCTATGAGGCATCACACACCTGTCTGCCCACCCCTGGTCGTTGCCCTAAACTTTTCTAACCTCACCAGGCAATCTCCCTTTGCTCACTGCTCAGCTTCCCAGGCCCGGTGGAGTCACCGGACACCCCACCCCGAGCAAGCCCCGGGCAGGGCTCCTGCACCCAGCACCCCTCCCCCAGTACGTCTCCCCTAGAGTATTCCCAGTACTGACGTCAGGTCTCTGCTCAAACGGCACTTTCCCAGCACAGAGGCCCCATCACCACCACGGAAAGCACTGTCCCCCGACCCCCAGCACTCTTAGTCCTCTTCTGCCGACCTTTTTCCCACAATGCTAGCCCCACTCTGCGGACTGTCCATGTTATCATCCGTCTACCCCATTCTTAGGAGGAGGCTTTGTGGGCTCATCCACTCTAGTACCCCTGTGCCTGGACTCAGGCCTGGCACACTGTCCCAGAAATCCCTGATGAACGAATGCATTTCACAGGGTGGAAACTCATGCCCATGCAAAACACGGCTGCTCCACTCCACGAGGAATTCATAAAGCTTCGACAATCGTTTATTCAGCTTTAGTCTGTATGCCGCACACACAACCGACACCATCCTGTCCTCCGGAAACCAAAGTAAGTGGTCCTCGTGCAGGCAAGGGAACCATTCCTTTGAAGATAAGAACGAACAAAAATCCCACTTAACCAGGTGACAGCTGCGAGTGGGTGCAATTTGAGGTGCGGCTTCCCTTTCACAGCCTCTGCTGGAAAATTCACGCCGGGCATCTCTCCAAGCTCCGGGCAGAGCACGCCGGTGCCGGCTTGGGTGAGTCGGCATCTCCGCTTCAGCAACTCTTACCACCCAAAGGTGAAAGTCAGGCCACTGCCGTTCTCTTCCCACGGCTTCCCAAACCAGAGCTGGGGCCCACGCTGATCCCAGGGTGTTTGCTCCCTCTCCAGGTTCAAAGACTGAGGACCTGCCCATCGTGTCAAGTTCCGTTTTGGGAATATACTAACGATGTTCACCCTACCATTCGGTGCCCTCTGGGTTGACATCTCAGAAAGTCTTTCTGTTAGCAAGTGTTTGAAATCATGGAAATTTTTTCCAGGAATATACAGTCCCTCAGAATCTACCTGGACCGGGCCACTCGGGACCGCACTGTGCAAGACCCCGATTACTGCCATGGCCTCCTAATGGTCTCTCCGCCCCTGGCTTGCCCCACCCCACACGGAAGCTGGGATGACCCTATAAAGATTCTAAGTCCTATCATCTTACTGCCCTCGTTGAAGTCTTCTCGCTCAGAACGAAATCCAGTCTTCACTGTGGCCTCCCGTGTTCTGAAGCCTGAGGGCACACCAGAATCACCGAGGGCATTTGTACACATAGCAGTTCTAAGGCTTTACCCCAGGTTAATTCAATTGGAATCTCTGGGGTTGGGACCGGGCTTTTTCTTTTTTAAAGCTTCTCCGGGGATTGAGACCTGAGACTGAGCAGTTCGGCCGAGAAGCCCGTTACCCAGACTCCAGTTGCCTCTGCTGTGCACCTACCCAAAGTCTTGCGACGCCCGCCACCCTGGCTGAGGCTCCGTCATGACTGCCTCCTGGCAATTCTCTGGCAAGTCGGAAACTCTTGCGTCTCGGGGCTTTGCAGCTGCTGTTCCCTCTGCGCGGGATGCTCTTCCCCTGGGCAGCCACAATAGCTGTCTTGCTCCCCAGAGCATTCGGATCTCTATCCAAGGTGTCCCCTCATCAGTGAGGCCATCTCAGACAAGTGCCCACAGAGAAGGGCAGCTCCCCTTCCCACATCCTGCCACCCCCCCCCCCCCATTTAGTTCTTCACAGCCCCAGCCTCCGCCTAACATGCTATGTAGTCATTTTCCCTTGTCTTCCCTGGCCCGCAGGGGGGGCTCCAGCCACCTCATCACCGCTGCAGCCTCAGCACCTAGACAGAGCGGTGCCTGGGACCCAGGAGCTATTCTGTAAATACGTGGTAAAGGGGCGAATTAAATGTCCCCGAACCTATTAATGATAAAGTCCGTAGAGGGATTGGAGAGAGATGGGAGTTTTACCTGTGTGTGTTCGTAGATGTTTCTTTAGCTGAGACACATCCATGAACTTGCGATGGCAGTGGCTGCATTCCGGTAATGAGTGGCCTTGTCGCAACAATAAAAAAAGTGTCAGTGCATGTACGTGCTCTCTCCCTGCATTTCTTCAGTGATTTGTGTTAAAGCACTTCCCTGAAAAATAATCACTTTAAATATGGTACTTTAATTAAAACAACAATAATTTTTTATTAATCTGGTAACAGTTAGTATTTTCCTACGTGTCGCAACCCACTGCTTCCCCAGGAGAGCTGGGACCCTTCCAATCACCATAAAAGTAATTTTCGTTTTCCCCTGAAGCACTGGCATGACTGTGGCCAACGGACGTCGAGCGTAACCCCCAACCCCTCATTTACTTCTCATCAGCTGGCAGGGGAGAAGAAACTAGGTGGGAGAGAGCCCGGACTGACAGCTAGGGGGCAGGAATAATTCTGTCCAGGCACCATCAGTAACCGATCAACTGACGCCCTCTTAGTCAAGTGGCACTTTTGAAAGACATGAGTCCTGGAGGGTTTTTGTGTACGGCACCATATTTTTCTCTGTATGGTACCAGTATAATTTTATACTGTAGTATAAAATTAAATATAAATCACGAGGTAGTAGAGAATAACACAAGGACATCTAATTCACATTGCTTTTTCAAGATTCTTCTCCTAAATACTAATTATCTTCCACAGTAGGACCCTACTGTCTCAGAAGTAATTTTGTATTTCTGTTTCCCCCCCACCAATCCAAATTTTGTCTCCCTTTATTGTACCTGTATGAACTCGGTAATGGCTCTTTAGTTGCCTTTTCTGGCTGAAATATTTTCCACACTGATCACAGGTGAAAGACTTCTGTCCTGCCAAAGAAAAAGCAAGACACTAAAACATGCAAAAACTATAAAGAACAGTAAAACGGCGGGCCCAGGTCCCCATTTTCCATGAATGATACAAGTGACTTGCCCACGTACCCAAATGCCCTCAGAGTCAAAGCACAGTACCATAAATGCGCAAAGGTACATAAGGCAGCAGGGAGCGGTGGGGACTGGGGCAGAAATGGAGAATTCAAGTTTCCCACAAAGTCACCCAAGTAAAATAATTCTAATCTGGGCGTTAAACAAAATGTGTGTAAGTTGAGCTCCCGGAAGCCGTTTTGTAAGCCCTAGTTTAAGCCAGAACACTCTGCAGGACTCTAAACTATGGCCTGGCGGAGGAAGACACCACATGGGAGATGACGCCAGACTGAGAAGAGACCATTGTGACCACGGGAACGCCCAGCCCAGGAACCCAGCGGCAGGTGGCCCTCTGGTGCGAGCCCAGCTACCTGAATGCAGGCTCATGTGCTCCAGCAGCGAGTGCTTGGTGGTGAGAGCCTTGCTGCACACGGTGCAGGTGTAGGGCCGCTCGCCTGTGTGCATCCGGGTGTGGACCTGCAGCGAATGCTTCTGGGCGAAGCCTTTTCCGCACTCATTACATTTGAAAGGCCGCTCCCCTGGAATGAGAGCCCCAGAAGCACGGTGTGAGCAAGAACAAGCACATTTTGGTTTCCTCCTAAATTAAAACAATAAAGGTATTTCTCTTCATTGGCACATATCCCAAAGGCCCAGAACAGGAGAGAAAACCTCAGCAATAAAATCTGGCAAGCCGGAACAGATGAATCCGATGCAAGCAGTGAGGAGCGCTGAGATACAACCTAAGAAAGAGCCTCCACAGTGCTCAGGAATCAGTGGCACCTGTTATCTCTGAAAAGGAGGTAAGGCGGGATAAGTGACAGTCTGTGCCCAAAGGCACTGAGACCCCCCTCAATAAGGTCCAAGGAGCCAGAAGACCGGCCTGCTCCCCAACAAACGATCCAGGCTGTTCTCTGAAGAGGGTAAAACAGTCTCTAGACTGAGGGGCTCCAGGTACAGTGGAATGGGACCGCCCCAGGGACAGCAAGCCCGAGTTTACATTTGGGGTGATGAGACTCTGCCCGGCCTTCTCCCCTGCTCCCGCTCTAGACGCTGGCAGCCCGGCCCAGAGCCCCAGGAGGGAGGGCAGAACATCTTCAGGCAAGTGGCAGGCCCGGGTAAGAGGGGTGCAGCTGCAATGCCAGATGTTGGGGAGGGAATGGGGTCCAGTCATGCCACCCCATGAGGTCGCCATCTACAGGCCCGCTCCACACCCTAGCAGTGGCCAGTAGGAATGCAGTCAACGATGCCAACATAGGATTAAATGCGTTTTTTTTAAAAACCACCATTCAGGGGCGCCTGGGTGGCTCAGTGGGTTAAAGCCTCTGCCTTCAGCTCAGGTCATGATCTCAGGGTCCTGGGATCGAGCCCCGCATCGGGCTCTCTGCTCAGCAGGGAGCCTGCTTCCCCCTCTCTCTCTGCCTGCCTCTCTGCCTACTTGTGATCTCTCTCTCTCTCTAATAAATCGATCTTTACAAATAAAAATAAAAACCACCATTCAAGGAAGGCTTTTTAGTAGCTGAAACAGATACCAAATCAGATAAGGAAAAAAGGCAACTTGTGGAAAACAGAGGCTGCCCAAGGGGAAGAAAACATTAGAGACTGAACTATTTAACTCTCTAAACTATCCTCTATTACAGTTCAACAAATATTTCCCAAGTGTCTACTTTGTTTAAAGAACCAGAATTCAAGGTTCTCAACCCATCTTCCAGAAACACCAAGGCCCGATGAAACTGGGAGCTCTATAAGGCTGATGCTCAGTCACTGGGAGTTTTAGAAGCTCCCTAGCTGATTCTACTGTGTGGTCAGGTTGAGAACCACAGGGCCAGCTCTGCTGGATGAGAGGAGACTTAACTAGTTCTAGTCCCGATGCTGAAGTTTACAGTTATGTTGAGGGGTATGTAAGTGGTAACTACAGCCTGACCCAAAGCAGAGTGAGTCAAGTAAGGGAGGGCTCAAAAGGAGGAAGGGATTTTTGCCTGGGGCTGCAGGGTCCAATATGGTCCCAGTTAAATTCATTAAAATAAAAAATTCAGTTCCTCGGTCACGCTTGTTACACGTCAGGTGCTCAAAATCACACGTGGCTAGTGACCACCATACTGGACAGTGCAGACACAGAACACTTCCCTCCTCACAAACGGGTCTACTGGCCAGTGCTGGGCCAGAGGGACCAAAGTGAAGCCATTTACAGCCAGATGGCTCAGTGAGAAAGCTGTCCCCAGAGACCCGGGCAAAAGCATAGCCATTACAGTCAAGATGAAGAATGTTCACGAATCGAAAGCCAAGTAAATCTGGCTAGAGTGTGACATCCGGGCATTAGAGCCTTGAACCAACGACGCCAACTAAGAACAGGGTTCTGCCATCAGGCTACCTGGGTTCAAATCCCAGCCCTGTCACTAAATGTCTGACCCTGGCAAATTATTTCTGGGACTTGGTCTCTTCATCTATCCAATGGGGATAACATTCTCTGGTTCATAGGCCTGTTGTGAGAACTAACTGCAGTACCATGTAGAGAAAGGCCTTATTATAAGGCCCGTCACCCGGAAGTTGCACCATCAATGAATGCTATCACCATCATCCGTCCTAAACACGCTCCACTAAGCTGCAAAAGGACAATTACCCGTGTGGCTCCTCTGGTGGACTGCCAAAAAGTGACTGTACTTAAACACTTTGCCACAGTCCTTACAACAGGCCTCAGGGCCCCCAGGGCGCTTCCTCCTTCCACAGACCCTTTTGGCTGAACTCTGCTCGTCTTCGTCCCCGCCAAGCTTGTAATCTTTGAGCTTGACGGACCTCCGGATCCTCCGCTTGCTGTACCTACTCTTGCTGTCCTGCCCATCCTGGGTCTTAGGATCACAGTTCTCGTCTTTTTCAGCAGGCATTTCCTCCCCTTGGGCCGGTTCACAGGCAGGCTCAGGCTCTTCCATTTCTTTCGCTGGAATCTGTTCATTCAGTGTGCCACTGTCTCCCTCTTTCACCGCAAAGTTGTGTCTGTTTTGGACTGAATTGTTTACTCTCAGCTGTATTTCGTCCTCGGCAGCCAGTTGTGATTTCCCCTCCTGCCCACTGTTGACTTTTCTCGGTCTCCCCCGCTTCCGTTTCAGAGGACCATTTTTCTTATTAGAAATCACTACCACTGGAGCGCCAGCAGTGTTCAGAGGCGTTGGCTTTGGGGAGCTGTGGTTATTCTGAAAATCTGTGTAAGCCTTTACCAGGTCATAGACCTTTAAGAACTGAGCGGTGGCCAGGATTTGTTCTGTGCTTTTTTCACTGGCCTGGAGACAACCCGTGTAGATAAACTCCAGCAGGATACCAAATGTGTCGGCAACCATGCCTTCCAGCATATAAATGGACTGGCCGATCTCCCCCTCTTCTGCAAACATCATTGAGAAGTATTCACTACTGGCAGCGAGTAAGGCTTTGTGAGCCCGGAAATGCACATTCTCCACGATTAATGTGATGTCACAGAGAAAGCCTTTCTTCCGCTGATCCTCAAAACTGGCCAGAACAGCGTCACTGTGAGTGTCTGAGTGCACAACAAGCTGCCCAGAAGGCTCTGATGACGTTTCTGCCATTTTCTTTAGAGGCCAAGAAGTGTGAAGCCTGAAATAAGAAAATAATGATTCAAAAGGAGGAAGCATCATCTAAACAGGTAAAACCTAGTCCAAGGGAACCTACTGCTCACTACACACAGTTAACTGAATTTGACCGTACACCACTTTCAGAAGTCGACTTGAAAACTTAGATTGCGACTCTCATCCTTGTCATACCATTACCTAGCTGGGTGAATTTCCAACATCCACGTTACTTCTCAGGGTCGGTTTTCTCCTCCGTAAAATGAAGGAATGGCAATCAACCATCTCGAAAGTCCTTTCCCGGCACTAACTTTCCACAGTTGCACGGATCAGAGTGGGAACTACAGTGTCTCGATTTCCCGCATTATTAACCATTCTGTCTGTGAAAACATAGAAAAGGGGCAAAGAAAATCTACAAGAGCGAAATGAATCTGGAGATAGCTGCAACCAATAACCGAAGGCGCATCGGGCCTCGCTTTGGAAGGGGTGGCACGATCGCCCAGGCTGGCCTCCAGGCAGCGCGCCAGGCGGCGGGAGGCGATTCACGGAGCCCGCAGCCCGCGGGGCTGGGCCTCCACTCCCGGCCCGGGCCCCCTCGAGCGGGACGGGAGAGTACGGCTGGGGAGCACTCGACACGGCCGCGATCCCGCGCCCACGGTTGGCGGGTCCCGGGTGGACCTACCTCTCGGGGTGCCCGGCCCACTCCGCGGCCTGGCGAGCGCACTCGCGCCGGGCCCGGCCTTGCGCCCCGCTCCGCAGAACCGGCCGCTGGGGTTCCTTCGCCCGCCGGGGTTCCTGCGCCCCCCGGGCTGGGGCCCCTGCGCCGCCGCCGCCGCCGCCGCCAACCCGGAAGCGCCGGCGCCGGGAGCCTGCGCGCGGACGGCAGACCACGTGGCCACAGAGGCGCCCGGGGCGGGGAGGGGCGGGGCAGGGAGCCGGGGCTGCTCCGGCAACTGCGGAGAGCTGCGAGCGGCGGATGGGGCGTGGCGTCGTCACTGCGATGGTGTGAGTTTTCTGTCGTGTTGGGTAGAATGTATCTCATCGACACCTTAGTCAACTTTGTCTCTTCCCAGATGCGGAAGCTCGCGTTGAGGTCTCGAATGTGTGACGAATGAATGAAATCGCCTTTACGTTCATTACCACCATCATCACTGTCTTCATTAATGCTAATTAGCATTAATATAAAGATTATATTTTTATATTATATTAAATGTAAATAAATACAATATATAATAATTATTATTATATGTAACTTTATATAATTATTATTATTATTATTAATTATTTGCCTCCTAATTATTTTGCGCATCTGTCTTCTTCTCCTTTCCACTTCCTATGGTTAGTCCAAGGGAGTGAAGAGAGGCGCTCTATCTGGTCAGACGGTGTACTGGGTACTGAGTAATCTTAGCCAGAGTCCTTATCCTCTCAACCTTGTTACCTTACCTGTAAAATGGAGATGTTAACACCAGTGTCAGCTGGGTTGGGTAGCTGTGGGGTAAACAAGATTAGGTAGGTAATGGATTTAGTGTCTGGTTGAATTCACATTTACTACGATTAAAATTATCATTATGGTTATTCAGGCTTTCATTTTCTTTCTGACCAGTCTTAGTTGCAGTACTGTTATCTCCAATACGCAGGAGTAGGGAGATCTCTCCAAGTACAAATCGCATCCAGAGAGAGACTGGAGTCACTCCCCTGTTTAAAATCCAAGGAGAGGGTGCCTGGGTGGCTCAGTGGGTTAAAGCCTCTGCCCTCAGCTCAGGTCATGATCTCAGGGTCCTGGAATCGAGCCCGGCATTGGGCTCTCCACTCAGCAGGGAGCCTGCTTCCCCCTCTCTCTCTGCCTACTTGTGATCTCTCTCTCTCTCTCTTTCAAATAAATAAATAAAATCCTTTTAAAAAAGTAAATAAAATCCAAGGAGAATCCCATGTACCCCCCTAATGAAGGCCAAGCTTCTTGATACAGTCTACGAGCCCCAGCCAAATTCAGTCCCCTCCTACTTCTCTCTCCAACTATTTCAGCATTTCATTCTCTCAGTTTATGACTCACCAATACCTAATTGCTTATACAGATCTTCCTCCACTCACAGTGGGGGTGTGCGGTGATAAACCCATCATAATTTGAAAATATCATAAGTTAAAAATATTGTAAGTCACTTAATACACCTAACCTACTGAACATCATAGCTTAGCCTAGCCTACCTTAAACATGCTCAGAACATGGACATTGGCCTGCAGTTGACCCAAATCCTCTAATACGAAGCCTGTTTTGTAGTAAATGTTTATTATCTCCTCTAATTTATTGAATACTGTACTGAAAGTGAAAACTCATGGCGGTCTGAGTACAGAGTGGCCGTAAGTGTATGGGTTGTTTACCCTCACTGTGATTAAGTAGCTGGGAGCTGCAGTTCGCCGCCACTGACCAGCATAACTAGCCTGGCAAGTGATCAAAATTCAAAATCTGAAGTATAGTTTCTACTGAATATGTATTGCTTTCCACATCATTGCAAAAATCGAAAAATTCCAAGTCAAACTGTCATGAGTCGGGGACCATCTGTAATTTATCCCTCCCAATATACCCTTCCAGATCTCCAGTATGCCACCTATTAGCCTCCAATATTTATTTATTTTAAGGATTTTTTTTATTTATGAGAGAGAGAGAGCCAGAGGGAGATCAGGAGCGGGGGGGGGGGGGCAGAGGCAGAACCAGGCTCCCCACTGAGCAGGGAGCCCGATGTGGGGCTCAATCCCAGGACCCTGGGATCATGATCTGAGCCAAAGATAGACACTTAATGACTGAGCCACCCAGGCACTGCAGCCTCCAAGATTTTGAAACTGAAGATGTAATCTCATTACCAGCCTGGTTCTTTTAACATTTCACTAGTTTGTATTAAATTAGCCCCTTCTCTGCGGTTTTCCCCCTTTGTCTTGAATTGCCTCTACACCCCAGGGTTTGTGGGGGTCCAAGTGGGATGGGGTGCTCTGCCTGACTTCTACGTCAGCAGAAACGTCAATCTGTGGGGTCAGGTACCCCATTATTTCTCACTGCCACAGAACTGCCCGAAAAACATTGCTCCTATGCAGGTCCTCAGTCCAACAGCTGAAGATCAGAGCCCTTTTAAACCAGGCACTTCCACTCCCCATTTCAGTCCCTGCTCACTACAGCCCAAGCCCTGCGACAGCGGGTGGGTCTGGGGGAACCTTCCAGCATCTGCCACCCACTGCAGAGACCAGTCCTTTCTTCAAGGTAATTTTGTTTAGGATCCATATTGACTTTTCTTGAAATATTTGTTGTTCTCTTTGGTTATAGCCAGCTGTCCTACCTCCAGCTGATCTTCATGACTTTGAATCCTGCACAACAGGTTTTGAGGTGCCAATTCTTCATCCAACAAATATTTATTCAGTGCCTACTAAGTACCAGGCTCTGTGTCAGGTGCCGGGGATACAGCAACTAACAAGGCCCTTGCCCTCGTGAGCCTTACACTCTACTAAGAAGAGAAAGGACAAAAATACAAGTAAACAGATCATATAATTTCAGGAAGTGTTAAGCTTTATAATGATAATGAAGATTGGCAGGGCAAGTGGAGTGAGTAGGGTGACACCGAGCTGAGATCTAAGTGATATGGAGCCGGCTTTGTGAAGATCTGGGATAGGAATGTTCCAGGTAAGGGGGAAACAGGTATGAAGGCTCCGAGACTGGAAGTGTGCTTGCTACTTTTGAGGGATGGGAAGGCCTGTGGCTGGGAGCACAGTCAAAGAGGGGGGAGGAGATTGGAGGTAAGGTAGCCAGATTTTGCAAATAAAAACATAGGACATGCGGCAAAACTTGAACTTCAGATAAACCATGAATAATATAGCAGGAGGCAGTCTTATACCAACATAATGCGTGTTATGTGATCATCTGAAATTCAGATTCAATTGAGTATCCTATGTTTTATCTGACAATTTTCACTGGAAAGGATGTCTGATTCTGACAATACAGGAAGTTAAGTTATGAAAGCCTTTTATGAAAATTATGAAAAACACGTCCACTATAGTATAGCTAGAAATGACAGCAGAAAATATGTAACAGAACTTAGGAAAGTAAGGGGCTGAAAAATGGAATTGAAATCAGAGTAATAAACTAGCCTTAGAGCCACAGAAATTCTTAGTCATGGTGTTTAGTGAAACCAGAAGCTAGAGGCTTAGGTTTTAATGGGTAAACTGGGACCAGAAGATGCCACCTTTGATGTGTATGAGGTAGGGAGTCCGAACAGAGACCCTTCTGCAAAAACCAGGCCCTTCAAAAGGGCTACAATCTCCATGAAAGGGTGGGCTAGAAAAAAAAAATCTGCCTCCTGGCAAAGGGAGATAGCAAGAGAACATATCTTTCTTGGCCTTGGCTCCAGATGAGGAGGAAATGTCTCCTCCAAAAATTTGTAACCATTCAGAATTTTAAAAAGAGCCACTACTTGGAAAGTCCTTCCAGAAGTTAAAATGTAATCAATGAAGTTTAAAAATCAATGGATAATAGTTCAATAATGTTTATACACAACCATACACAAAACTCCGTGGACAGATTAAACAGTTGAAGTCGATCTACCTAAAAGGTAAATCTAAAAATATTGCCCAGAAAGCTAGTCTGAAAAAAAAGAGATGGAAAGTATGGAAGAGAGGTCCAGGGACACAGAGAAGGGAGTAAGAATGATTTGTCATATAATCTAATTGGGATTCCAGATAGAAAGATTAGCTAGAATGAGAGAAAAACCATATTTAAAGATGCTGATGAGAACTTTTCCAAATTGGTGCAAAACACAAGTCTCCAGACGTGGGAAACATAACAAATCCCAAGAAGGCTAAACAAACAAAAATTCACAACTAGATACCTTGTAGTCAAAGTGCAGAACATCAAAGATAAAGAGATCTTAAAAGGATGTAGAAAGAAAATGCTAATCACCTATCAAAGAAACCCGGTTAACTGGCAGCCGACTTTTCACCAGCAACAGTGGAAGCAAGAAGTTTTCAGGGGAGTGATATTTTCAAAATTGACCTATTTCTTCTCTTTATTTTTTAGAATAGTTTTGGACTCACAGCAGGATTGAGCAGAAAGTACAGAGTTTCCATACACCTCCCTGTCCCCAACATGCACGACCTCTCCCTACTGTAACCTCCAGCAGCAGAGTGGTACATTTAATACAGTTGATGAACCTACACAGACACATCATTGTCACCCAAAGTCCAAAGCTTACGTTAGGATTCACTCTCCATGTTGTACAGTTAATGCGTTTAGACAAATGTATAATGACATGAATCCACCATTATGGTATCCTATAGAACTGTTTCACTGCCCTAAAAATCCTCTGTGCTCTGGCTATTCATCCTTCTTTCATGCTAACTCCTGGAATCAATTCATCTTTTTACTGTCTCCATACTTGTGCCTTTTCCGGAATATCTCATAGTTGGAATCACATAGTATGTGGCCTTTTCAGATTGGCTTCTTTCACTTAGCAATATTCATCTAAGTCTCCATGTCTTTCCATAGCTAGATAGCTCATTTCTTTTTACACTAAAAAGTGGTGAATAATATTTCATTGTCTGGATATAAAACAGTTTATTTATACACTCACCTTGGTTCTTTACAACCAAGTTGTAAAGGACTTGGTTCTTTACAACCAAGAAGGACATCTTGGTTGCTTCCAAGTTTTAGCAATTGCTCCTACAAGCATCTTTGCACAGGTTTTTGTGTGGACATAAGTTTTCAACTCTTTGGGGTAACTATCAAGGAATGCTGTTGCTGGTGTTTAGCTGTTGAGTTTTGTAATCAACTGCCAAGCTGTTTTCCAAAATAACTGTAGTATTTTGCATTCCTACCAGCGATGAATGGAGTTCCTGTTATTCCACACCCTTACCAGCATTTAGTATTGTCAGTATTCTGGATCTGGGCCATTCTAACAGGTGTGTAATGGTATTTCATTCTTTTAATTTGCATTTCCCTAAGAACATTATGTGGAGTACCTTTTCATGTGCGTATTTCCATCTGCATATCTTCTTGGTAAATTGTTCAGGCCTGTTACACATTTTTAGACTAGGTTATTCATTTTCTCATTATTGAGTTTTAAGAGTTCTTTGTATATTTTGAATAACAGTTTTTAATCAGATTTTTGTATTTTTGCAAGTGTTTTCTCCCAGTCTGAGGTTTGTCCTCTTATTATTTTGACAGGGTCTTTGCAGAACAGAAGTTTTTCATTTTAATGAAGTCCAGTTTATCAATCATTTCTTTCGTGGATCATGCCTTTGGTGTTGTATATCAAAAATCATTGCCTTACTCAAGGTCATCTAGGTTCTCCCATGTTATCTTCTAGGGATTCTATAGCTTTGCATTTCACATTTTGATCTGTGATCCATTTTGGGGCGATTTTATGAAGGGTATAAAAATCTGTGTCTAGATTCATTTTTTTCCCTGTGGATGTCCAGCACCGTTGGAAAGACCATTTTTGCTCCTTTGTCAAAGATCAGTTGACTGTATATAATTATGTGGGCTTTCTTTTCTGTTCCACTGATCTACTTGTCTATTCTTTTGCCCCAACGACACTGTCTTGATTATTGTAGCCTTATAATAAATCTTGAAGTTGGGTGGTGTCAGTCCTCTGACTTTGTTCTATTCCTTCAATATTATGCTGGCTATTTTGGGTCTTTGGCCTCTCCATATAAACTTCAGAATTAGTTTGTTGGCATTCACAACATAACTTGCTGGGATTTTGATTGGGATTGCATTGAATATGCTGATCAAGTTGGGAGGACTGAGATCTTGACAATACTGAGTGTTCCTATCTGTAAACACGGAATATCTCTCCGTTTAGGTAGTTTTTTTATTTCATTCAACAGAGTTTTAAAGTTTTCCTTGTATACATATTATACATATTTTATTAGATTTATACCTAAGTATTTTATTTGGGTGATAATATAAATGGTATTGTGTTTTCAATTTCAAATTTCATTTGTTCATTGCTGGCATATATGAAAGTGATTGACTTTTATATAATAACATTGTTTACTGTAACTTTGCTGTAATCACTTATTAATTCCAGGTTTTTGGGTTGATTCTTTGTATTTTCTGCATAGATGATATTGTCGTCTGTGAACAAAGGAATTTTTATTTCTTCCTTCTCAATTAATATAACTTTTACTTCCTTTTCTTATATTACTGCATTAGTTAGGACTTACAGTATAATGTTGAGAAAGAGTGGTGAGAGGGAACATCTTCATTTTTGCTTCTAGTGGAGAAGCTTCTAGTTTCTCACCATTAAATATGGTGTAAGCTTCAGGTTTTTGTAAGTGATCTATCAAGTTGAAGCTCTAGGAATGCTAATATTTTGTTTAGGGTTTTTACATCCATGTTCATGAGAGATATTGGTCTGTAGTTTTCTTGTAATGTCTTTGTCTAGTTTTGATATTAGAGTATTAGGGCAGTGGTATCCTCATAGAATGAATTAGAAAGTATTCCCTTTGCTTCTATCTTGTGAAAGAGATTGATAGAGAAATAGAGATTTCGTGGAGAAATGGTATAATTTCTTCCTTAAATGTTTGATAGAATTTATCAGCGAATGATCTGGGCCTGGCACTTCCCATTTTGGAAGGTTATTTACTGATTCAATTTTTAAAATAGATACCAGCTTATTGAGATTGCCTATTTCTATTTTTTTATACCATAAAACTATCATAAGGAACAAGGACAACATCAAAACAGTTTTGGACAAACAAAAATTGAAAGTATTAACCCCCAACAAACTCCTACTATAGTAAGGAAAATAACCCTACAAGGAAAGTGAGATGTAAGAAGGAGGTGACAGAGAGAAAAACAGCAAACATGAGGGAGACCTAAATAAACACAGATTATGAAAAGAAAATGTCAAATTTGGATAATAAACTGGGTCTGAAATACTGAATAAAATAGCACTTAAGATGGCAGGCTGGTGAATAGTATTAAGTGTTTTAGGGATAGAGGTATTGATTATCTTCAGACTAAGCATTCATGTTAAGAGAAGTGATAGCTACTCAATGGATAGAAATAGAGTGCATAACTTTAAAAACTTCAGAGGAGAAATGAAATTTAAAAGTCCTAGTTAATCCAAAAGAAGGAGGGAACAGATAAAAGAATGGAGAAGATGTTGAAAGTGAGGAGTGAAGGAAAGAAAGAATGCAGTCCAGGTTCCTCCCTAGGTTTGGGACCAAATCAACTGAGTGTATGTTATTACCATGAACTAATCTGGGACAAAACTGGAGGAGAAGCTGGGTGAATAACAAGTATGGGGTGGGCATATTAAATTTGAGATGTCAACCAGGTAACCAAGTAAAGATATAGAGTAGGCACATGTACACAAGAGTCTGAAGTTCAGAGCTGAGGACAGAATATGGGATATTAACATTAGAGTTATCAGAATATAGATTATAAATTCTTATAAGATCACTTACAGAGTGAATATTGATACAGAAGAGGCTATCCAGATTTTTTTTCTCTTTTCCCTTCAAATTCAATCTCCACCCTTCTTCCCCATCTTTTGGCCCTGGAAGCTGCAAAGACTTCAACAAAACAGTACCTACTGGCTTCTGGGTGAATTGGGTCAATGGAGAACACAGCAGGAGTTTGAAGGAAGGAGAGGGTCACGATCATCTAGCAACTACCGGTTGGTAGAAGTCCTTTGACATTATGAAGGGCATCAAAAACATCCTTGCAGGCTGTGAGAGTTGACTGATAACTGTACAGGCAGATATTATGGTCCAAAGCTCATGACTTCAATGTATTTGAGGGGCACAGAAGAGTAACTAACATTGTTCAGTGCCAATAGGGTAACTTTATATGGACAATATCCCCACTTTATAGAGATTTTACAAGACTAATTCAGTAGTGCTCCAGTTTCTAGGCCCCGTATCTCCTGCATTTTGCAGGGGTGATGTGTATCTGTTTACATTTTTATTTCTTACCCTGGACTGAGAGAGGTCCTTGTAAATATATACATGTAGGTATAAACTGAGCAGTCTTCAACAGGCTTGGCTCCCATTTGGTAAATATATGTGTTTGTTAATTCCTGGAATGTCTTTCACCCTGTAGTTAGAATCTCAATTCTTATTTTTTCTTTTGTTTCAACATATTTGGTTATGAAAATATATTATACAAAAATATATAGTACAGCCTTCTAGTTTTTAAATAACATTATTGAAATTGTAGGGTCAAAGACAACATGGGTGAACCTGAAGGATGTTATGCTAAGTGGAATAAGCTAGCCAGAGAGAGAAGGACAAATACTGAGTGGTATCCTATATATGTGGAATCTAAAAAACCAAAAAGATCAAGCTCTTCTAATTAGAAGCAGAGTAAGTAGGAAGGTGGTTGCCAAGGGCTGGGTGGTAGGAGAAATGGGAGACATTGGTCAAAAGGTACAAACTTTCAATTATGAGATGAATAAATTCTGAGGGGCTAATGTATGGAATGGTGACTATAGTTGATAATACTGTATTGTATACTTAAATTTTGCTAACAGAGTGGCCCTTAAGGGTTCTCACTACACACACATAGAGACACGCACAAAGTAACTGTGTGAGGTGATGAATGAGTTAATTAACTTGATTGTGGGACATATTTCACAATGCATAGCTGTATCAAAATCACCATGCTGTACACTTTAAATATGTATATAATCTTGTCAATTGTATCTCATTAAGCTGGAGAAAAATGAACTAAATCACTCATTTTAGAGATTAAAAAACAAAGGCTCAGAGAAACTGAGATTTACTCAAGATCACACAGTTAGTGGTTGTATTTTTTATTTTTTGAAGAGCCAATCTTGCTATTTCATATTCTACATTTCTTATACTCCTGTTGAAAAAATGATAATATTTAAAAAATCTCATTCAAATACAATTTAGTGAGTTTCCCTCTAACATATATACTTCTGGATAATGATAAGACTCCAGATTCATCCTTCTCAAAACTCCAGGTGATTTCTAATTACAAAACAATATATAAAGGGGCGCCTGCGTGGCTCAATGGGTTAAAGCCTATACCTTCAGCTCAGGTCATGATCTCAGGGTCCTGGGATCAAGCCCTGCATTGCATCACATCGGGCTCTCTGCTCAGCAGGAAGCCTGCTTCCCCCTCTCTCTCTGCCTGCCTCTCTGCCTACTTGTGATCTCTTTGTCAAATAAATAAATAAAATCTTAAAAAAAAAATAATGTATAAAGCTTGCTTCTTGAATGTTTAAGAGAAAGAAAAGAGGGAGCCATTATGTTATCTTAAATGAATTTATTTTGTTGGGAAAATGATAAAGTGTCTTAGGTTCATGAAGTTTACAAACAACTCCTTATGTTGAAAGAGTATAACCAATGTTTCTATTTTATTTATATGAATGTTAACTTTGTTTCTTGTAGCTTTCTAACAGTTACTGAGTAATTTTCTTTAACAGGGGCTGAAAATGTTAAAAAGAAAATTGAATAGATTTATTAAGTAAAATAAGTTACCAAAATATTCCAAATGGAAAAACTATGTCATTATATCATGAACGTTCAAGCAAGGAGCAATACATTTTTAAATTATGTCAAGACATATGCTTCCAGAAGAGCACTCATTCCAGGCCGGTAGGGCTTCTGAGGGCTCGCAGCCAGGGTGTATCACTCAGAAAGGAAAAAGTACAGCAGACAGGGCCAGATTTTCATTCCTTTTCCTTCTACCCCTTTCAGATAATTTTGACGTCCTGGTTGCAGTTGCCCAAGCAAACTATCCATTAATTGGGTCTATATTTCTAAGAGAGAGAAAGGTCTGTAATTTATGATCAAAGTCAATGGCTCTAAACTGAGGTTCTTTGTATTTTCTGGTCATCTTGGCACCTAGGTATGTGATGAGTTCACATCTCTCCGTAAATTGCTCCAACTTCTTCTTATACTTCCTTCTTGAATACTCAGAACTTTTGGGATTGAAGGCTGTAGAAAATGTCACAGAAGTGAACGTCTTCTGTTTTGTTAGTGAATTATTAAATTGAAAAGAGAGAGAACTATGTGTGTGAGAGAGTCACACGGCTACAGCTGAGAAGATACCCAGATCCCAGGAAGATTTAAGGTTATTCCATTTTGGATCATAAATTCACCTTCCTCTATGGTATGGATTATTGTGAGCCAATTGTATTACTCGTAGTCCTTGCTTTGAGAACTAGAAACTCAAACCTGATATTTTCATTAAAATATTCCCTGTCAACACAGACACACGGGCACATGCACTAATGCAAGCAGCAGACCCAGCTCAACCATCCTATATATTTATCGCATATATGACAAATAACGTTAGATTAGTTCTGAGTAGCGTATCGTTAAAGAAGACATACCTTTTAGGTGAAATGCTATATATAGTAGTGCAGATCTCTTTATACTTAAGAAGGGGAATTTGGGCTTTAAGCATCCTGCTGCATTCATTGCTTTAATCAGAGAAGTTGCAATACCCTGCAGGGGGAACAATGTAGGCCTCATGGTTATGTGAATTTGGCTTCTTTTCTTAGCGGCAAAGAGATAAAGAGGTTATTCTTTGGTGTTGGGGATGGAGCTTATAAGGTGGTTCTATGACCACTTAACCACCATGGAAAGGAACACAAAGTACTTTTGATTAGAAAGACTGAAAATTACAAATTGGCTGAATGTCAGGTGGCTGAGACCTGGGCCTCATTACACAATTCTTTCTATTTTTACATTTGACATTTTCCATAACGAAATATTAAAGATGAAGGAAGGGGTCCCTAGGCTTTGAGTTGTTTGGGCCCATTTTCTACTTTCATTGCCAGAATTAGCCAGACTGCCTCTGCCGTCGGACCCTTGACCACCTGGCAGGAAATTCCAGAGACCACAGTTGTCAGTCACCACAGCAAAGATTCTGGAGCCCTGTGCAGGCAAAGAGGTGAGGCCCTCCTGATGAAACGTGGCCTTTCATGAGAATACTCCTCTCTGAGTGAGCCTCATTTTGCCTTTTGATATTAAACCAGAGTGAAGGCTTGGCTTACCATCCAGGCAAGTCGAAAAAAGGGAAGTGGTTAAGAATTTCTGAGAAAGGTAGGAAATTGTGCCCTAGGCATTAATTTTGTAGAAAAATTTAAAAGCACTTTTAAAATAGTGGCTGATTACTGCTAAGGTTCATTATGTTTAAAAATATTATATTTAGATAAGTAAAATGTGACTCGAGTAGCATTTGGGGGCATCTACCCCTAGATCTGGGGCAAAATATGACTTTGGTGGTTCAGCTGTAGTCCTATTGCAAGTGGACACTTTGGAGCAGTGAGCAAAGCTCTCAGGGACTGAATCTGCACCTTTCAAATTTAAAAGGTTTTACAGACCCTGAAATTCAAAATAAGACTAACCACAAGTCAAATGTAAACAATTTCAGGACAATCTACTCTCTCTGCGCTTTGTTGCAGGTGTCTGGGGATAAGCTAGAGAAGCAGGGGTTTTTCTCACTTCTCACCACTTATTTTCCCAGCCACCCAAAACCAAAATAGGTTCAGAGTAGACTTGCGGCTTAAAATTAGAAAATTCTGCCTTGAATTTCAGTGTTACCAAAATAACAAAATTATTGTTAAAGCAGAGCTCACTGTACCCTGTTAGTGTGTGTACACAGACAATCATGTAGCCGAACCTGTTCCAGATATCCAGGCAAAGGAAGACTCGTGAGACAGATGGGCTCCTTCAACGGGGGCAGTTTGTTCGGAAGCTTCTGGCTCCAGTATTTCTCTGGCAACCTGAGAACACAAAGTTGGTCAGACGGATGCTCGCAAATACGCTCCCTGTGACTACACAGGGACGGGGATGTATGATAGAAGACTAAGAGCCGAAGTTCACCAGCTGAATTTCTTCCCTGGAGCGAATGTGACAAGTGAGAAGATGGCAGCAGCTAGAGATCTGCGACCCCCCACTTTGCCTGGTCCCCGGTGCTGCTCACTTTGCCTCACTTTTCTTGTTTTTTACAGCAACGATAGAAAACTTTTTCTCTTCATCCTCCTGACTCCCAAGGAACCCACGGCATAGATGCCATGTCACACAGACGGAAGCCGGTCCAATGGCACTTCCTCAACCGCTCTTAGACGGAGCAGCACACACTTCCTCTTTCCGTGGCGGGGGGGGGAGGGCTTACCTCCGGGTCAGAGCGGCCCCCACCCTCTCCCCCCTCTCCGTCCTCTTTGCCCGACTTTGGATCCTCCTCCCCCCAGCCTCTCCAGAGTAATTGCTCTCTCACTCTCTCTCCCCTTCGCCATTTCCTTCTTTATTGGATCCTCCCCATTCATCTGCATTTAAACGTGCTCCTAGCTTCTTCATTGGAAAAAAAAAGAAAAAGAAAAACAACCTTCACTCCTTCCATCCTAAATCATTTCTAGCAACTAGCGTCTTTTTTTTTTTTAAACTTCTTCAAACCGTGAGCTTTAGTAGAGATCACACACTACTGCACAAATTCCATCTGATCTGATCTACATAGTATTTTTAGAAATCTAAATCAGTCAAGAACACTAAAAGAAAAAAAAACAACAACCCAGAACAATTTGGTTTAAAAAGAAAAAGAAATCTGTTTTCCAATTTGTGAGACAAAAACGTGTGGCACGACGCTCTCCTTACTTGGGGCCTGCCCGCTGGCCGGTCCGCGGCAGACCCCACCGTGCCCTGCGCCCTCACACCCAGCCGGCTTCCCCCAGGTGCTTCACACGCCCGCCCCCCCCCCCCCCCCCCCCCCCCCCCCCCCCGCCACCCTCTGGCAGCTGTGGCCAACTGTGTGTGTGACCGCTGGACTCGGCAAGGTCTTCCTTTCCTCAGAGGCACACTGTAGTTACCTTCCACTCACCTCACACTCTATTGAAACCATTCTTGCCAGGATCACCGATGACCTGTCACAACCGAATCTGACACGCTTTTTGGCTCTTCTCTTGCTTGACCTCTAAACTGCATTTAAACTTGTTGGCCACCGCGGGGGGGGGGGGGGGGCAGGCCACCCCCACCCCCCAGGTCCCCGAGACTTTCTCTCTTGCCTCCTCCTAGAGCCTCCCTGACCTGGCTCTCCTTTCCTTTCTATAGGTTCTTTATCATTCTCCTTGCAAGCTCTTCTCCTCACATTCGTGTGTTGATGTTTCTCAGAGCTTGGTCCTCAGCCCACTGCAGTTCCCACGCTAGTCTTCTTGGGTGACCTCAGCAGACACGCTGCATTATTCTAGACAGGATCATTCTAACAGCCTCAGCCCTGGTATTCCTGCCTCCAATCCATTATCAACACTCCCGTGATAGTCTCTCCCCAAAGCAAATTTGAATATAATACTCAAAACTAGTTAATGTATTTATACTGCCTTTTGGGTCAAGTTCAAATACTTTACAGTGATTTTATCTGACCTTCACCCTCTGGCCCTGCTGCCATCTCCAGCCTCACCTCTCAGTCCTTTTCCTTTTCTCTACATCATGTCTAGCCATGCTGAATTTCTTGCAGTTCTGTGATTCCCCTGGGCCAGGTTTATTTGCTTGGAACCTGTCCCTCTTTCTCTTCATCCACCCAATTCCCACTCCTCACTCAGGCCTTATTCCAACAGACAATTTAGTGAGACTTTGGGGCTACACATCACCAGAACTCCCTGCATCTCCCCACCCTAAGCGCCATTGCATTCTGTTGTAAACAGGTGTGTAAAGTCTAACATGCCTCGGAGCCTCAGGCTCCGGGACAGCATGGACCGGTTCTTAGTCATCATCATGCATGTAGGTATATGTGTGCATATACATGTATGTGTGTATGTATGCATAAGTGTGTCAATACACACAAATGTATTTATGCACATGCACAGACACACACACCAGCATGGTGCATTGAACATAGAAGATATTCAATATTGATAACTTAGTGAATAATCTCACCTCAAAAATTTCTCGAGTTTTTCTCTAGTCTCACAAATATATATACGATCACGATACTCTAAAGCAAATTTAATGTTACCAGGTACAAGGGCCTCATATCTGAAAGATAAGAAAAAAAAGATTGTATAATTAATACGCAGTACTGTAAAAGTAAAATGACAAAAATGTTTCATTTTCTACCCATGCAACTCAAGGAAGGGATAAAAACATTTTCCAGTTAAATAACAGTGACCTTTTGACCCAGACGTTAAGATGGTTACGGGAGCTGCCTTTCCTGAGTAGCGACGCCACCCTCCCCTCCCCCGGGGGCGAGGACCTGCCTGTGGTTTCCGTCCTGATAGGTTACCGGACAGTAGCCCTGCAGCTCCGCACACTTGGGGAATCGGCTCTTCAGCTCCGACTGCGTCAGCCTTTTGGGGATCATGTCAGCAGGTGGGAGTGGATGAGGGGCTAACGGAGGCACATACAATTCTGGGTTCTCCAAAAATTTCTGCAGGAAATGATTACAGCGATAAGACCATTGCAACGGGAGTCCTCTGCCTGTCCAACACCCCGGGGGCTCTCCTGCTGCTCTCCATTTGCAGCAGCACCCCAGTTCCCGGCTGCTCTCTGCTCTGTAGTGACTCCCTCCTGGCGGGAAGTTCCTTAGAGTGATGGACCCAAGGGATGACATCCAAGGTCTCTCCCTACCTCCCTCACTGTTCACTCACTCGCTAATTCACACGTGAAATATTTCTGGAGCTTGTGCTCTGTGCCAGGCACTGGGGGCGTGCCCATCACTTGCTGGCCATCTTCCGGTTGTTCAGTACTAGGAGCTAGCGAGGGGGTGGGGTGGGGGGGGTGTTCTGTTTGGGGGTGGGGAGTGGATTCTCTAGCTTCAGTTAGCACTCTGTAACATGGAGGGGGCCGACCAGATGCATGATCTCCAATGGGACCTCCAGTTTTAAAATTCGGTGACTGCCATTTATGTATGCAGGAAGAAATAAATGTGTCCTTAATAAAGTGATTCAAAAAATTCTTCCTCTTTAGAGGAAAGTAAGATGTTCAGAGGCATCTGATTAGTTTTCAACCATGAACCTTTATCTTCACAAATTATAGACATCCTATTGAACAGATGTGTGTTCTGCTGCATTAAACAGAAATACAGTATACAGATATACAGGGAACCCTAGGGATGAAAAGCTTTTAAAGCACAGGAGAGACATAGGTGAGGTCTTGCTTCTTTTCTGCCAACTGTGACTCCCCTTCTGCACTGTAGGAGCTTAATCCCCTGGATGCCCCACTGTGGGCTGAGTCCTGACGCTCAGTATCCCCTCCATAGATGGGAATCACCATTGGCCTTCCCCAGCTGCTCAGCTGAGGGCCCATCACTGACCCTGAACCGCTGCTGTGTACCACAATATATCTTGGGGTGCAGCCTCAGGACTGGCCTCCGAGTTGCCTCATTGATCCTAATGTCATAGGTTCCAATAATGGGGCTCCTGGTCCCCGGTTCCTGGGTGTTGCCAGCCACACGCACCCCTTCCTATTTGATGAATTCTGAGACAGGCATTTTCTTTCCCTGGTAAATACGTGGAGTTAGGAACAAACTTACATTCAGATTTTCCTGAGAACTCATTTTGTAATAGTGCCCTCTGAACTCTGCGGCAAATTCCAATGAGTCAGTTACAGAGCAATCAACTAGTTCATGTGATTCTGCCAGGCTGATAGGGCAGAATTGTCCAAATTCGCCCAGGCGAGAAATCAGTTCTTGAGGCGTGATACATAACTTGTCGATGCAGGCAGCTTTCCCTATTAGTAACAGAGTAACTATTTTATATATATATATATATATATATATATATATATATATATATATATAACAGTGATTTTAGAAATTAAAATGATTTCTAGTACACACACACACACACACACACACACACACACACACACACGATACAAATGCATATACATTGTAAAATTCCAGGGTAAAAAGTAAAAGTTTCTCTTCACACCTTGATCCTCTCAATTCATCGTAGCTCCTAAGAGTAATCACTGTTGATTTGTATCTTTTTCGGACTTTTTTCTATATGCTTGAATATACACATTTATTTTTTGCATATAGCATTCTTATGCCACTATGCTATAAACCTTATTCTGCAACTTCCATTAGTTAGTTATGGTCTTTGCCATCTTTCCATATCAGTTTATATGATTTACCTAATTTTTTAAGCTGATGCATAGTATTCCATTGTAAAAATATACATATAGTTTACTTAGCCATTTATCTGTTGATGAATGTTTTGGCTGTTTTTAATTCTTATCTATTATAAATTATATATATGTTATGAACCATATATGTGTGTGCATGTGTCTGTCTGCAGACCCACTTAGACACACACATATAAATCTGCTACTTATTTTAACTTTTTCTATGGGGTAGATTTCAAAAAGTGCAAATATTTGTTTGCAAAAAATGTTACTGTGCCCAGATGGCACACGAGAGAAGGGAAGAAATGTTTTTCTGAAAGTGACTAGTTTACCCCATAGAGTATTTAAAAAGCAAGAGCTCAAGGTCCTTCAGTGAACGGGTTTAAGCGTTTTCTCCCCAGTACTGCACCGGAATGGGGATTCTGAAGAAATAAGACATATTATAGAAAATGAAAAATTTTTTCATACATCTTAGTTATAATGAGTAAATTTTGACCCTTTAATATAGTTTGTCAATGGTCCCTTTCACTAGTGATAAGTTTTGCCATTTAAAAATTATTACTATGCCTAGGAAGGTCCTAAATTAACTATAAAATTATGAATCATAAATCATCATAGCTTGTTATGTGACAATGTAAGCAAACAAAATTGATCCTTAGGCTTGGAGCAGTGGTCTACAAGCCAAAGAATGCAGAGGATTGCTGGCAACGCTGGAAGCTAAGAGAAAGGCATGGAACAGATTCTCCCCTCGAGCCTTCAGAGAGAATACGGCCCTTGTAACACCTCGATTTTGAGCTTCTAGGCTCCAGAACTGTGAGAGAATAAGTTTCTCTTGTTTAAGCCACCCAGTTTGTGGTACTTCCTCACGGCAGGCTTAGGAAACTAGAACAATTACGAAAGACCGTGACTTCTGCTTTGGTGGCACTCTTTCTTGCCTTCTCAGCTTGCTCATTTGATGGAACAAAGGTGCCAGGTTGGAAAGGTCTATATGGGAAGGAACTGAAAGTGGTCTGTGGCCAACAGCCAACAAGAAAACTGAGTCCCTCAATCCAACATCCCTCAAGGAACGAGATCTTGTCAACAAAACATCAATGAGTGTGATAGATTCTTTCCCAGTCAGGCCTTCAGATGCGATGGTAATCCTAGACAATACCTTGATTAGGATTGTGAGAGTTCCTGAAGCAGAGAATCCCATTAAACTGTGACTGGAGTCCTGACCCAGAGAAATTGTTTGTATGTGTGTGTGTGTTATTTTAAGTTGCTAAGTTTTGAAATAATTTGTTATGCAGCATAAATTAATATGCTATTCCATCTGTTGCTTATGACACAGATGAAAAAGCTAAGAAGCCCTAATATTCCTTCCCTACAAAGAATATTACACTACTATAATATTATAGTGCCATAATATTATTCTGAAGTGTTATAATGTACAGTACTGTGGTATAATAATATGCTTTATTATTAAAGTATATAGTATTATATAATGCTTTAATATTATACTATATGGTACTCCAGTATTACAATTCTAGCTGTTCTTTAGCTCAGATGTGCTGAACCTCACCAATCCTGATAGGTGTAGTGACAGGGTAATTTAGAATCACATAGTTTATGTCCTAAAGATACTCAAATATCTCTTATTCTGTATTCTTTCTTTTTTTTTTTTAAGATTTTATTTATTTATCTGACACAGAGATCACAAGTAGGCAGAGAGGCAGGCAGAGAGAGGAGGAAGCAGGCTCCTTGCTGAGCAGAGAGCCTGATACGGGGCTCCATCCCAGGACCCTGAGATCATGACCTGAGCCGAAGGCAGAGGCTTAACCCACTGAGCCACCCAGGAGCCCCATCTTCTTCTGTATTCTTGATGACATCTGGTAATGTCCATATATCTTAATCTGGAATGTGGCAGAATGAGGAGGAATCTCTTTAACCTTCTAGCCCTGACCTTGCTCCATCTCATTAGTCAGAGTAAACTTTGCCCTCTGATAGCAGAGGATCATCTGAATAGCATACCAGGAAGTGTGGAATGAAAACAACAACAACAAAAAAGTCAAAACTAAATTTAAACAATCAGATACAGGTTAGATTATTATTAGGTGGAAGTTAGAGCAGAATATCAATAAAGTTGACCTCTGTTAGATTAAACTATTCAAGGCAGAGGCAAGTATACATGGAATAATGAAGTGGATACCGTGGCACCTCATGCAGACCCCGCTCAGGGCTGATGCCACTGTCTCCCAGAGCCTGGGAGCATCAGTGCTGATGGGTCTCATGGTCACAGGCACTTGGAATTGCCCATCTGTCACTGGTTAACCCCTTCCTAGAGTACCTGTGGTCAACGGGAGGTTAATGGAGGGATATAGAGCCTGGCTCCTCCCCTCCGTTGGGAAATTCTGAAGGTCCACCCTAGCTCCAGGGCTTCCCTATTGGATCTGCTGAAGCCTTCCTTCTCACCACAGGGCAGGTCAGTTTTTCCTTCTGTCCACTTCTATTGTCCTCGCCCCCCACAGGTGTATCTCCTGATTAACACACAGGAAGCCCAGTGAGTTTAAATTTCAGATGAACAATGAAGAGTTTTTGGTATAAGAATGTCCTATGCAATATTTGGGACATACTTACACTAAAAACTTATTTGCTATTTATCTGAAATTAAAATTTAACTGGGCATTCTGTATTTTTGGTTGATAAATCTGGCAACTCAAATCCTGAGAATATTTTCTGATGAAGCTTCTGCAGACAACTTTTAATCTTATTTAGTCTTGAGTCTGTTTCCAGGGAACTCAGTCTAAGGTAGGGAGGAGGGTGAAATAGGATAACAGAAAGATGAATGAGGCACAAGTTTTGCTTTCAAAGTCTGCCATAGAGTGTTTTACAAGTGTGATGCTTTCCAAAACTTTTTGCGAGTAGGTTTCTAAAAACCCAATTCTTTCTTCTCTTGTACTCATCATGCCTTGTAATCTTCAGGTGAAAAGAAATCCCCAGTCTTCAGACAAAGAGAAACTAGAGATCCTGATTATACCCAAATAATGAAGCTAATCAAGATTTAATGATGCAGAATCCTCACAGAATTCTTCCTCGTATAAAATTCTCTTAGTCACATTGCTCTCATACCTCATTATATCTTCTCTGTAGTCCCACAGTTAAACAAAGTCACTAACCAGATGTCTGTGAGAACCCTACAACTCAATTCTTTAGAGTCATCACTCTTTTTAGAGATATCAGATATAGGTAACTTTCCTTCTATTTTATGTATATTTAGAGAAAAGTCAAGAAACTGACAGGAATATATAATCGAGCATTTTCTTCATGAATTCCAAATATATATTAAAAGCCATTTTATGCCCAAGTTTAACTTTTTATAGACTCTGCACTTATGTAATACCATAATATAAATACCAAAAAATAGCTTTAATTCTAGATTCGTAAACAAAATTTTGCCGAGTGTCATTCCGTAGCCCACTACTCTCATGTAACTAGCACTTTTGAAACTTAGCTTCTTAAATGGCTTTCCAAACACTATAAACTCTTCTAGTGAGAGGCCATGCATTATTTTTATGTGCTATGTTCACACAGGAACTCAATAAACGATAGCTTGAGTAGTAGCAGTCATTTATGAGAACAGTATACATGCCCACAATAATTGGCTAGTACCATATACTTAAAAGACTGATTAAGATTGTGGGAACAAATGTTAAAATTGAATGAATTCTGGTAATATGGGTCAGGCATGTGTAGACTTTCAAGTAATATTTTATTCTATTTTAACAATTTAATGTTTTCTTACCTGCTTTTATTCTTTCCAGGTATATCTGCATATGTTTATTCACCATTTGAACTTTCTTAATGACTTCATTCCATACCCACCATTTGCTGTGAAATCCATCAATCACATACCAATTCTGGTGCTGTTCTTGATAATATTTCCTAATCTCATCAATATTTTTGCGGTATTTTGAGTTTTTGACAGCTGTAATCTGTGTGCTGTTGTGCAGTGGATAAGGCAAACTAATAGAGAAACAGAGTGGATGGAAAAAACTGTTAAAAATACACTTTTTTCTGGATGATTAAAGTTTATTCCTTTATCATTGCTTTCATCACATACGTTACCTTTGTTCCTTTTTTTTCTCCAGGAACAATCTTTTGAAAATCTCCTTGAAAGGCACATCCAACTCAAAGATGATCATGGGGATGACTGACCTAGCTTCCGAGAGACTCACTTGATACTTAGATACAGGGTAGCCATCGATGACAACACTAACAAGGAAAAACATGAAAATAATTCCAGATTTCTTTTCTCTCCTATCTTTCTTCCTGTCTTCTAGAACCAGTCTATCTCTTTAGGAATAGTCTCTTGCTCTTTCTTTTGTAACTCCACTTAGCTTCTTTGCACTTTGTGCTCTTTGTCTCTGTATTTTTAACCTCAGTTAGCCCAAGAGCCAGAGGTAGGGTGGCATGCGAAGAGACACAGCTCTGAAGTCATGCACTTGGCATCACAGAGCTAGGCTTGGGCAGAACTCAAGAGGGAACACACGTAATACCTTGAACATTGTGTTATTCAGTTGGTGCTTTTATCCTAAGCATGAAACAGTGGAAAGAATACAGGCTTCAGAGGCAGACAGACTTAGATTTGAGACCTAGCTTGACCTCTTTGAGTCTCAGTTTTCAGTAAAATAGGGGAAATGATACTTAACCCTGCGAGTTGTCAGACTTACAGATCCAGTATGTAAAGCAACTAGAATAGGTTCTGGCACAATAAATAGTATCTTAGTAAGAGATTAAGCAAATATAGGAAAACAATTGTGCTCTAAGCTTGCTTTTATAGTAACGTTCTATGGGAAGGCTGGAGGGTGGTGGTGGGAGGAGAGATGGGGAGTTGGTTAGAGGACCCCTGTGATATCTGGGAGAGAATCATCCCATCAGGACCCATCACGCTTCTGAGCAGAAATGACAGAGAATTTAAGTTAGTCCAACAATCTGAGATAATGAGAGTATAACTATCACACTGAGAGGAGGAATAAAGGGTGTCTGTTCATTCTGAGAGGATTGCCCCTCCAAGTCAGGAAACACCCTCTGAGGTGGGAGCAAGCTGGGCCTGCTGGCTGCTGGTCGTCAGGAAGGCGGGTCTAGAGGAAATTGCAGGATCCCCTTACTAAGTGTTCTCCAGAAAAGTCTCTAGGCACGAGTTCTAAGTTTCATGGCAGAGGGGATTGTAAAGTAATGGAGTCAAGCAAACCTACTAGAGACTGTTTTGTGCCATGGTTGTGTTTTGGGGTTTTCAAAATAGAGAGGAGCTCAATTTCTTCACTTGTGAAGGGTCGCTTGAGTGGCCCTCAAGATTAGAAAAATTCAGGATGATTGGCCAGTCACTGTCCTGGTATTTAGGTGAAATAAAAGCCTTATGACTCAAGATTGCCTTCACAGAGATCCTTTGTGTGCAAAGCTGCATGCCAGGGGGGGAGGTAACTCAGTTTGTGGGAGTCCTAGGGCCTTCTCTGGGGGAAAAAATCTGACACCTCAGAATCTGCTCTTCATAACGCAGATTAGAAGAACTTTCCTAAGTCTTGGTTAAGGACTGGTAGCAGGGAAGGGCTAAAAGCCTCTTAACACAAGCTTGAGTAAATCGGTGGGATTCTAGGTCAGTGACCTGGGCTCAAGAGCAGGGCATTAGGCTGCACTGGCTTTTACACCTGGGTATGACCAGTGGCTACACTGGGTGAGTAATGGTTGAACAGAGGATTGTAAACTGAAGAGGGCCCTCGGGTCCAAATGTAGCATTAAGGGAGGGCCACTGCTCCCTGTGCAGGGAGCTGGGCCACTGAGAGACTGTCTCCATTATAACAATACCTTCTAGGGGCCAGGGGAGGGCCACTCCTTCATCAGCCCATGGAGCAGTGAGGAGGTCTACTAGATGTTGCAAGTCACACTGGCCCCCTTGGTTGGCAGCGTAAGCCCTGAGACTCTTGGACAACACAGGGGTTGCTGCAGTGACGGAAATGGCCGGCTTGCTCTTTTGCTATTTGAGTGTTCAAGCCAAGTTTTAACCTGACTGAAAATTAAAATATATAACCATGTAGGTGCCTAAGGTGTGAGAAGTAGACCATACCCTTTACAAGAGCTTTAAACCTTGTTGAAGATGAGTGTTTTAAGTTCTGGCAGTAAATCTTGAAAGAAGTCTTTAACTCCATCCCCACCCCCACTTACCCTGCAGTGTTACATATACTTTCCATCAGACAGATTTCTAAGGCTTGAATAGCCAGTTCATCAGGTGCTGTCATTCCTTTATGAAGATGCCAATTTAGCATGAGCGCTAGCTCCGTGTCTGGTTGGCTGTTTAAGATATAGCGCAAGGCTTCTCCTATTGACAGACGCTTTAAGCCATATTCGCTTGAAATTTTTTGGGCAACTGGAAAACATTAACACTTTAAACTTATTCCACTTCACAGATTCATTAGTTAACCTTATTTCTAACTTCTGGCGAACTGACATCTACAGTGAGCTAGCTAAGGTTCACATTCCCAGAAGAAAATTTGAAAATTACAATTGTTATATTTTATTGAATTAATAGTGTACAAGGTCAGTCATTATTAAGACTTCAAGCATGTGGCTGACAGGTGTGGTTCATGAGCCAACTCTGTGGATTTTTCTCATAACCAAACTGACATTTAAGTGTCTTCTTCCTTCTGCATGAGGTAGCAACAATTTTGAGAACTTTACATGGCATCCTATGTGTACTATTATATTTGGTATCATGTCCAAAATAATAATCTAAATGCTCCTGTGTCATGGGAATGCACCATTTCCTTGTCTGTCCATTTATGGACTCCATGCTGCAATCAGAATAGCATACCCCTAAACAGTTAGCTCTCAGTTAATCCTATACGAAACAATTTTTAAAAGATTTTTTTAAAGATATTTATTTGTCAGAGAGAGAAAGAGAGAGAGTGAGCAAGCATGCACAAACAGGGGAACAGCAGGCAGAAGGAGAAGCAGGCTCCCCACTGAGCAAGGAGCCTGATGCAGGACTTGATCCCAGGACCCTGGGATCCTGACCTGAGCTGAAAGCAGACACTTAACTGACTGAGTCACCCAGACATCCCTAAAGATTTTATTTATTTATTTATTTGACAGAGAGAGAGAGAGAGAGAGAGAGCACACAAGCAGGGGAGTCGCAGGCAGAGGGAGAGGGAGAAGCAGGTTCCTCGATGAACAAGGATTCTGACGCAGGGCTTGATCTCAGGACCCTGGGATCATGACCTGAGATGAAGGCAGACACTTAACCAACTGAGCCACCCAAGTGCCTCCTGTATGAAATAATTTTAAACAATTATAATAGTGTACCTGACATTTATTTTTTTAATCTTCAAAAAAGGTTTTATTTATTTATTTATTTGAGAGACAGAGCATGCACAAGTAAGGGGAAGGGCAGAAGGGAGGGAAAAGGAGAGAGAGAATCTCTCCAGCAGACTCCTCACTGAGCACAGAGCCCAGTGTGGGGCTTGGTCTCATGACCCTAAGATCATGACCCGAGCCAAAATCAAGAGTTGGATGCTTAACTGACTAAGCCACCCAGGCGCCTCATACCTGACATTTTAATAGCAATTTACAGTTCATGAAGCAATTTTTCTTCTTCTTTATTTGGTATTTTCAACCATTCCATTAGATGGGTAGAATGGATACTGAAATTCTAATTTTATAGATGAGAGGACTGACGCCCACTAAGATGGAATAATTTGTCCAAGGTTACATAGATGTTGCTCTTGGTTGAAAGAGGACTCACTTTGACCTTTGCTTCTCCTAAATGAGACCATAGGCAATGGCTTCCAGTAACTGTTAAAAGTAGGCATGCTCTGTAGTGGTTTATATACCCTGCCTTATCATGTCTGGAGACAGCAGAGTGTAGAGAACACTGAGAGAGCCCATCCTATCTTATATGGAATGCAGATTCACTGACCACAGTCAGGGCCACCCCAAAGGGAAGCCCCTGTGAGAGCCACAGAGCCCTTAATCTCAGCTTTGCCACAAATGCTGGAATCAGATTTTTTTAGGTCTAATAATAATAAAACTTCTATAGCTTGATATCTTATTAAAAATTCACCTCTATTTCAACAAAGAAATGAAAAATCAAAACAATATGGTATCGACACAAAAACAGACACATAGATCAATAGAACAGAATAGAGAGCCCAGAAATAAACCCACATGTATATGGTCAATTAATTTATGACAAAGGAGGCAAGAATACACAATGGGGATAAGACCTTCTCTTCAATAAATGGTGTGGTGAAACCTAGACAGCTATATGCAAAAGGATAAAACTGTATCAGGAATATATTTGCTGCAGCCACTGTTGAAAACAGTGTGGAGGTTCCTCAAGAAGTTAAAAATAGAAATAGCATACAATTAAGTAATTCCACTGCCGGATATCAAAAACACTAATTTGAAAAGATATACGTACCCCTGTACATATTTTTTAATTTTGGATGGGGAGAGGTGCCGCCGGGAGGCATCACAGGTGGTATTTTTTGTGTTTACTGCAGCATTATTTACAATAGCCAAGATATGGAATCAAGTAAGTGTCCATTGACAGATGAGTGGAAAAAAATGTAATGCATGTGTGCACCTGCACGTGCACACACGCACAAACACACACAAAGGAATATTACTCTGCCATAAAAAGAATAAGATCTTGCTATTTTCGACAACATGGATGGATCCAGAGGGTATTATGCTAAGTAAAATAAGTCAGATGGAGAAAGACAAATACTATTAGGATTTCACTTATATGTGGAATCTAAAAAGCAAACGAACAAACAAAAAACAGAAATAGACTCATAAATACGGAGAACAAACTGATGGTTGCTAGAGGAGGGAGATTAGGGGATGGGTGAAATAGGTGAGGGGGATTAAGAGGCACACAAAAAAGTAAGTGAATAATCAGATTGTTTTATCTACATTTTCACTTTTTGCTCTGGTTGAGGGATCTTATTTTACAGGTCAGTGGATTTGGTTTTTTGGGGAAATAAATGTTTGTGAACATTAAAAAAAATTTTTTTTTTTTTTAAGAGAGACAGAGCGCACACACAAGTGGCAGGGGTCAGGGAGAGAGTAAAAGGAGAGGGGGAGAGAGATTCTCAAACAGGCTCCACGCCCAGCACAGAGCCAGCTACAGGGCTCAATCTCATGACCCTGAGATCATGACCTGAGCTGAAATCAAGAGTTGGACACTTAACCAAATGAGCCACCCAGGAGCCCCTATGTTTGTGAATGTTCAGAATATGAATATTAAAGACTCTTCCATCATGTTAAGAGGTTTAAATGGGCAAAAGAAACTTTTTGAACGGAACACAAAACTCCCTTTTATTATTCCTGGTGACAAATTTATCTTTGACCTTATCTCTCCCCTTCATTCTCTATTCAGTCAGTCATTAAGTCCAATTGTTTTCCTTTGAAATATCTCCTGTATCTGCCCTTTCCATTTATTCTCATTGCAACCAACCATTGCTCATGTTGTTATATCATCTTGAAATACCACAACCAATCTTTTGTTGGGCTATTGGCCTTAAAAAAAAAAAAAACGCAGTCCAAAGTCACGCAAAATTCAAACATTATGGGGATATAGCTTACCAAATGCCCTTTTCAACAGTGATTAAGACAATGGATTTTTACTCTTTAAATTATTAGCACAGTAGATTACATTTCAATTTTTAAAAATCTTATATTAAAATATTTTATATAATTTTTATGCTAATATAATATTAATATATTTTATTTTACTATATTTATAAGTGATATTAATTTGTAATTTATTTTCTTGTATTATTTTTGTTAGGTTTTAGTAACAGAGTTTTGCTAATTTAAAAATCAGTTTGTATTCTTTATAACTTTTTGGATATATAGATAATAATTTAGCCCATATAAATATTTGATTATATTTATTAAGGATTATACTCCTTAATTAAAAAAAACACTGGAAATAAATTGGGAAACTCAGTGTCTTTTTTCCCTGCTGTGAAAAAGCTTACAAAAACACAGGAATTATCTCCTGATTTTTTAATTCTTTGAAAGTTTCATATAATTATTCTCTAATACTGATTGATCCTGGACTGTTTTGGAATGGGATTATATTTTGAATGACTTCTCTTCAATAGTTATTATCCTATTTAGGTTTTCTCTCTCTTTTTGAGTGAATTTTGATAGTTGGTTTCCTGGAGAAGTGGCAGTAGCTTCTAGGAGATTCTTTTATACCTAAGAATAACAAAGGCCACAGCAATAAGAGAAAGGATAAAAACCCATGACCATTTCAATAGACACAGAAAAAGCATTTAACAAAGTACAACATCCATTTATGATAAAAACCCTCAACAAAGTAGATTTAGAGGGAACATACCTCAACATAATAAAGGTTTTATATGAAAAACACACATCATACTCAATGGGGACAAATCATTGAGGGGAGAACTTTTCCCCTGAAGTCAGGAATAAGACAAGCATGTCCACTCTCACCACATTTTTTTAAAAATTTTTATTAACATATAATGTATTATTTGCCCCAGGGTACATGTCTGTGAATCGTCAGGCTTACACATTTCACAGCACTTTACAGCACATACCCTCCCCAATGTCCACAACCCAGCCACCCTGTCCCTACCCCCCCGCCTCC
>CM053608.1:44177683-44206260 GCA_028646535.1 Procyon lotor | reverse complement strand
CATACTGTTTTCCAGAGTGGCTGTACCAGCTTGCATTCCCACCAACAGTGTAGGAGGGTTCCCCTTTCTCTGCATCCTCGCCAACATCTGTCATTTCCTGTCTTGCTAATTTTAGTCATTCTGACTGGTGTGAGGTGGTATCTCACTCTCACTACATTTTTAAAAAGATTTTTTATTTATTCATTTGAGAAGAGAGATCAAGCAAGAACATGAGCAGGGGGGAGCGTCAGAGAGTGAGAGAGAAGCAGACTCCCACCTGAGCAGAGTGCCCAGCTTGGGGCTCAATCCCAGGACCCCAGGATCATGACCTGAGCAGAAGGCAGACCCTTAACCGACTGAGTCACCCAGGTGCCCCCGTTCTCACCATTTTTATTCAACATAGTACTGGAAGTCCTAGCCATAGCAATCAGACAATAAATAGAAAGGAATAAAAGGGATCCAAATTGGTAAGGAAGAAGTAAAACTTCACTGTTTACAGATGACGTGATACTTATTATATATAGAAAACCATAAAGACCCCACCGGAGAACTATTAGAATTGATAAATGAATTTAGTAAGGTTACAGGATACAAAATCAATGTATAGAAATCTGTATTATTTCCATACACCAGTAATGAAGCAGCAGAAAGAGAAATTAAGAAAACAATCCCATTTATAATTGCATCAAAAATAATAACATACCCAGAAATAAACTTATTCAAAGAGGTGAAAGACCTGTACTCTGAAAACTATAAAACGTTGATGAAAGAAATTAAAGATGACACAAACAAATGGAAGGATATTTTATGCTCATGGATTGGAAGAACAAATATTGTTAAAATGTCTCTAGACATAGAGATTTAATGAAATCTCTATCAAAATGCCAACAGGATTTGTCACAGAACTAGAACAAGCAATCCTAAAATTTGTATGGAACCACAAAAGATCCCCAATAGCCAAAGTAATCTTGAAAAAGAAAAACAAAACTGGAGGCATCACAATTCCAGACTCCAAATTATATCACAAAGCTGTGGGAATCAAAACAATATGGTACTGGCATGAAAAAAAACAGATCAATGAAACAAATTAGGAAACCCAGAAATAAACTCACATTAAATAGTCTTTATTTGTCAATCTTTGACAAAGCAGGAAAGAATATGCAATGGGAAAAAGACAATCTCTTCAACAAATCATGTTGGGAAAACTGGGTAGCTACATGCAAAAGAATGAAACTGGACCCCTTTCTTACACCATACGCAAAAATAAACTCAAAATGGATTAAGGACCTAAATGTGAGACCTAAAACCATAAAAATCCTGGAAGAGAGCACAGGCAGTAATTTCTTTGACATTGGCCCTAGGAACATTTTTGTAGTTATGCCTCCAGAGGCATAGAAAACAAAAGGAAAAGTAAACTATTGGGACCGTATCAAAATAAAAAGCTTCTGCATAGCAAAGGAAGCAACCAACAAAACTAAAAGACAACCTATAGAATGGGAGAAGATACATATAAATGACATATCCAATAAAGGATACAAATATATAATTGAATACAAATTATATAAAGAAGTTATACAGTTCCACACTCAAAAAACAAATAATCCAATTAAGAAATGGGCAGGAAACATGAACAGACATTTCTCCAAAGATGTACAAATAGCCAACAGACACATGAAAAGATGCTTAACAACACTCAACATCAGAGAAATGCAAGTCAAAATCACAATGAAAAAAGTGAAAAAAAAAATCACGATGAGACATTACCTCGCACCAGTCAGAACGGTAAAACACAAGAAATAAGTGTTAGCAAGGATGTGGAGAAATAGGAATGCTTGTGCTCTGCTGGTGGGAATGTAAACTGGTGCAGCCACTGTGGAAGACAGTATGGAGTTTCCTCAAAAAATTAAAAATAAAACTACCCATGATCCAATACTTGCACTCTTGAGTCTTTATCCCCAAAGTACAAAAGCTCTAATCAAAAGGATACATAAACCCCTATGTTTATTGCAGCATTATTTACAATAGTCATGTTATGGAAGCAGCCTAAGTATTCATTGATAGATGACTGGATACCCTTGATCTTAGCCAAAAGGCTGAGAAGCGATTGATAGATGAGTGGATATAAAAAAGAGGTGGTACACAAACACTGGAATATTAGTCATAAAAAGGGACAACATCTTGCCATTTGTAACAACATGGATAGATCTACAGAGTATAATTCTAAGCAAAGTAAGCCAGTCAGAAAAAGACAAATACTACATGATTTCACTGATATGTGGAATTTAAGCAACAAAACAAACAAACAAAAGAAAAAAGAAAAAAGACACAAACCAAAAAATTGACTCTTAACTACAGAGAACAGATGGTTTCCAGAGGAAAGGTGGGTGGGGGGACGGGTGAAACAGGTGAAGGGGACTAAGAGTACACTTATCTTGATGAGCACTGAGTAATGCATGGAATTATTGAATCACTATATCGTACACTTGAATATAATACTGTATGATAACTACATTGGGATTAAAACAACAACAACAACAACAAAGGCAAAAACATATCCTTACCTGTAGTTTTCCCAGATTTTGGAGGTCCCAGAACTACAATCCTAATGGGCATGGTAGGCTTGGGTTTGGGCTGGCGGATATATTTGATGGGGTTCTTCATAAATTTTTCTTTAGTTTCCTTACTAGATAAAAAATAAATATACTGACGATGGATTACAGCATGGACTGGATTCTCTGAAGTTTCAATTGGTTTGATTGTCTCTCCTTCACTTAGCTGCAGTATATACACAATTGAATTCAATAGATTTAGGTTATTCAGCATTTCCCCCAAATGCATTTGAACAAATTTGTAAAATAAGAAAATCTTACAGTATATAAAACTAATTATAGCCAAATATTATTATTAAAGACTGTGTAAAAAGAATACACTATTTTATACCTGCATGCAATTGATGAAATCTTAACTAGCTTTCAGTTTATGACAATTATAGTTCTCCTATTTCCTTTATAATGTATTTAGTGTGTTTTGCCAAGGAGTGTAAAATTGCTTGCATATATTCATGGGCCAATTTATCCTCACCAACAGGTCCATTTGTAAGGTGGTGTTATGGATGGAAATGTGTTCCCTACAATTCATAGCTTGAAGCCCTACACCCCAAAGTGACTGTATTTGGAGATGGGGCCCTTAAAGAGGTAATTAAGGTTGAGATCGTAAGAGTGGGGTCCTATCCATATCCAGTAGACTTGTGTCCTTATATGAAGAGGAAAGGACACCAGGTGTGATAAGTGCAGAGGAAAGGTCATGTGCGGACATAGTGAGAAGGTGATCATCTGCAAGCCAAGAAGAGAGGTCTTTCCAGAAAACTGTCCCTGCTGGCACCTAGATCTTGGATTTCCAGCCTTAGAACTGTGAGAAAATAAATTTCGTTGTTTGAACCTCCACATCTGTGGTACTTTGTTATGGCAGCCTGAGTAGAGTACTACAGGCGGGGTCCTGGGTTAACTTTAGGGGCATAATGGTAGGACAGATCCCTCAGGCTTCTTATCCACATTTTATATAGGCAAAATCCCACTCACATAAACATCAAGAGCAATCACAAAAGGGAAAAATACCTAAAAGGCTGCTTAAGGTATAGGTATGGAATGGAGTGGGAGGAATAGTCCACATATTTGCATCAGGTCAAGATGAGAACTGGGTAATTAATTGATGTTAGGTTTGGGTATCTTTTTTTAGAGCATCAGATGGCCAAGTATCAGCTCATACTTGACAAAGTAGGGGTGAAGCAGTACGTTTCGATATTGGTCCTTTACCAGAGCTACAGCAAGACAGTTGTCACAGGTCAATGGTATTGTCAACATCAACATTTTTGGGCTGGAGTAAATGCTAGGTATTTACTAGAAACACAGGGGTGGTGTGGGAATGTCTGCTGTATGTCTTATATTTTGTAATTTAAAAAAAGCTGGAAGTCTAATGATTCCATTTCAAATACCCAAATTGGGAGTCCTTACAGTAGTTTCTGCTATTATTCAAAATACATAGCAAATCCCTTCTCCCCTGTAGGTCAGACTACACATAGTGTCATCAAATCAGAAATATCAAATTTGGCTCAGTTAGTTAGGGGGCTGCCTTTGACTCAGGTCATGATCTCAAAATCCTGAGATCAAGCCCCACATCGGGCTCCCTCCTGAGCTGGGGGTTGGAGGTTTGCTCCCTCTCTCTGCCCCTCCCCAACATTCATGCTTTCTCTCTCTCTCTCAAATAAATAAAATCTTTTTTAAAAAATGTCATGCACTCAGGAAGATTCAAACAGCCTTGAAAAATGCTTATTTAAATGCTTAAACCCTTCCTATGACATGTATTCCTTTCTCTACAAGGCATTTTGTGTGATCCTGTTATGTTTGGACATGAGTCCTTTCTCCCTAAATGGGGTTCTGACTTTGTCTGCTTCCTCCCCTTTCTTCTTATCTCAGAGAGAAGGGGATGACTATCTTTCAAAAGCTTTCTAGGTGATTTTAATACATGCTTAACTCTATCTAATTCTCTATGGAGGGCATTGTCATATGTCTCTATATTCCAGCATGATATTTGAAAATGTTTGGCATCCCATGGTTAAGATAAAGAAGATGGCACAATTAAGTAAAACCGAAATTGATTGTGTCAATATCAACCAAGAAGGAGGTTTCAAGTAAATGCACATGGCTCCATTTTGGATCCCATCTTCCAAAATACTTTTTATCAGTGACCAATAACAGTAATACATATTAATAACAGCTATAAGTTTTACTGAGCACTTACAAAAAGCCAAACACTGTTGTAAGCACTTTATAATAATTAACTCATTTAATCATTGTAACAATATTATAACGTAGGGACTCTTCTTCTTCTCATTATGCAAATGCGAATGACTCAGAGAGGTTAAGTAATTTTGTCCAAGGTCATTCGTCTAATAAGTAGTGGTTTTGAACCTCGGCAATCTGGCTCCAGAGGCCATGACCTTCTCTACTGTGCTATATCATTGATGGAAATAAAAAGGTACGTGGGGTCAAGTGAACAAGTCACTATCACATGACATTTTTAAATTGTTTATAATACTTAATATTATCTCTCAAGAACATATTTGTTTGTTTACTATTGCCTATCATCCCTCCCCAATCCAAGTAGAATATAAGTTGGAAGACAAAAGAAACCTTGTCTGTTTTGTTCACTACTGTATTCCCAGGGACTAGAACAGTGGCTGGGATATTCTTGGTTGAGATTTGTTGAAAATCATCCCACATTTGAGGTTACTGAATTCCAACTGGATTTAATCTGTCCACACTGCATAAAAATATGGTCCTTAGGAATGCTTGTTATGAACATCAATGTCGCATTCTGTATCATGTCTCACATTTTCCAGAGGACTTTATATTCTTGTATTTGATCACAGTGGCCTGGTGGCATTATTCTTTCATCTTAAAGGTAAGGAACCAGACAGGGTCTTAGTACAGAATAGGTCTTAGTATAGGGTCTGAGACCCTGGGTCCAGTAAAGAATCAAAGAGATTAAATGACTTGCATAAAATTAGGTGGCAAATTAGTACCAGAGCTTAGCCCTTTAGACGTGTGATTTGAAAATATTTCTACTATCCATCTTCAACTACAAAATTAAAACCAACTTGGAATTGTGTTATCTCTACAGAAGTAGATAAAAGAAATTAAACCCTTTGATTATGTTTCATACTGCAGAGATAAAACAATCACATATTTTTATAGCAAGGTAAGAGTACTGTACAATGCTTACGATTTTTGAAGTTATACTGTCTTCTTCTTAGATATACTTTAAAAAATAAAAGAAAGAACACAGCTTTTAGGTGCATTTGCTGCATTACCTTTACAGGATCCCAGTAGCCAAATGAGCTTATATACTTATAGGTATAGTTGAGCATTTTCTGGGCAAGGTGTGATGATATTGGATAACATTTTTCAAAAATGCTCTCACGATTCTCCACCAGTGGTTGCAGTTTCATATTCATATTATATTTTACAATGTGAATTTTCCGAGCTCCATTAATGAGAATTACTGGTACCAAAAGCTTCTCAAATTCATCCTGATGAAAAAAACCATAAAATCAAATATTTTTAATGGGACGAAATCTGGTCACAGCACATAGACATTGCTGGTAACAGAATGCTTTAGTCAAAAAAAAAAAAAAACAAAACCAAATATTTTTCAGTTTTTAAGTGGCTGCGTGCTCAAAAGCTAAAACTTTTGACTCTATGTGGCTTCCATGTTGCCCTTGCTTTATTAATTTGTTTTCATAATTGCAAGTGGTGCTGGCAAAAGGAAAGAGAGTCCTAAAATACACATTTCTTTTGAAATGTTAAAAAGAAACCAAGACATAAATCAAATATTTGTTCCATTCTTAAATGTTACATTTTGAATTATGAAAAATGAAGAAAGAGTAATAACCTGTATTGCTTGCAAATTATTCATTTCTGCTTCAAATTTTTCTCCCAGTTCACCTCTCAGGCGCTCAAGTGCATCAATTTCCTGTTCTTCATCTTCCTCACTCATCCCTTCCTCATCTTTTGGAAATTCATCTTCAAGGATGTTGTCGATATCATCTTCATCTTCTTCAGGCTCTTCTTCACTGAAATCTTCATCTTCTTTGCCAGTCTAAGGAAGAACATATTCTCTTCTACTACGTATATAAAGTATGCAACAAATGACTCTGCTAACTAGTCATTTGGAATATTTTATGTAACTGGATATTGGTTGATATGGCACGGCAACATTTTTGGCGACATTAAAATTTTAAATATCTGGCATCCAGAAATTTAATCCCTTCAAGACTCTGACACTGGGGCGCCTGGGTGGCTCTGTGGGTTAAAGCCTCTGCCTTCAGCTCAGGTCGTGATCTCAGGGTCCTGGGATCGAGCCCCACATGGGGCTCTCTGCTCGGTGGGGAGCCTGCTTCTCCCTCTCTCTCTGCCTGCCTCTCTGCCTACGTGTGATCTCTCTCTGTCAAATAAATAAATAAAATCTTTAAACAAACAAAAAAACAAAGACTCTGATCCGATAGTAAATACATAAACAGGATAGTAAATGCTACTTATGCCTATGGTTGTGATAAAGTTGCATTTATTTAGAGCTTTTATCTCAATTCTAGTTAATTAATATACAGGTGTACAATACAGTGATTCAACAATTCTATACATCAGTGGTGCTCATCACAACATGTGCACCCCTTAATCCCCATCATCTGATTAACCCATTCCCCCACCCACCTCCAACGCTGGTAACCATCAGTTTGTTCTCTGAGAGTTTGTTTCTTCTTTGTCCCTCGCACCCTCCAGGTGGTTGATACCTTCACTGCTGTCGAGGTGGGGGGCTCAGGAGTTCTTGGTGGGGTGCCAGCTTCCTCTTCCCCATCACAGGTTTCTGGTGCTCAAGAATGGCACTGGCTCTGCAAAGGCAGCCATGTGCAGATCTGGGCGGTACTTGGTTCTTGTGGATCCTGTGCCTGATGCTGCTGATGGTGGCCCATACGTTCTGGTTAATGGTGGTCCACATGTAGGAGGTGGCGTGTTTTCAAAGGCCAGATCTCTGCTTCCTGACCACCAGTATGCTTTTGTGGTGGGCTGGTGGCTTCACACCCACAGCCTTGCAGGGAAGCAGCCTCTTTGGCGGAAGGGGTTGTGAGCCTTCAGGTTATTGGGCTGGGGGCGCTGTGTGTCTGCTTGTTCCTCTTGATCAGGAAGCTGGAGTGGATCCACAGGACCATCCATTGCAGGTGGGTGGACAGGGCGCCTCTCACTACTGCCATGGAAGTCAGAAAGAGCAAGAGTCTCCTTTTTGATTTGTTTCTTTTTTTTTTCCTTTGCTCGTTTGTTTTGTTTCTTGAATTTTACATGAGTGAAATCATACGGTATTTATCTTTCTCTGACTTATTTCACTTAGCATAATACCCTCTAGCTCCATCCATGAAAGTTATGTCCTTGATAGTCTTCAATAACAATATTTAATGGAACTTAAAGAGAATAAACCATTCACTAGCTATGTTAGCTTGGACAAGATCAGTTTCCTCATCTGTAAAATAGGAATAATAAAAGTACCTATCCTACAGGGATGGTGGGAGCATTAAATTATTTAATACATGCAAAGCCCTTACCTTAGAAAAGTCTTGAGCAGATGGTAAGCATGAAATGATAGCTATTAATGCTATTATTGTGGCATTATAGCTATTATTTACTTTATATAAAGCACTGTACTAACAGAACGGTATGTGCCCATTATTATAGCCCATCTGAAGAAAGAAGAATAATACATAAATGATTATTAAAGACCATGGCAGGTTATTGGCACTAAGTAGTGCTGCACAGGCTTTAAAATTTATCCTCCTGCCCTGTCTCCACACTCTTCTCCCTGAAGTATTCCTTGTATCAGTTGGAGCACTGCTTTCTGGTTGGAAACCTGGAAGTTTTCTGAACCCCTTGCCCTGCATCATTGCTCAGCCAGTATCCAAGGACTGTAATCCTAAACTATGCCTTAGACTTTCCTTTCCGGTACTGCCCCGCTGTTTGCCCTTTCCTTATCTCTTGCCTGCAATCTCGGGCTTAGCTCCCTGTTTCCTAATCTTTCTACTGATAAGACCCTGGTTCCTTTAAAGACTACTTAAGAGATGGGATTTGGCCTTGCAGGTGCAAGGAGGAAGGTGAGAGGATAAGGTCCCTCCTTGCTCTGCTCCCAGGCTCCTCTCTCTCCAAAGGGAATTTGGCTATGGGGTGGTGTTTTTCAGTTCTGGTTCTTTTTTATTTGAATTTTGAAACCACTTGGTTCTCTCGCTCCTTTTTCCTTTTCCTTACACTGATTAAAAAAAAAAAAAGTCCTGAGATTTGATTTTCTAAGGATCACTGGAAGTATGGTGGGATGAGTCTACACTATAAACCAGGGACATCTCAGTTCTAAATGAACTTGTACTCACCTCTCTTGGTTCTACCTAATATCTCTTCCAAATTGCTTGTTAATGAAAAAAAAAAAACTATATCAGTTTAAAAATAGATTCGTTTTGGGGTGCCCTGGGTGGCTCAACTGGTTGAGCGCTGGACTCTTTTTTTTTTTTTTTTTTTAAGATTTTATTTATTTGACAGAGAGAAACACAGCGAGAGAGGGAACACAAGCAGAGGGAATTGTAGTGGGAGAAGCAGGCTCCCTGCTGAGCAAAGAGCCCGATGCGGGGCTCGATCCCTGGACCCTGGGATCATGACCGGAGCTGAAGGCAGATGCCCAATGACTGAGCCACCCAGGTGCCCCTGGACTCTTGATCTCAGTTCAGGTCATGCATGATCTCAGGGTTGTGGGATTGAGCCCTAAGTCAGGCTCTCCACTTGGCATGGAATCTGCTAGAAATTCTCTCCCTCTCCCTCCCCGCTGTCTCTCTCTAAAATAAATAAAATATTTTTAAAAGATGAAAAAAAAATAGATTTGTTTTTGCTAAAAGGATAAAATTATACAACATTATATAGGGTAAGAAAAAAATCCCTTCACGCTCCCATCCCTATTTCCACTTTCCGACCTAGAAATAATTTTGGTTAACAATTTGGTTAAGATCCTTTTAGATGTTTACACTTCCACACACTCCCACACACACAAAATTATATTTTACACATAAATGGAATCATTCTATATTGTGCAACTTGTTTTTTAAAAATATAATTTAGCAGTACATTTAAATTTCCATCCATATAAAAACATCCATCTCATTATTCTTATTTAGCCATTCTTACATTTAAAAAATGTTTTCTTTGCTTTTTGTTTTTTTAAAAAGATTTATTTTATTTCATTTTTTTCCAATATTTTATTTATTTATTTGACAGAGAGAAAGAGATCTGCAAGTAGGCAAAGAGGCAGGCAGAGGGTGGGGGAAGTGGGCTCCCTGCTGAGCAGAGAGCCCAATGTGGGGCTTGATCTCAGGACCCTGAGATCATGACCTGAGCCAAAGGCAGAGGCTTTAACCCACTGAGCCACCCAGGTGCCCTAAAAAGATTTATTTATTTATTTGAGAGAGAGAGTGAAAGCAAGTTCACAGGGTTAGGGGGGGTGGGGGAGGGGTCGGGGAGGGGCAGAGGGAGACAGAGAGAGAAACTCTAAGCAGAGTCTGTGCTGAGCACGTGGAGCCTGATGTGGAGCTTGATCTCAGACCCCAAGATTCTGACTTGAGCTGATACCTAGAGTCCGAGGCTCAGCTGACTGTGCTACTCAGGTGTCCCTTTTTTGTCTTTTGTTTTTGGCTGTTCTATGGAAACCAGTTTAGGAAATAACAAAGTAAACAGTGAAAGGTAGCCTCTTTTGACACCTGTGATACTTGTTTTCTCTCTCGTACTAGGGATGATGAGGAATTGAGCTAACTTACATTTCTCTTTTCTTTCTCTTCTGCCTCTTCTCCAGTGTTAGTCATATTTTTAATTCTTTAATTCGACAACTGAGTGCCTACAACTTTATTTTTTTATTTTTAATTTTTTAAAGATTTTATTTATTTGACAGAGATAGAGAGCACAAGCAGGGGGAGCTGCATGCATCCATTGGCTACTTTTTTCAGGAAGAATATATAAAAGGCTAATTTTCAAAGATCTTAAATATCTAAAAGTGTTTCCATTTCATCCTCATACATTATTAATAGTCAAAAATAATTTTCAATCCGAATTTTGAAGGCATTGTCTTTGTCTTCCATCATCCGATACTGTTGGTGAGAAGTCTGACACAAATCTTATCCACATTCCTTTGTAGGTATCTTTTTTTCATTTTAGAAATGATTAAAATCTCTTTATAATGAGCACTCTCAAATTTCATGAGAATGTAGCTAATGTACATCTCTTTTAATTTGTTCTGTTCAGTATTCATTGAGTCCTTTGAATTTGAAGCTCCTCTGCTTTCTTTACTACTGGGAACATTTCTTTCAATATTTTTAAGATTATTTCCTCCTATTATTTTCTCTCCTTTCATTTTTTCTTTTTTTGAATGCATATTGGATGTTGACCCTCCTGGATTGACCCCACATAGCTCCAGTTTTTTCTCTCATATTTTCTATCTCTTGTATTTTTGTTTTATATTTGAGAAACTTCTTTGACTTTTTTTTGGTAATCTTTTTATTCAACTTTAACTAATTTACATTATCTATTTTAGCTTCCATGAACTCTTTTTTGCTCTCTGATTTTTCATAACATCTTGTTTTTTTTTCCTGGATAAAATTCCTTGAATTTTTTGATGGAGATTCGAATTTTTTTTTAATGTTTAGTAAGTTTTTCTGAACTGCCTATTCATTTTAGGGTTGATTGTTCTGTTTACTCATCTTGTTGCTCCTTTGTATTGATAATTTTTCTCAAGTGTATGGTAATCCTTGGTTGTTCATTCATTTTTATGAATGGAGGACCAAGTTGATTAATTGGTCTGCAAGTTCTGGGTATGTGAGCAGGGCAGGTTGTATTGTGCTTCCATTTGAATGAGATATAAGAATGAGAAGAGGCAGGATGGATGGATCTTGTTCCAAATGATGGAAGGCACCAACCAACATTCTGTTGCACCTATCATCTTCAAGACGGATTATTTAGTTGCTTTAGAAATTATTTGCTTTTTTTTCTCCATGGGGCAAATGTCATTGTTAATAAGGAGCTGTGGTGGCAACCTTAAATAATTTTTTTTAACCTTAAATAATTTTTGTGCAATTAACTTTCTTGGACTTTCTAGATAATCAAATTATAGGCACATAATGAGTTCTATCCTTATAGAACTTTTCAACTTGTATGTTATTTTTTTTCTTATTATATTGCTTTTGCTAGTTCCTTAACTACAATGTTGACTTTTTTAAAGGTTAATATCCTAAAATTCTCCACAGGTTAATTCTTCTTAGGAAAAAAGTTTTATTTTTCCATAAATGGCAATTTAATCTTTTGAAACAGTTTGGTTGTTTTCTTTTTCTGATATATCACACTTTTCAGGCCTTATGTTAGTAGATATATATTCTAAAATTCATGGTCTCAGAGATCTGCCTCCAGTATGAGGGAAAGTTAATTTAGTCTCTAGTAGATAATAACCATAAATCATGAACAGTACACCTGCCTGCCCAACACACACACACACACACACACACACACACACACACACACACACACATTTTATCTTACTAATTTAAGGGACTTGAAAGTAAACAAAGGCAGATTTTAGAAAACAGTAAAAATTAGCAGGGAGCATTTGGTTTAGGATGAGTTCTCTGATTTTGTACATTTGCTCAGAGGGAAGCCTCCATTACAGTGGTGGTGGCATAGGGTGATTAAAACTCTGATAGGAAGCTTGGTGTCTTTCCATCTGTGGCAACCAGGGAGAGGAGACACAACCAGGGCACTGGACGGTGAGGGTAAACTTGAGAGAACCGGAGAAGGGTACAACATATTTAGTTTGTAAAGACTGCCCATGTCTCTGAATCATGCATATATGGTTATGAGACAGTTATGAGACTGTTTGAGAACAGTATCAGTTGAACTGCCACTCATTACCCGTATGACAGAGTTTGCAGGTTTAGTCTTACCAAGTAAATTGCCTGCTAAAACAAAAACACCAGCCTTCTCTGGAGGTATGTGACAGAAGTCAGAATCTCCAGAACATAATGTTCACAATTCTAGGATATAATCCAAAATTATTCAAAATATAAAGGATCATGAGACATGACCCATTCTCATAAGAAAAGATACTATTAAATACCCACTCTGGGTATTAGAGTTACCAACTAAGAACTTTATTTTTTTTTTTTTAAAGATTTTATTTATTTGACAGAGAGAAACACAGCAAGAGAGGGAACACAAGCAGAGGGAATGGTAGCAGGAGAAGCAGGCTTCCTGCCGAGCAGGGAGCCCGATGTGGGGCTCGATGTGGGGTTCGATCCCAGGACCCTGGGATCATGACCTTAGCCAAAGGCAGACGCTTAACGACTGAGCCACCAGGCGCCCCTCAAATAAGAACTTTAAAGCAGCTGACCAATGAGGTAAAGGAAAATACATGAAAAGATATGAAATTCCAGGAGGGAAATAAAAAATACAAAAACAAATCAAATGGAAATTTTAGAACTAAAAAATACAGTATTTGAAATTATAAGATATCAGATGGGATTAATAGGCTGGAGATGACAAAGGGAAGAATCAGTGAATTTGAAGATAAATCAAAAGAATTATCAAACTTAAAGAAGAAAGAAGAAAAGATGGAAAAAATTAACAGCCCAAGATCATGTGGAACGATAGTAAATGATCTAACCTATGTGAAACTGACTTTCAGAAGGAGACAGAGAGCAAATAGAGCAGAAAAGATACTTGAAGAAATAATGTCCAAAGTTCTTCCAATTTAGCAAAAGACATAAATTTATAGATTAAAGGAGCTCAGTGGACCCCAAACTAGAGAAATATGAAGAAAATGACATGCAGGAACATCATAATCAAACTACTGAAAAGCAAATATACAGAGAAAATCATGAAAACGTCGAGAAAAATCATACAGGAAAACAATTTAAATGACCAAATTCTCTTCATCCCTCTGGTTTCCATTACACCATAGGAATGAATGAAGGGCAACAGAAATGCCAAATATCTGGATAAATGTAAAAGACTTATTTTTCCTCTTAAAAATTTAAAAATACATATGACTGTTTAAAACAAAAACTACAATTTTTTTCTTATGGAGTTTATAATAAATTTGGTTGTAAAACAAGTAACTAGAGCATAAAGGGCATTGGTGGAGCGAGGGTGAATGTAAAGGGACTTCTACAGTCACAGGTTTCTACGTTATTATTACGTGGAATGATATTGACTCTAAGTAGAGTGGGAAAAGCTAAGGATATATATATATAACAGAGAGCAACCACTAAAAAACAATACATAGAGATATAACTAAAAAGCCAATAGACACATAAAATGACAGTCCCAGAGATGGCTAGAAAGGGAAAAGAGAAAATAAAGAAGACAAAACAAAATTCCTAGTCTCTGAGAAATAGGACAAGATTTGGGGTCAGCTCTCTCATAACTTTCTGTCAGTAGAAGGGAGGTGCAAGGCTACAACTGGGTGGAAGTTTATGCCAGGAGGGGGTTGGAGATTATACTCAGAATGCTTACAACTGGGGAAGGAATGAGTTAGGAAGAAGTAGAAAGAGAAGTACAAGACTTGTCAAGAGTTTGGAGGCTTCCCAAGACAGACACACATTAAGTAGACACTAGATTCCCTTACTACACCTGGTTGCCTTCTAAATGTGGATTTTTTGAGACACTATTCCAAACCGTTTGTTTCTCAAACCTTAAAACTCAACCCAAGGGAGGTGAGTGGGGCTGGGGGGCAGCAGGAATGTGTGAAACAGGTGATGGAGATTAAGGAGTGCACTTGTGATGAGCACTGCGTGTTGTATGCAAGTGTTCAATCACCATATTGTACACTTAAAACTAATATTACACTGGAATTTAAATAAAAATTTAAAAAAACCCTCAGTCTCCAACCTGTACATCCCATACACATCTTTGCTTTCTTTTCCATCCCCAAGAGCTCTCTGCACATAGACCTTTGGGCCTATATACTCTACCTTCTCCCTAGAAGGCCTCAAGGATGGTCTTGGCCTGGTGCTTAGTCCTGAATGAACCCTGTTTCAACTTCATTTGGACACTGATTTGGCTTCCCCTTAGTATTCAGGGTATTAATCTCTATTAACTATTCACCTGGATGTGGTCCCTCACAATTCTGATTTGCAGTCGGGCTCCTGTCCTGGCTCTTTGTGGCTTTTTTCCTGTTTGTGGCTACCCACAATTCAGTAGAAGAGACTGAGGCACCAGAGGAGGAGCCAGTGAATAGGAAGAGAGCCAAGATTCTGTAGTAAGGACCAGGAGTAGAAGGAAGGCTTCTGAGGAATTGGAAAGTATGGAAACTAAATCTCTATATGAAGTGGTTGATTTATACATTATTCTTTAGTCACACTTGAAGACTAAAGTTCCACAAGATGGCGACATTTTCCTACAAAATTAATGTGAGCAGTGCGCCCCCCCCCCCGAAGTAATTCTTAACGTTAAAAATGTGTTATCTGCTGCAAAAAATTCAGACAGTGAGGGCAATGACTTTTGTTAAAGGGGAGAAGACAAACCTGGGAAGGGTTTTATTTGCAAACGGTTTCCCAATTATTTGTGAAAAAGGTGAGTCATGGAGCCGCACATTCTATACAAAAGGCAAATGATGAAAAGGCCTCTGGTTCTGTCCATGAAAGTAGGTTCCAGGGTCTATGTAGAGTCAGAATGGATTTGAGTCAGGGTGTCATGCTAACTGACTATAGCAATCTCACTGGGTGAGCCTTGAGATGCTACATTTTGTTTAGTTTAGTTTAGTTTAGGACATACCATAAAATTCTCCTCAAAGGAGTTAAGAAAAATCAATACACAGTTTTCATCTTTGATTCATCAAAAATGTCAAGAATTATCTTCCCTAAGTCAGTTTGTAAAAATTAATTGGGTGGTAATACATAGCCAATTTTGTCTACGAGTAAGTCTTAGGAGAGCTAACTTACAAAAACCTACTTAGCTTATAAGATAGAATATTGAAATTTTTGAGTGAAAATTTGTAAGAAATCCCACCATTCTAATATTAACAAATAGAAAAAATATAAATTAAGAACATTTAAAATTTATCCTGAAAACTGTTTCTCTTAAGAAAAAGCAGGTTTAGGGGCACCTGGGTGGCTCAGTGGGTTAAAGCCTCTGCCTTTGGCTCAGGTCATGATCCCAGCGTCCTGGAATCGAGCCCCCATCAGGCCCTCTGCTCGGCAGGATCCTGCTTCCCCCCGGCCCCCCCCAACCTGCCTCTCTGCCTGCTTGTGATCTCTATCTCTGTCAAATAAATAAGTAAAAATCTTAAAAAAAAAAAAAGAAAAGAAAAAGAAAAAGCAGCCTTAACTAAAAAATAGTGAAGAGGAGAAATTAAAGTATTATTAATTCAGGAAACTAGATATTAATTTTTTTTATTTTACAATTACTAGGTTCAGAGAGATTAAGAAACTTGCTCAAGATTATACAACAGCAAAAAAAAAAAAAAAAAAAGATTATACAACAGCAACAAAACTGTTGAGTCCCTACTATGTGTTAGGACTGTGTTAGGTACCGGGGAGCCAGCAGTGAACAGAGTCAGCAAGAACTGGAGAAAGGAGGGACGCCTGGGTGGGTTAAAGCCTCAGCCTTCAGCTCAGGTCATGATCTCAGGGTTCTGTGATCGAGCCCCATATGGGCTCTCTGCTCAGCAGGGAGCCTGCTGCCCCCTCCTCTCTCTGCCTGCCTCTCTGTCTACTTATAATCTCTATCAAATAAATAAATAAAATCTTAAAAAAAAAAAAAAAAAAGAGCTGGAGAAAGGATACCAGTCTAGGGCAGCTCAACTCCAAAGTCTGGACTTGTTTGGTAATATGTTGCTGAGACATGTGGGGTGATTCTTTTTTTTTTTTTTTATTTCATTTATTTATTTGACAGAGAGAGAGAGTGAGAAAAAGAGAGAGAGAGAGCACAAGCAGGGGGAGCAGCAGATGGAGAGGGAGAAGCTCTCCCTCTGTAGGGAGACTGACGCAGAGCTCAATCCCAGGACCCTGGGATCATGACCTGAGCCAAAGGCAGATGCTAAGCCAACTGAGCCACCCAGGCACCCTCATGGGGGTGATTCTTAAGGGGACCACTAGGGATTCCCAAGGACTAAAGGTACTATGCTTGAGCCCAGGTTAGGATAGGATGTCTGGATTGTTTTATTCTTTTAATCCTAAACATCAGCTTGACTCCTTGAACAGAGTAGAATTTCAGAACATGTTGGTTCAGGGAATGAACAGGGAATGAGACCAGAAACTTCTGTTCATGGCTGAGCCCCCAGTGTCTGAATAGTGTCAGGCATGCAATGAGTGCTCCATTAAGGTTTGCTGACGGACCCAGACCCGCTAATTCTCTGAGTGGATAAATGAAGACCAAGGCAAATAATGGAGAGGAAGGTTCTTGTTCCTTAGATGGCGCCAGACTGTTCTCAGTCTAATGGTTTTAGATCTACTTTTGGCTGTAGATCCTTTGTTTGGATAAAGAAGCAACTGTTCTGGCCCCTATTCTTCAATGTTTTGACCCCCAGTTATGGTTGCTCTGTGTCCGCAGTCCTCTGTACTCAAGTCCAGCACATCCATACTAGGGGCAGACATGGTTCCATGTGCAGCAAGTCCTATTTCCTGGGATTCTCTTTTCTCCTTCCCCTTGTCGGGTTGAACGTTTTTATATGGTTGGAAATCAGATCACGGGAGAGTCAGTTTTGAAAAGATGGTACAGGGTGCTTTATGCCAGAAGGAAATGGCAGAAGGCAGGAACCATCTTACTGTTTGCCTGGGTTACAGGGATTATTTGTAAGCTGACTGTATAAATCTGAGCCTCCAGTAACTTCTTAGAACTAGTGTGTCTAGGGGCGCCTGGGTGGCTCAGTGGGTTAAAGCCTCTGCCTTCAGCTCAGGTCATGATCCCAGAGTCCTGGGATCAAGGCCCACATTGGGCTCTCTGCTCAGCAGGGAGCTTGCTTCCCTCCCTTCTCTCTGCCTGCTTCTCTGCCTACTTGTGATCTCTCTATCTCTCTCTTTCCCTCTCTCTCTCTCGTAAAATAAATAAATAAAATCTTAAAAAAAAAAAAAAAGAACTAGCGTGTCTAGTCACACCTCCTCTTTAAATTCTGCACCCCTGAGTAAGCTTGGCTGCAACATTGGTGTCACCGAGGTCATTTTGGGAACAGTCCTCTCCAAACAAAACAAAATCCACGATCTTCAAGGTTTATCTTTTTGAAAAATCAGCAGATAGAGAAAAGGAGCTGTACTGAGTGTCTTACACAACATTAAGTCTGCTTCACAGGCTCTGCCTCGTTCCATTCTTTATCTTGACATAATCTTTATTTCAGGGCCTACACAGCTTCAGTGACTCCCTGTCTAGACCTCAATCCCAGACTATCTCCCTGAGGCATGGGCTGCAAGTGTGAAAGGCAGAGATGAAAATCCAAAAGAAGTGTGGTTTAATGTTGTACTATATTTTGAATTCGATTTTTTAGACTTCTTTAGTGGTCTTCCTTCCTTTAAAAGTATTCATTTTTCTGATTATAAAAATAATGAAGGGTCATTGTAAATAATTATGGAATATCAAAAAAATCAAGAAAAAAGTGATATATAACCTTACTACTCAAACATAAACTCTGTGTACTTCCTTCAAGACTTTTTCTAAGCATCTTTCTATCTTATGCTATTGATACGTAAAAATATATATAATATATAAATATTATATTACGGCTATTCTGTCTTTTTAAAAGAAGCAGCCATTTTACTTACTTACCTCTGCTTTATGTCTTTTTTCTCTCTCTGCTAGAAGTTCAGCCCTTCTTTTAGAAATCATATCATCCTGTTATAGAAAGAGACATTCAAACACTTTAATGGATAATGATAAAATTACTTTTTATGTATTAGTATACAGGTATTTTTCCCAAAGTGGGAATAGCATTTGGAGGGAAGGATGGTAAACTTTCCAGAAAACCTCGTGATGGTGGTAATTATGTGATTACATCCTGTACCTCTGGAACTTCTCATTAGCTATTGCCTTCCAGAGGGATAAATAGCACGTGGGGGCAACCATTCTTTCTACAAACATTAGAACACCTTTTCGAATTTATTATTTATTTGTTTGCTTTGGTAAAGAGATAGATTATGTACATGGAGAAATAGGGAAGTTCTTGGAAGCAATTTGTTGAAAATGTTTGATGATCTTTTATCATACAAGATACGGCCTAATAACCTATTAAATAATTTCAGTCATAGTATCTCTCAGAGTTGGAGTTAACTGATTAGCTTATTTATTGACAAATATCTCAATGCTTCCAATCTTGGTTTTTTGTTTTGTTTTGTTTTGTTCTTGGAAACTCTTACTAGTAACGAAATACACCTTCCTGAACCTTCCTCCTACCAAAATTTGTTCGTTCCCTGTGGCCATTCGGAACACCTACAAGCTCTCTTTAGCATGGAAGCCCTTCACATTATTTAATGCTGCTCTCATATCCCATCTTTGTCTTCCTAGTTTCAGATTTGAAAGCCTCAATCTTTCTGCCCTTGTCTAGATCTAAGGATTTGCCCTTTCAGGACATGTCTTATAAATGGAATGAAACATATAGTATGTACTATTTTTTTTTTTTGACCTGGCTTCTTCCATTAAGCATAATGATTTTCATCCATGTTGTAGAGTGTTATCAATAGTTTGTTCTTTTTAAATACTGAATGGTATCCATTTTATGGATATACCACACATTCATTCATTCATCCAGCTTTATAAAATTTAAGATATTTAAAGTGTATCTTGTGACGATTTGATATAGACATACATTGTGAAAGGATTCCTTCCATGTAATTAACGAACACATCCATCACCTCACTATCTTATTTCTTCCCCTTTGGTGACAACATTTAAGTTCTATTCTCTTAGCAAATTTTGATTATACAATATGATGATAATATCAACTATAGTCACCATGTTATACATTAGATCCTCAGATCTTATTCATTTTATAGCTGAAAGTTTGTACCTGTTCCCACCTTCTCCCTTTTTCCCGCACCTCTCAGTCCCTGGCAACCACTTTTCTACTCTCTGTTTCTATGAGTTTGAATTTTTTTTAGATTCCACACATAAATGATACCATGTGCTATTTGTCTTTCCCTGTCTGGCTAATTTCACTAAGCTTAATATCCTCAAGGTCCATCCATGTTGCAAATGGCAGGATCTCCTTCTTTCTCATGGCTGAATAATGTCCCATTGTACTTACAAACACAACATCTTTTTTATCCATTCATCCACTGACATGTGGATGTCATGTCAATAGCCCAAATTTAGGCTATTTGTCAATAGCCCAACAAATAGTCCCCATTTGCTGACGTTTGCTTTTGATGTCAAATCTAAAAAAATAATTGCCAAGACCAATGTCAAGGAGCCTACCCCTTATGTTTTCTTTTAGAAGTTTTATGGTTTCAGGTCTTATGTTCAAGTCTTTAACCCATTTTGAGTTGATTTTTGTGGATAGTATACAATGAAAGTTGCCCAGTTTCATTCTTTTGCATGTAGCTGTCCAGTTTTCCCAGCATTTACTGAAGAGATTATCCCATCCTCCATCATGTATCTTTGGCTTCTTTCTTGTAAATTAATTGACAGTATAGGCATGGGGTTATTTCTGGGCTCTCTGTTCTGTTCCACTGATCTATGTGTCTAGTCTGCTATTGAATGTCTCTATTGAATTTTTCAGTTCAGTTATTGTATTCTTCAGCTCTCTGATTTCTGTTTGGTACTTTCTTATATTTTCTATCTCTTTCTTGGAATTCTTACTTGGTTCATGCATTGTTCTCCCGACACTGTGAGCATCTTATGAACATTATTTTGAACTCTTTATCTGGTAAATCACTTATCTTTGTTTCAGTTAGCTCTATTTCCTCCTCTCTTTGTTCATTTTCTTTGACTCTGTGTTAGTTTCTGCACATCAGGTAAAGCAGCCACAACTCCTAGTCTTCACAGAGCTGTCTTGTGTAGTAGATGAACCTTATCAATCAGCTTGGACTGAGTTCTTGGCTGGCTCTCAAACCTTTGTGATTGTCCAAGCTACCTTCTTCATTCTCAGTGGCTCCCAGTTATTGAGCATGTGCCAACCTGTCAGTGTCCAAAAGGGGAGGATCACACACTGCATAGAAGAATTGGATGCTGGACTCTCAGGTAGCAACTGTTTTGATGTGGGTGATACAAGTATTTTCTCATTTGTCCAATGTGTACAAGTTGCTCAGCTAATTTCTGGATTTCTTTCAGAGGGAACTGCCTCATGTGTAGCTGTGTGTGTGGGAGGAGATGAAATCAGGAGGCTCTTATATCAGCATCTTGGGTGGGATCCCAGGGTACCCTATCTACCACATTTCTTCTATCCATTCATCAGTTGATGGATATTGGGTGTTTTTTCCCTTTTTGGCCATTATGAATAATGCTGTTATGAACATTTGTATATAAATTTTTATGTGGATCTGTTTTCATTTCCATTGGATAGGTTCCTAGAAGTGGAATTGCTGGATTCCCTATGACAGTTTTGAACATTTTATGTAACACCCCCTCAGATTTCAGTTTTGGAAAAGATGTCCTAAACTAATATCTGGATCTTGATGGATGGCGTCATCATTCCAGGAACTAGTGAAAAAGCCACGGAAAAGTTTAATTCTTTATGTTGCCTCTCCCACTTTGCTCCTGTGTCTGGTCTAGGGGAATGTTAGTGCTGCCACTGTCTTTAATTTTACTTGCCTTGGACAGAAAAGCATTAACATACTGCAAATCACATAGGCCTCCAATAATTTTTAACTATTATAAATAGTATTAATTATTTAATTATACATAGTATTAATATTTGATTAAAAGTGTTTTCATATTGACTGTGGTATTAAAATCAGAAAACTACATTTTTATGAAGACCATTATAATTTGAATAGATGCTGAACAAATTTACTCCCATATTTTTTTACTGGATACATACCTTGATTTTTGACTTCAGTTCTTTGATGAGTTTTTTCCTTTCTAATTTTTTCTTTTGTTTTTGTTTCCACTTTTCCATTTGTGAAGGAAGGAGACGATCAGAAATATCTTGATCATCAACTTGTATAAGAACAGCAACATCTGGGAAAAATCCGTGTTCCCCCAGAAACAGAGCCTCCTCAGGGTACCGTGGGAAACCATCTAATATAAACCCTGTGGAACTTGGTAGAAATTTCACAATTTACTTGCTTAAAGCATCATATTACAAATAGAGATTTAAAATAAAAAAATATTAATAAATCACAACTTTATATAAAATGTGCAATAAATAGTTTTAAAAGTTTATTGTGGTATCTTTTATTTCTTGTGATTTTTTTTTTTTTTAAGATTTTATTTATTTATTTGACAGAGAGAGATCACAAGTAGGCAGAGAGGCGGGCAGAAAGAGGGGGGAAGCAGGCTCCCTGCTGAGCAGAGAGCCCGATGCGGGGCTTGATCCCAGGACCCTGAGATCATGACCTGAGCTGAAGGCAGAGGCTTTAACCCACTGAGCCACCCAGGCGCCCCTCTTGTGATATTTCTACTTGGGTAAACATGGTGTGTCTTCTCCCAAATGTGTTGAATTAGATTAAAATGTTAATATTTTATATTTATGTTCATATTACAGATAAGTTTCTCTTAAATTTAGTCTTAATATTTGATGAAAAATGAAGAGAAAATAAGTTCTGCTTGGGAGGAATGCCCAGCCTAATGACTGTGACACCCTTAGGTAAAAGTGGGTCTGGCCAGCCCACCTCTTGTGGGAACCCACCTTTGTGTAGTTTTTCTTCTAGTGATACTTCCTTTCATGAGACAATTTGTATCCCCTTTCCTGGGTCCCCTTATGATCAATGACAATTACTAATGTATACATACATTAGTATGTGTATGATGTGTATAATGTGCTCATATGTGTAAGATGATTATGTTCAAATAGAATTATAAAACTTGCCCAGGTATGATGAAACTATAAAGATCAGAAAAATAACTGGAATGTGACTACATTTTTATTATTAAACAATCAAGCTTTAAGAACTTGGTTTTGTTTATTTGAAAGAGTCAATATTGGTCCCCTTTGAATGAGAATTTATCCTGTTTATCTAAAATATAGCTTGTTGGGGCGCCTGGGTGGCTCAGTGGGCCCTCTGCCTTCGGCTCAGGTCATCGTCTCAGGGTCCTGGGATCAAGCCCTGCATCGGGCTCTTTGCTCAGCGGGGAGCCTGCTTCCCCCTCTCTCTCTGCCTGCCTCTCTGCCTAGGTGTGATCTCTCACTGTGAGCATCTGCCAAATAAATAAATATCTTTAAAAAAAAATAAAATAAAATATGGCTTGTTTTAGGTATTTATATTTAAGTGTATGTTTTCTTCCTCATAGGACTTTTATGAACACTTGACAGTTTGAGTCCTTACCTGACATTTTAAAATATTTCCTATTGTATTAAGTAGGCAAATTTCTATATTTTGGGTGTAAGATGTATGTCTTTTCTTTAGAGTTGCCTTCAACCTTGTCTTGTCTGTGAGGAACGATTTCATCCTTACTGTTCCAGTTGTCCCCTCTTTGTCAATGACTTCTAAATCTCTATTTCTATACTAAACTTTTGAGTTTTAATTCAGAATTTTCAAAAAGCTGCTTAATTTCTTCATTGAAGTGCCCTTCAAGAATTATATATGCATCATACTGTCAAAAATCAGACTCACTGCTACCCGCCTTCCATACTGCTCTTGCTTCTGACTCACTGGTGTAAAGGTGCCAAACTTCAGAGACACTTGGACTGTCCCCCCCCCCCCAACCCCATCTTGCTTCTCACATATAAGAGCTAAACCTTGGCATGTCCTCTTCTATACCCCCATTTCTATTTCTACCATTACGCCTTAGTTCACCTTATCATATCTTATATATCTATAGATATAAATATACTGTATTATATCTCTTCAGGACATAGTCATGCAATAGTCCTTTAAAAATGTGTTGATTTTTTCCCCCGATTGTAAAAGAAACAAATCTTACTATAGAAAAATTGGAAAATAGAGAAAAACACGAAAAAGGGCAAGATTATCCATAATCTCATATCCTAGAGATTACTGACATTTTGTTTTGTTTCTTTCCAGCTTGTTCCTCATGTGTCCTCTTGCTATTATAAATAACTTTGTGTCTTTTTAAACTTAATGTTATATAACAACATTGCTCATGCTATTACAAATTCTTCATTTTGACACATTTTAATGGTTGCATAATACTTAGCTATTTTATTTAGACTTTTTACAACTTCACTTTTTTACTTTTTTTTTCCCTTTAGAAAGAGAGAGAGCACAAACAGGGGGAGAGGGAGAAACAGACCCCTTACTGAGCAGGGAGCCTGACACTGGGCTCGATCCCATGAGGCCGTGACCTGAGCTGAAGGCAGATGCCCAACTGACTGAGCCAGCCAGGCGTCCCTCACTTTTTTATTTTTAATTCTTCAATTCATATGCTTTATTTTTTAAAAATGTTAATGTATAGTGTGAGAATAACCCATGACTACATTGGTTTTTTGTTGTTTTTTTTGTTTTCTAAAGATTTATTTATTTATTTGAGAGCGAGAGCATGAGCAGGGCGAGGGGCAGAGGAAGAGGGACGAGCAGACTCCATGCTAAGCGCAGAACCCGATGCAGGGCTGATCCCAGGTCACCAAGATCATGACTGATCATGATCTTGAAATCAAGATCAAGCCTAAATCAAGAGTCAGATGCTTAACAGAGGGAGCCACCCAGATGGCCCCCATGACTACATTGTTGCAGTTGACCTGCCTAAGTTTACTAGAACTAATGAGCCTATTTAAGCAACATGACATTAAAGTTGATGACCAATAACCTCACTCACTCAGTTGGGCCATGGACTAGGTAAAAAAGAGTGCCCAGAGGAGCACTGGGACTGGCCAGGTATTTGAATTCTCTATAATATAGTTTATCTCCAAAGTGAGATAATACAAGTTTCTATTCCACTGGGTAGTTGTAAGGATTAAGTAAGCTAATGTGAATTAACTATAGTAGAAGAGTATCTGGCACATAGTAAGTTCCATATAAGCATTTCTATTATTGGTACTATGGTATCATTTCTCTTTCTTCTGATAGATAAAAAAGCAAGACATTCCGATTAGGAAACTGCAGTGAAGTTTTAAACTCTGATGGCATGGAGATTCTTAAATTTGTCCTGTCTGAGGTCAGGCTTGTTCTTGGCTTTTAAGAAAGGGATAACACTGTGGACAGTTATTAAGTGGTCTTAACTGTAATTATTGAAAGGCTCCAAGGAAAAGAGTCCAGTCCATCATCAGTGTACATGCATTTAGAATATGGATATTCAACCATGACTATACAGTAGAATCATCTGGGTCGCACTCAAAAATACAAATGCCTGGCTCTCAACCTCACACTCCTAAAAATTTTGATTCAGTTCATTATATTTTTAACTTTTATATTTTCAACTTTTAAGAATAAAACAAATAAAAGTCAATAATTGTATAATTCTATATAAAATAAGATACCGTATTGGTTCCTTAAGCCACCACTCAGAAAGAATTGTTTCAAGAATTTCAGGAGGTAATGGCTCATTTTCCGTTAGATTTAATTTGATTGCTTCTTCTTCTTCTGTAAATTGTACATCTGTAGGCTAAAAACAAAAATCAGAAAACAAAAAAATTTAAAACTTTGTATTAATAAATAATATTCTATTATATGGTCGATTAGGAGAGATCTTTTCTTCTTAGGTCATTTTTAATATGGCTGCTTGTTAACACTTTAAAGATTTTTTTTTTTTTACTTGACAGAGAGAAACACAGCGAGAGAGGGAACACAAGCAGGGGGAGTGGCAGCGGGAGAAGCAGGCTACCTGCCAAGCAAGGAGCCCGATGTGGGGCTCGATCCCAGGACCCCGGGATCATGACCTGAGCCGAAGGCAGACGCTTAACGACTGAGCCACCCAGGTGCCCCTGCTTGTTAACACTTTAAAACTTGAACTTTAAACTTTCTTTAAATCAGTATTTAATATGGTTTAAAATATTAAATTATATATTATAGCTAAGAGGAGTTACTAGAGATTAGCATGACTGATTTTCAAACATGGTCTCAGGATATATGTCTCATCACTTTGTTTGTTCAATCTGTATCACACACCCATAAGGCTTAACTAATTTTTGTCATTCATCTTATAATTCTTCAACCTAGATCCTAATTAAAGGATGGGCCAGCCAGGCAGTCATCTGGAATATAATCTATATCTGGGTCCATTTACAAGGGATCATTTGAGAAGAAAAGGGTCTTACTATATCAGAAATGGTTAAAAATGAGTTAGAATTAAGGGTCTTACTATATCAGAAATCATTAAAAATGAGTTAGAATTAAGAACTTTCTCTTTATAATCCCAGAAAGAAACCATCGAAGAGTATATAAAATTTCTTACGATGCATCATTAGAAATTAATATTTTGAGATCTCTGCTGGTGCTGGGGCAGAATTTTACGATATTTGATCGAAAACAGAGAACACAATAAAGGAAAACCATAGAGTCTAGGTCAGACATATCAAATAACAGAGTCCCAAATAAATGCTATGGGACAGTCTTGTTAGGGAAAGCTTTTTAGATTTTTATTGGAGTCATTTAAAACTTAGCATTTTATATTCCAGATGAGCAGTAAGATATGTATTTAACATATGGGAGGATGACATATGGCAGGCTAATTCTTTTTCTTCTTCCTAGAAACTTTAGTTTTATACTGCTTGTATTCTACTTCCCAAAAGTAATACCAGTAAGCATAATTATCTGCAACTAGAGTATTAATGTCACTACCAGCTTCTTTGTATTTTCTTCTTCAATCTTGACATTGGCTTGAATTGCAAGTTCTTCAAGTTCTTGTTTTGCAAACTGTTCTTCATCAGAATCTTCTTCAAATTCGGTTCCAATTTTCTTTTCGGTTTTGAGCATTAGTTTCTCTTGAAGAAATTCTTCAAACTGAATGTGAAAAATGCCCCATTTTTCTGCTAACTGTCTTCCACAGATGGTTTTGCCAGAACCATGGGGGCCAATAAGGCATATTCTTACTGGAGGAGCCTGCCACAGGGGGTGGGTTGGAGAAAGTAGGGTAGGAGGAGAGGGAAGACAAGGACATTTTAAGTAATTTAGAAAACATAAGGCTTATTAGTGGCTCTCCCTAAAACTGAATTATCACTTCACAACATCAACAGTGTCAGAAGGCACAACAATATACATATTTCAGTAGTCCTCCTGGGCACCATATGAAAATTGAAGTTCATGAAAATAGCCCAAATTATTCAGAAGCATTTAAACTGTGTTCTGTATGTTCTGTTTAAGAAAGCATTGGAATTGGGGGCACTGGCTGGCTCAGTCAGTAGAACACACAACTCTTGATCTAAGGGTTGTGAGTTCAAGTCCCATGTTGGGTGTAGAACCTACTTCACTGAGAAAAAAATAAAAAAAGAAGGCATTGGTGTTCTCAAAAGTATAAGTGACAATGTGTTGTGATTTGTATATTTTGATCTTGTAATCTCATGCTAGGGAATTATACTAATAAGAGAATTCAAGAGAAACAAAGAAGGATATGGCCAAAGATTTCCTAAGTACTCTTTCATATCCACAATGACAATGATCCACAATGAAAATACTGTGAAGAATGCCTAACAATTAGATGTTAAAATGGTACATCAAAATGTTGGAGCATCAGAGGTCTATGTAGAAATAGATAAGCTTTCATTGCTATAATGTTAAGTGAAAAAGCTGATTATAAAATATTACATACACTAGAAAGAATATACACCCATGTGGAAGAGGGTGAAAGTGAAATAAAAAAATGAAGATTCTTGTCTAAAACTGGTGCAATTATGTGTGTGCTTTATTTTTAAAATGGTAAAACATTACCATAATGTGTTCTTTTATTATGGTACTAAGATAAACATAACATAAAACTTACCATTTTAACCATCTTTTCAGTTTAAATTAAAATATTTATTTATTGAGATGTTATACCTAAGTACCATAAAATCCACCCTTTTAGTGTATGTAATTTAGTATTTTTGAGTATATTCATTTTAGCCATTTTTAAGTATATAAATCAGTGGCACTAAGTACATTCACAATGTGTTACAATCATCACCACTATCCGTTTCCAGAACTTTTTCATCATCCCACACTGAAACTCTGTACCCATGAAACAATAACTCCTTTCTCTTCCCTCCTACCCACCCCCACCACCCCCTGCTCCTTGTGACCATTATTCTATTTTCTGTGCCTGTGAAATTGGCCACTTACACAACTGGCTTTAATGTAGCAAGCAATAAATGCAGCTGTGTTTTTTACTTCAGCTAAAAAGACAGTGTGTGTTGGTTTGACACAAGTCATTGCTGCAGAAATCAAAAAAGATAATTATTTTACATTATATTCTGAAAAGTTGTTCTTGGAACTTAGATATTTTCACCATATTGTTATATCAGATTGGGGACTTCACTATTAAGTAAAACAATGAAGGCTGGCAGTAAGTCCTTGAAAGAGCACTCAGGAGCAATCATTAGGATGGGATAGGCATATTGTTCTCACCTTTAATGGTTCTTTATGAGCCACATATTCCTCAGGATGCTCCAGAAACTTCTCTTTAGCCTCAGGACTTGAAAAGTAGTAGATCTTATCTCGATATTTAGCTGCTTCTTCTGTGTTGCCCGGTTGTAGGATGAAGTTTTCTTTGAGAAACACTGGACAAAAGTGCTTTGTATCTCCCAAGTGCCTTCTCTTCTCTTTAATTCTATCTTCATTCTGCAAATATTATTCAGTATGGAGAACAGTATTGAAAATATTTTGACAAAGATAAACTTGAAATGGATAAAAGACCTCAACGTGAGGCAGGAATCTATCAAAATCCTAGAGGAGAACATAGGCAGTAACCTCTTCGACATCACCCACAGCAACTTCTTTCAGGACATGTCTCCAAAGACAAAGG
>CM053608.1:44090708-44177183 GCA_028646535.1 Procyon lotor | reverse complement strand
GAATTCAGTCTGAAGATGTTAATTTGGTTATATCCCATAGTGCTGGCCTATACTGTGTTTTTGAAATTTTGGATTAGTTGCCAACTACTTTTATTTTAAAATGCTGATTTTGGCTTTGGAAAAATCAGACTACGTGGTAAAAATAGGTTAGCATTCCCACATGGCAAGAGTTGGCGGGGCTGGAGCCGAGAGGCAGCTGTCCTCTGAGGAAGGGCATGCACCCACTAGCTGTCCAGTGGAACTTTCTGCGATGAGAGAAATGTGTATCTGGGCTGTCCAGTTTGGAAGACCGAGCCATATTTGGTCACGGGCACTTGAAATGTGGCTAGTACTACTGAGAAACTAAATTTTAAATTTTATATAATTTTAATTAATTTAAAGTTAAATAGCCACATAGGACTTGTGTGGCTATGACATGGAGCAGCTTAGCTGCCAGGATGTGGAAAGACTTCCGTACTGACCAGAAGGTTAAACTTCATGGCCCCTAGATTATGACCTAAGAGTTCTTGAAAATGTGAACTATTTGTTCTATTTCTCCCAGATTAAATAAAAATTTAAAATGTAGTTTTCTCTAGCATCTGCTATTTTCTTTATCCATGCTATTATTTAATTCTAGCAAATTTTAAAAGTGTAATGTAGGGCATTGGGATGTTACCTCTTCTTCTTCTTGCTCTTCCTCCTCTTCTCCTTCCTCTTCTACTTTTCCTTCTTTTTGGGCTTCTTTCTTTTTTTTCCTACGATTCTCAATGACTTCCGGATCCCACTGGTCTCTTCTGTATATGTACCCTGTACTACTGTGCTGCCTTTGCCCAGAAACTCTTTGGCACAGGTCGTAGTCAGGGCACTACGGAACAACATTAGTAATTTTAACAAGCATCCTCAGGGATTCTGATGCTGACAGTTCATGTACCACACTTTGTGAAACAAAACTTTAGGACCTTCCTTGCTCATTTTTGGATTTCTTCAGGCCAACTCTATGCGGAGACGGATGCGATGGGTATTTACTGAGGCAAGACTTTCTTTTGGGCTTCCTAATTCCTTAAGATTCCTAATTCACAAGAAAGATTTCACCCCTCTCAGGTCATTTTTTTTTTTTTTTTAAAGATTTATTTATTTATTTGACAGAGAGAGAGAGAGAGGGAGAGAGAGAGAGTTCCCAAGTAGGCAGAGAGGCAGGCAGAGAGAGGGGGAAGCAGGCTCCCCGCTGAGCAGGGAGCCCGATGTGGGGCTCGATCCCAGGACCCTGAGATCATGACCTGAGCTGAAGGCAGAGGCTTTAACCCACTGAGCCACCCAGGCGCCCCCTCATTTTTATAATGTGTGTCTGCCCTTCCTTCTTCAGCAATCCATAATACCCACACTGTAGGTCCTTGGCAAAGACTACTGCCTTCAGCTGTCTCCTACTTTGACTTGCAGGAAGTGACTAATACAAAGGTGAGTCTGAAGGATATGCCTCAGAGCAGTGGTCCTCATACTTCAGTGGGCATCAAGAGACACGAGAAGGGCTTTTCAACACAGATAGCGGAACACCCTCTCCCGCCTCCCCTAAAGTTTCTGAGTCATAGCTCTGGCGTGGGCCCTAAGAATATGCATTCTTAAAAAACTTCTGAGTGCTGCTGATGCAGTTGGCTCTGGGACCGTACTCTAAGAACCACTGCTGTATTAGATCCAATATTGGCCCTTAATCCTTTTTTTTTTTGGTAGTACAGACCCCTTTAGAATATGAGGAAAGCTACTGGCTTTTGCATTAGAAAAACAGATACACACAATAAAGTAATTTCAGAAGGTTCATGGATGTTTAAGGATTGCTGAATTCTAGGCTAAGAACTTCTGCTCAAGAAATTCCAAGATTTATCCCCAAATAAGGCCAAACCACCAGAGAGATGTGTGTTGTATTGAGTTCTGTCTCACATTAGGCCCTCTGATTACACTTGAGTCAACATGTAAAAACTGCCTGGATACCACTATCACATTTATAATATATATGAGATTAAGGGCTTCATTCTCTACATTGATGATCTTTTGTATTAAGACCCATGTAAGATATTTCTCTCATTTAAACTTTTAGTTCTAATTTTTCTCATTTCGTTTTTTTCTGAGGAATGTCTCATCTTTTCATGGACAGTGTGAATTTTATATAACCGGTCACATTTCCCCTTCTACCTTGGCTCCTCAAACTCAGAACCAAATTTATGCTCCAAATTAGTAAGTATTTGGAGGTAATGGCCTGTGTATCTGTACTCCTATTTCATCGGGTGTTAATTTCCTATCCAATCTATGTTTTCCATGCCTTGGACTTTATATTTGGTTTTAGTTGATTGTTTGAGGTCTTTTCTTCTCTCCCTCATACATGCGTGACATTCTCAAGGTCTGCGTAGGGAATTTGATTGGTCTCCAACCACAGCCTGTGGTGGGCTGTAGATAACACCAGGCCCAGCCCTGCAACACCTCTCTCTCTCACAGCTAACCCTAACACACTCCTGGGTGCCAGCATCTGAGGTGAGAATCATCTCATTTACTTTGAGCTGTCAAACCCTTTAGGGAATCAGGCAGGTATGAATACAAAAGCTTATCATTAATTTTCATGTAAACAAGCAGACCTGGCCTCCCTGAATTCTTATCGTATCCCGTGAGGCAGTTATTATTTTTGTAAAGAGGAAATTGAGTTTCCTAAATGTCATCTACCACATGCTGTTGATAAAGGAGAGATAGCAACAGGACCCAGGCTTGATTCTTAATCAGTCTAGTAATATTTTTTTAACATTTATATGTCCATCTTATTTGCTCCTTCTTTCTTTTTATTTAACTGACAAACTTATCAGGTGTCTATTAGGTACCATATATATATTTTTTATTACAGTGAATTGTTTTAATTAACTATATTACCAGTTATTGTCATTAATCTTTTACTGTGCATAATCTAGAAATTAAACTTTATGATAGGTACATATATGTAGGAAAAAGCAGAGTTCAATACTATCCACCATTTCAGGTATCCATTGGGGATCTTGGAACATAACCTCTATGAAAAAGGGGGACTACTGTATTTGCAATAAAAAAAAGACAACCATTTTTGTCCCTTGATTCCTCTGTCAACACCAACTTCAAGCCCACAGAAATACGGGGCTATTACATCCTTATTATGACTAAGTCATAGAATGGTACTAATTCCTGTTGAAACCAGTAGGAAGAATATAACTTTGTGACATTTTGGATGGGACAAACATTTCTGAACCAAACAGAGGAGAGATAGGATGTTTTACCCAAAATGTCAACTTCCATTGAATCCCTGGACTAAAGATTCAGGAAGTAAGCTTCAAACATCCTTAATAATCAAAGGTGACAGAACTGATACAGATTACATATTCAGAGAATTTAATTATGTATTACATGAGCTGTCTTGTTTTATTCAGAGATGGTCAAGATGGAGTAATAGAGACTAGGTCTAACTTCCACCTTAAACAAGTAGAACAATGGACAAAATTTATGAAACAGTCTTCAGACACTGGATAATGGGAAATGCAAAACTGTGATCCCTGAAAGAAGGGAAACAAATGAGGTCATCCCAATGATTGCCCAGCTTTCCAATTAGAGGCAGACCTCTGACCACAGAGCAGGTATGGTGTTTGGCACAGGTGGTGGGAGGGTCCCAAACATGGAGGCCTTACTAAATTGAGGAAATAGAGATTGAAGTTCAGGATATTTCAAGGGGTTGGAGGTTTCAGGGAAGAGTTCTAGAGAGGAGAGTAGTTAGACACAAAGAAAGAATTTCAAAGACTACACTGAGATAACTGGGAATCTCTATAGAACATGCACATTACACGTGTAAAGTGAAATTCCATGTGATAAGGCCAAAAGTAACCAGGTACTATTAGGTACCATATATTATGTTAGTTGATGTTTATGACATGGTTTTTGTCTTCATATAAGGCAGAGTCCAGAAGGAAAATGGACGATTACAATATATAATAAGATAATATGATAAAAAAGAGCAACATGAATGGTCATCAGAGAAGTATTCAACTTTCCTGTAGTAAGTACGGTATAGGAGACAAGGAGAAAGAGAAAAGGAGAGGAAGAAGGAGAGAGAAAAGGAGAAAGTGAGAGTAAGAGAGTGCGAGAAAATTAGTTGGTGTGTTGGTGTGGAAGGGGTGGTCATCAGGGAAACAGATGATGTCTGAACTGACTTTCGAAGGATGACTATGTTGAAGACTGTTGAAGAGGCAGAGAGATACTTCTTGTGGATGGAGCTGCAGGTGCAGAAGCACAGAGGTATCAGAAAGTATAGCTCAGTAGTCCCTATGTTTGATATATAAGTTATTATTTCCTTAACTACTTAATATATTTTTAAAGATTTTATTTATTTGAGAAAGGGAGAGAAGCAGACTCCATACTCAGTGCGGAGCCCAACTTGGGCTCCATGCCAAGACCCTGAAATCATGACCTGAGATGAAGGCAGACACATAACCGACTGAGCCACTTAGGAGCCCCATTAATATTCTTGAAGACATTCCTTGAATTCCACTAAATCAAAAAGAATGGTTAACTATAGTAGCAAAACAACTAATATTCTTACCTTGATATTGATTATAACATCAGGTTTCAAATTTAAATTTTTAATTAATTCTATTTGCTGCAATGTAGTCATGGCATCCTGTGAAAGTGATGGTAGTTCAGTGATAATATAACCTATTGAGTAAAACATAATTTTTAAAGTTTTATAACATTATCAATATATGAGAGCATTGATTCATTATTACTTTATAAATTATTTGCTTATTGACGAACATCAATGTAGATCTTAAAATCTGTCAAATATTTTTAATTAATAGTTAAGCGTTTTGCTACATGAAGTATAACTGTGAATAATGTTTTTCTGATCATAAATAAAATCACTGTGCTGGGAGGAGACATCTTTAAAAATTCCAAATCAATTTATTTTAAGCACATGAGGTGCCTAGGGAAGGAAACTCCATGCTAATAATTCTTTGAACTTTAGGAAAGCTGTAAAGGTATATTAGAGGGGGCGTATAGTATATTATTTTCTTTCTAAAGCTAATACTTTATAATAGAATACGTACATACATAATGTTTATATAAATATGGGGAGTAATAAAACACCCATGTTCTCCCCATACAGTTTAAAAAACAGAATATTATCAATATGATTTTGGCTTAGCACATTGACTTGCATCCCCACCCAGAAAATTAAATCTTCTCATTGAAATTCATCCCATTTGCCATCATCACATTCATTTCCTTAATATATTTCTTTGATTGTGTTACTCTCTTACTTGAGAAAATTTTCTCTTATTAATAAATTCTGAATTCAGACTTCAGTCAACTTTTCTACTATTTTAATAGGAACTTTTTCTTGAAAGAACTGACAGATTATTGTTATTCAGTTTTGGATATTTGGCAGACATTTTATAAAAAGTGAGTAGAGGGAGCTGGTCACTTCAAGGACAACAACTGACAGTATTTGTTCCAATGATAAAATTCAAGCAAAAATTCAAATTTTAGAAAATGTGTATCTACTGACATAAGCTTAACAACTTCCCAATTTTTAAAACTTTTCTTGATGAAATTGGTAGTGAAATAATAAGTGATTTTCTGATAGTGTGTAATGAAAAGTATCAACATCTGGAAAACCTGCACAACTTGTGAGTCAATATTTTCCAAAATAACCTCCAAGTCACGCATGGGTAAAAGACCATGTCCAAGTTTAAGATAGACAAATGGATTTTAATGTAACAGCGTTTGAAAAGTTGTCCATGTGGTTTCAGATTCTACAATGCAAATAACCTTTAAGAAAGTTCCCATTGGTGAGTTTTAATGTAGGATCAAGAATAGTCACAATTATTTTAAGGGTTATTAAAATATACTTCCCCTTTTTAACTACATATTTGTATGAAGCTGGATTTTCCTCATATATTTCAGTGAAAATATATAGCAATAGACTAAGCAGAAGGAGATACGAGAACCCAGTTGGGTCTTCTCTTAAGCCAGATATTAAAGAGATTTGCAAAAATAAAAAACTCTCTCACTAAGTTTTTTGTTTTAAAGAATATAATTTTTTTTTTATAAAATATGCTATTAATGTGACCATGTGATGGTTTTGTTATGATTTTTAAACAAATATTTTAAACATTTCTTAGTTTTAATTTCCAATATGATTAATACTGATAGATAAAACCTAAGTAAGCCAACCCCCTGCAAAAATTTAGCCCCTGTATGCATTGGCCTTATCTCAGGAACTGGTCCAGACCTTTCTCTACTTACCGCCTCTTGCTGCTCTTGCTTTTTGTTTCCCTAGCTTCCTACTTCCTTGGTTTGGTTTGGATCCTATTGTTAAATTATCCTCCATTTGATTAACAACCTTATTGGAAACTTGTCAAGACTTAGGGATGTGATGGCTGGCATTAACCCTCCCGGGCTGACACATTTTAAGGGTGAGTACTGTGGTGAGGGGGCCTAGTCTCAACCCTCGCCCAGTTCACCCCTCCTGACTGGACATTTTCCAGAGACCATGGGTCTCCAGAGTTCATGCCTTCCCCTTGCAAGCAACAGGGGATGACACAGTACCTCCCTCTCATTCCCTCTGCTGGCAGCACTGCCCACCTTCTGTGTATTCCTAAGGGATGACGGCAAGATGTTAGGCACTCTGTGTGCTGTGCTCTCCAGCACTTGTATATTACTTCAGTCATTGCTACAGCCTGGACAATTTATCAGGCATTTCAAGTGCAACTGTTTGTAAGTATCCTAAACCTCAGGCATACACGTGTATTGGAATGAGTTTAAAACTTGGTCCCTTTCCTAGTGGAAGCAGCAGAATAGTGGGTTGTTTCCATGAGGTCTGGTTCTTACTCGACAGGCCAGTATTTGGGCTGCCTGAATTTTCTGAGTGATGAGTGTTAAGGCCTTACCTAGTGAGGGGGAGCCAGCATCCTCACACCCAGGCTCTAGGAATGTATCTATGGAGGAGATGTGGCAGAGTGGAATTGCTCAGTTCTCTAGACCCAGTTCTGGATACTCACCAGGACACTTCTTTCTAGACAGATCAGAGCTGCCAAGCCCACTGCCAGTCTCTCTAACCCCAGAGACATGCGTGAAGATGGAAACATAGATGAGGACTTCCCCTCTCTGTCCCACATCTCCTTGATACCATTACCAAGCCCCTACCCTCAATGCTGAAGATGGAAGAATGGTAGACCTCCCGCCATTCCTTGCTGCGAGGCTCTGTATGTACTATCATTGGCAGAGTAGATATACTGCAGCTAGTGTTCAGCCTGCATCACCCCCACCAGGGAGAAACTGAAATGCTGTCCATATGACTGCCCAGGGGTAAACTACCTGGCCCATGCCATCACTTTGCCCCTACCTTCTGGTACAGTGGGATGAATTCCTATTTCCACAAAACTGAAGATGGCATGCTCCTGCTTTCAGACTGAAGTGATAAGAGATTCAGAGACATTAGGTAGCTTATGTTCATCCAGCCCTAATAGGTACCTGACCTCGTGCCAGCCTGATTTGAGTGGACACACTGGTGACCAATGACTCACAAGACCATCCACCATGTGATATGCCGGGAGCAGGGACTGCCCAGCATTACTGGAGAAAATGAGTTTTTCTGGAATCTAGAAACAGGAAGCAGAAAGGGGCTTCTCGGGATGCCCAGGCATTGGCTCTATCTTTTCCTCTTGGGTAAGGATGTAATGCATGGAAGCTGATCTGGGCTAAAAGCCAACACAGCATGATAGGTTATGAATGAAAGGATTGTAATTACAGATTGTAGAAGTTATCTCTAGATAGTGACAGAAAGGTTCAACTGTGAAAGTTTTTTCTGGTACAGAAAAAAATTAAGGTAGGATTTGGCGATATTCTGGGGTGCAGTGTCCCCATCAGCACACAGCTGAATTTAGGGATTTTAGAGTCATCAGTTCCCCAGCCTCATCCAGACCTGGCTCAAGTTAATAGCCCTGTTTTGAAAGCTCCTCACTTCCAATTTTGCTTCTACCATCTACCAAGCTGCTGGGTAGGACTAAACATCAGGAAGACTTCTTGCTGAGCAGAGACTTTTAAACTGCATTTAGCAGGATGCTAGGTTCCAGAGAAATTCCTTTGGGGATACTATAGAATAGGTGAGGGCAATTTGGGCAGAGGGGGTTCTACTACGTCTCTACTACAGCCTAAAAGTGAGTCCAGTTGTGCATATCTAAAACACAGCCATGCAGTTGCATGCTAATAGTGTGGCCCTCAGACTCAAGAAATCATTTATACTGCTTTTTCTCTGCCAGCTCCCAGAGCAAGCACCAGTGCACAGCAAGTTTAGGGGAAAGAGGAATACATTAAATGGTATGAGGGGATGCCAGTCAGCAAATTCCAAAATGCAGGAAATTCTCATAGACAAATAACCTGCTCTTTCAACAAAAAGAATACAAGATGATAAAAGGAGGTAGAGGGAATTTATAGATTAAAAAGAACTTGAGACAGACTAACCAATTGCTATTTGTGAAACCTGGTTGGATCCTTCCAAAAAAAAACCCAAACCAACCAACTAACCAAACAACAACAACACACACAAACAAAACAAAAAACCCTCCAAAAAACAAACAAACAAACAAACAAAACCCAAAAACAGAAATCCAAAAAACAAAACCAAAGATCGGCTAGAAAAAAAAAGAAAATACACAGGGCAAATAATGAAATCTGATCACGGAGTGTTCAGTAGATGATTTACTATTAATTTAGTAGGTATGGTAATGTAATGTGATACTAGGCTTAAAAATAGTCATATTTTTGAGACATATACTAAAACATTTACAGATGAACTGATATGATATGAATTAGCTTCAAAATAAAGTAGGTTGGGGGGGGGATGTGGGTAGGAGTTCACATAAAACAAGATGAGACCAGAGTTGTCATTGAAGCTGGGTGAGGGACACGTGGAGGGAGTTTTATATCACTTTCTTTAGTTTTGTTTGAAATCTTCCACAAGAAGTTGAAAAGATTCTGAACATTATGAATGGCATAGCTGAGTAGGTTTATTTTTTCATTATTTTTTCTTTTCTTGCCAATATTTATTCTTTGTCATTTATACCATTTTTGGGGGGTAAATTAAATTTTTCAAGAGATAAGTTGACGAAGTATAAACAAGGAGATATTTGCCTACCTATCTGTATACATACTTCAGTTTCAGTCACTATGCTTTTGGAGGTCATTTATTGACCTATGTTGGAATTTTACTCATTTAACCTCCTACATTTTGGATGTTTTCCCAAGCTCATCTTCTTTATCACTGATCGATAGATAGACTGATATGTAGACAAAGTGTATGTGTGTATATATATATATATGTGTGTGTGTATATATATATACACATGTATATATGATATATATACATATATATGTTGACGATATATATGTAATCATATATATATAATAGATGATATTTACCTATATGTGGATGGATAGATGTGGTTTGTTCTAGATATCATCTATATGTAGAGAAATCTTTCTACCTGTAGATATAAATGATACAGACACAATTTGTAGGGATGTCTGCTTTTGCTACTTTACTTGATTATTGATTTGCTTTTGCAATCATGGTTTTTACTTTACTGCATTTCATTTTTATCCCTATACTCTTAATAGTTACAATGTCCTCTCTTAACTTACCAAGGATATAAAACAGCTTGCTAAGTTTTTCTTCTTTCATTCAATAAATCTATTTCAGCTGGGTGATTTTCTCCCCAGGCCATCTTCTTCTTCCTTTTTTTGCAAATGTCATAGGCTTTGCTCTTCTCTATTTATTCATTCTAAGTTTCATTAGTCTTTGTCTTGAGAAATTAGGCCCCGAACCCCTGCTCAGCATCTGTCTGAGTGTAGACAGACTTCTTGGGTCCAGAGTAAGAGGGTGGACTGGGTGAACAGACTGAAGCCTGCCAATATCTGGAGCCGGAGGGTAAGCTGGCGCCAGTCAAGAAATTCCTGCCTTCTAAGTGTGGATTAACACAGAGAAGCCTAGCTAAGAACAGGACTCGGTAATGAAACTCTGAGTGAATGGGGAAGCAGTCGGCAGAGGCTCTCTGCACTGTGAGGACCATAGCAGTGTTGATCCTTTCCTGATTAACACAGCGCTCAAAGAAGATTGAACCATTTAAATTTATTTGTTTGTTTACAAATGTAGAGTCTGACGAATAAAAGGAAATAAACAAACAAATAAAAATATCTCAGCTGCTTAACTGAATTCAGGCTCTAGAATTCCCCCTTCAGGGCAAAGGAAAGAGCAACTCCAGAAATTATGTGTGCCTCAGCTAAAGCACGCGTTTTATGGCTGCTTTGATAGCCACGGATTTATAAGAATAAACATACCAAAGTGAGAAACTTCCAGGGAGTTGAGCCTCTCCAACATTAGCTTTATGACAAATTCATCGGGAATGCTTTGACCACTGAGCAGTATTGACTGTAACTAAGAACCAACAGAGACAGTGTATATTAATATATATATCTGTGCCACAGAGCTTTTTTTAAATCATAATAATTTTGAAACTTAGATATGGTTTACCATAACTCCTGATTCAGTTTCCTTGCCAATATGTTCTTCCAAAATTGGTAAAGCTAAAATATGAATTCAAAATATTAGTACAAACTGATATTAGAATGGCCAACTGAGAAACATATTTGTGTGTTTTATAATGGTAACAAAGATTAATATTTGCATATCACTTTAAGAGTTTACAAAGCACATTTACACACATTATGTTATTTAAGCCTAAGCAAAGCATGAGGCAGCAGAATGTATCCCGCAGAGAACTTGTCTCTGCCACTCGCTAGCTAAAAGATCTTGAGGAAGCTAACTTCTTTTTTTTTTTTTTTTTAAGATTTTATTTACTTGACAGAGAGAAACACAGCGAGAGAGGGAACACAAGCAGAGGGAATGGTAGCGGGAGAAGCAGGCTTCCTGCGGAGCAGAGAGCCCAATGCAGGGCTCGATCCCACCTGAGCTGAAGGCAGATGCTTAATGACTGAGCCACCCAGGCACCCCGGAAGCTAACTTCTTAAATACTCCGGCCTTGCACGCTTATGCCCTTTATAGCTCGCAAGAGAATGTGAGGATGAAATGACATTGTGTACATGACAGTGATTTGGAATTATAAAAGTGTCACTCAAAATTATACATGAAGTATTCTTAGTCCATATACTTTTATAACCATAGAGTTATATCCAGAGCCCATTAATTTTGCCCTCTGATTAAATGAAAGGAATGTGCATCAACAAATGTAAAAATAGATAAACACTGATTAGAAAAAGGGAGCCTGAAGCTGGAATTCCAATGATTTGTTTCCTTTTAAGAGGAAATATTCCATCCTTTATAGAAGACATCCTGGGACAGAAATGACAGTTGGCAAGACTAAGGGGAGGACTCAGGAACTGAATTAAGTTCCTCACTGCTAGTAGTCTATGATGTTCTCCCCCAAATTGTACCAGATTGCAATTACACTAACAGCACATGGAATCCTCATTTCATAACATTCTTGCCAAAAATGATTATAGAAACTTTAAAGATTCCTTGTCAGTTTGATAGGCAAATATGGATCAGTGTTTTTTATAATTAGCATTTCTTTGAACAACCATTTCTTTGAGTAGCAACTTTTTCTTTTGTCTGTTTTTATTTCTACTTTTATGAATTGCCAATTCATTCTTTTGCTTATTTTTCTACTAGGACAAAAATAGTTTTATTGATAAAAGTAATATTTTATATAAAGAGAGCAGTCTTCATCTTATATACTGCAAAGAATGCAAAGCAAAATTATAAAAAATAAAATTTATCATTGAAAATAATTAAGTCTTGGGGCACCTGGCTGGCTCAGTAGGTTAAGCATCTGCCTTTGGCTCAAGTCATGATACCAGGACCCTGGGATTGAACCCCGCATCCAGCTCCCTGCTCAGTGGGGAACCTGGTTCTTCCCCACACCCCCGCCTTGTGTTCTCTCACTCTTTTTCTCTCAAATAAATAAATAAAATCTTTTTTTTTTTTTTTGACAGAGAGAAACACAGCTAGAGAGGGAACACAAGCAGAGGGAATGGTAATGGGAGAAGCAGGCTCCCTGCTGTGCAGAGAGCCCGATGTGGGGCTCGATCCCAAGACCCCCGGATCACGACCCGAGCCGAAGGCAGATGCTTAACTATTGAGCCACCCGGGTGCCCCAAATAAATAAAATCTTAAAAAAAAAATTAAGTCTTGAAAAATGCTCTCAAGAACAGCTGTGAGAGTTTCTTTTCTTCTCATCTTTCATAGGGAGATACCTAAAACACACGTCTCCAGTAGTTCTAAATGAGGGAATTAGAGATTTGGAGGCCATAGAATGAAGTCAAAGACATTTCACAAACCCTCCTAACGTCTATGAACAAAACTAGGACTAACTGAAAAGCAAAAATAAACCTGATGCTATCATGAAGATAACATTCCCTAGGTTGGCGGTGATGTGTGATAAAGTAATTACAGCAAAATGTTAATCACAAAATCTAGATGGTATAATTCTTTACATTTTTATGCATATTTGAAAGTTTTTATAATAAAATATTGGGGGGAAAGGGTAAAATTTACCTTCTACACGAATACATTTCCATGCCTGTGTTATCTGATGGGCTAAGGTTGTCTTCCCAACCCCCTTAAAAAGAAAGATGTTATTGAAAACCCACAGGCATTTGTCAGGGAAACAGATATTCTCATTTTAAAAGACTCTATTGATGGTTACAATACATGAATATTATCAAGTAAAATTTTTGTCCACAAAAATAAATGAACAGCAGACTCTAGATATTTATAGCTTAATTTTTCTCTACTCATTGTCACATTTGTCACATTTTTTGAAGTGATTTAAATAACATTTTTTAAACTAAGAAAATAACCCTGAAATCAGGCAGCTGTACTATTACGCATTCTAGGTACTGTCCTCTTTTGTCGGTCAAATTTTTTAATTCTGAATACATTTCATTGTGATTATATTGAGATCATCACTGTATCTCTTTTCTAAAGTTTTTAGTCATGAATGTTTTGACAGACTTCCACTTAGTAACTTCCAAGAACAAAAAAGTCCTACTTAATGGATATCTTTGAAAAGTATCATATTTTTAAGACAAAAGATCACTTTAATGTAGTAACATTTGCATCTGAGTGCTCTCACTCTTGACTTTTATGTTAAACATTTTAAAAATTTAAATTCAGCTGATTAACATATAATGTATTTTTTGTTTCAGCCATATAGGTCTGTGATTCATCAGTCTTACAAAATACCCTATGCTCATTACATCATGTGCCCTCCTTAATGACCATCACCCAGTTACCCTGTCCTTCCACTCACCTCCCCTCCAACAACCTTCAGTTTGTTTCCTGTGATTAAGAGTCTCTTATGGTTTGTCTCCCTCTCTGGGTTCATCTTGTTTTATTTTTTCCACTCTTCCCCTATGATTCTCTGTTTTGTTTCTTAAATTCCACATGTCAGTGAGATCATATGATAGTTGTCTTTCTCTGATTGACTTATTTCACTTAACATAATACCCTCTAGTTCCATCCATGTTCACTGTTGACTTATAAAACTCTATTATATGTTAAGAAACCGAATGAAAGTTACGGGAACCATTTCTGTGTACCTGTCCTGGGGTCTATATAAAATTAAATCAAGGGTGGGATCCAGCCCTTAGTCTCTGCGTTCTGGAGAGGCTCTTTAATTCACCAGCTCAGGCTGTCTAATGGTAACTACCAACTAGTTGAATGGCTGAAAATACCTCTCATTTAGAGGTCCTTACTAGAAATGCCTAGAAAGGCAGGCTATCTTATGTCATCCATTTTTGGTTTCTTTTTATTTTGTGGAAAGACAATACATAGGTCCGTCAACACAATGTGGGCAAAGGTGAGGCACATTGCTTCTCAGTAGCTTCAGATATTAATGGGAGAGTCCCCATTTGTCTCATAGTGTCCTGTCTTCACATACCCAGAGAGCCCCATAACAAATTTCACAGTTTTATAAGCAAATTACGTTTGAAATAACCTTGGATCACATACTACTAACAATTGTCAGGGTGCAATGCTTTGATGAGTTCTATTTCTTCATAATATAAAAACAAAGATAAGTACAATGTAGGTTCCTTTTCAGTTATAGTGTACAAGACAAGATAAAGTTATGGACTTACAACCAATATTATATCAGTTTTTAAGTCATATGGTGAAAGCCTAATACTTGAAAAAATTAGCATATTATGTGGTTTTCATTCTTGTATGATAACATAACATTATGATTTTAAATATAAAAAATATAGTGAACAGTAAGTTAGAAAAGGTAACTTACCGGTTTCCCAAATATAACAAAGCAAACAGGTTTAGACACCAAAAAGTTATATTCAGCTTCATCTTCATTAAATATATCGGCAAAAGAATGCTCTTCTGTGTTCTCTTGAGAATTCATAATATAAACTACTACAGTAAGAAAGAGTAAAATTGTTAGTGACTAATTCAGTTGGAAGAGGCAGACAGGTGAGGGAGAAGGAGAATATCCTGAGAATTTACTTAGCCTAGAAGCCATTTCACATCACTAAACACAAGGATTTTGCTGATATTCACAAATAAGCTAAACTCATCTATTAAAACAAAAATAGGCTCTTAGTTTGAGACGAAAAGCAAAATCTAGCTATATGTTGTACAAAAGGCAGCAAAAACAAAGTGTTTCTGCAAGACTAAATAAAGGGAAAAATACATATATACATACATACACATATGTTATGATGTGTATATTCAATTCAAGATCAAATTAAATATGCTATATATACACATACATATATATGTTACACAGATACATATACATGTATGTGTGTGTACTTGTGTAGGGACTACTAATGGTTCTAACAGAAATCTGAATGGAAATTAGAAAATACATAAAACTGAAAAAAAAAAAAGAACATATATAACAGAAGTTAGAAGACGTAGCTAAAGTAGTATTTAGAAACCTTAAGTACTTATATTAGAACCAAAGAAACTCTGAAAAGTACATGAGATAAACTCACCACCACTTTTAAGATGTTGGGGAAAAAACCCAGGAAAAATGGAAAAATATATTTTAATAATGAAATAGAAAACAAACATATATAAAGAGGGTGACCAAAGCTAAATAGTGGTATTTTGAAAAAAAGTATAAAGAGAAAACTTCTGTCAAGATTGATTAAGAAGATAGAAGGCACAATTAAACAATTTTAGAAGTGTGGTTTCTTAGATCTTAAAATTAAAATTTTGTTGTTTTTCATTTCTGTCATTAATCAGAGAATGTCCTCCATGGTATACTAACTTTTTGAAATTTGTTGCAGTTTGCCCTATGGCCTAGTACATGGTAGTTTTTTTAAAGATTCCCTGATTCCTTGAAAAGGATATGTGATTTATGTTTGTTTGTTTGTTTGTTTGTTTGTTTTGATGTAGTGTTCTTTAAATGAACTTTACATCGTTTGTGAATATTATTGGTTAAATCTTCCATAACGCCTACTGATTTATTATCTACTCTATCAAATAATATTAGACACAGAAAGGAGGAAGGACCACAGAGTAACAACGCTACAGATATAATAAAGATAAGGTGAGGATATCATAAACCAAAGTTATCCCAAATAAATTTGAAAATTTAAACAAAATTAATAAAGTCCTAGAAAAATCAGCTTCTCAAGAAAAAAAAAGAAAACCTGAGTGGTTCTATAGCCATAAGGAAACTGAGTCAGTGACTAAAAATCGTCCCACCAAAGAAACCAGATGGTTTTTCAAAGAGCTCCAAGTCTTACAATTTTACAGACACTCTTTCAGAGAAAAGATAGACTTCTTACATCAATTTATCGGTCTTACATAATCTTTACCTAAATCAGAGAATGGTGTGAAAAAGCAAAATTGTGTACCAATATCATTCATGAACAGGATGTACAAAATCCTAATATTAGCTAATTGAATCCAACAATATATAACAAGATAACATCATGACCAAGTTGGGCTTTCTCCAGGAACTCAAGGCTAGCTTAATAGGAGAAATTAACTTACCATATTAAAATAAAAGAGAAAAATTGTATGATTATCTTAATAGATGTAGAAAAAGTATGAGATACTTAACACCCTTTAATGATTAACAAGAGATAAATCTCTTAGCAATTAGGAATAGAAAGTGATTTTTTAACCTGATAAAAAGTATTAACAAAAGATACACTTTAATTTAATGGTTAAATATTAAAAATGTTCTTTTCAGGTCATGACGAGACAAAAGAAAGAAAACTGTAATTATTCCCAGTTGATGTGACTGACCACATAAAAACAAATATACCACTTATTGCACTTGTGCAGAAAGTAGCCTCTTGTCCTTATTTAACCTATGCCTCTAGAATAGCAGAATATGGAGTAGGGTGTGAAAGGCTCACAGAAGACATGTTGGATGGATTTGTTAAAGGAGGACATGTTAAATGAGGCCAGAGAACGCATCAGCCAACTCTGCTCCTCGGGATGGCCAGAGGATACTCCCTTCTTTAAAGCTTCAAGGAGTGACCTAGTAAGGAGGCACTAGTATCGTTAATAAGCTCAGTGGTGGCTATCCTTTGTAGGCCAGGATTGAAGGTAGGAGAAAGGCTCCTGCGATACCAGGGTCCCATGTTTCAGTGGGGATGAGAGGGTCTGGGAGAGCAGATGCCAGACGGCAGCACTTAACTGTCAGAAGCAAAGTAGGTGTAATTACTAGAACGAGCAGCAAGTCCAGAATGGCAGCAAGCCAGACCCACAGAGATCTGTGGTGATGGCTGGTAAGCCACGGGATTTCTAGCGGTGAAACAGATGAGCAGTCAGCAAAAATGCCGATGAACTTACATATCTAAAAATGACAAAGGGCAAGTGAATCAAAGTCTGATGTCAGCAGCCACCGTGGAAAATCATGATTCCTTGCCCAGTTCTTAGCTCCAAAGCCCATTTCTTGAAGGGGAGGCAAGGAGCCCTTGAGAATAGACCCTACAACACCTAACAAGTATTCACAATAGGGATTCCCCAATCCTTCTCCAAGAGAACCTACGACCATTGACTGGGAAATACACATGGAGGACACGGGACTATCCACCTCTTTCCAATCAGTAGCACACAGGGTCTGAGCTGACACCAACACCAGTGGATTCAAAATGCCATCATGGTTCCCTGTAGGAGTGAAAGCAAATGGAGAACCAGTAATAAATGGAGACTTGGCTCAAGTCTATCCTACAGTAGAGAGTCTACAGGATCACTTCATGATTATTTTTCTGGTCCCTGAGTACGTAACAGGGATTGCAGCTGGCAAACCCTTCACAGTGATTCCCTGCCTGTGGAGTAAGAGCCAATGTGGTAGAAAAGCCAAGTGGAAGCTCATAAAACTGCTTATCAGCTCCCTGGCCCCTGGGCCAGATACATGAGAATAAATCATTCTGAATGAACAGAATGGAAAGACGCTACCCAAAATTATTTAAAAGATGCATAGCCTGCTTAATTCTCCAGTGTGGCTTTTTGAAAAAAACAAGATAGATCATGACAAATGATGCGGGACTACTGAAAACTTAACTAAGGGATAGCCCCATTTATAACCACAGTGCAGACGAGATTTACTAGCTGGACACAGCTTCTTGTACTTGGTAGATAGTTACTCATCTGGCAAACGTGTTGTTGTTTTTAAATCCCTGTCAGAAAAGAATATTAGAAGCAGTTTGCATTCATGTCAGCAAGGGACATTCAGTTTTACACCAGGACTCTACCATGTTTGCAGCAAATATAGTAAAAAGGGGTCTTGTTGATCTACAATATCGAGGGAGCTGGAAGTGGCAAGCGTTCTGAATGCCTTCATGAGACATATGAGCAATAGAGAGTGGAAGAAAAATTCACGAGGATTTAAAGTCTTGTTACTTTGGTAAGGTTTCAAAAGACTAATGGTCTGGGTCATTCTGAGATATTCTCTCCAAGGTAAAGGACAAGTTATTGTACCTTACATATTCCACCTCTGAAAGAAGTGCTGCAGTATTTTAAAAGTCTCTAGTTTTGGGGGATAGCATGTAGCACACTTGGGGATACTGTTCTGATCCATTTCATGGGTGACTTGGAGAGCTGCCAATTTTGAGTGAAGCTCAGAGCAAGAGAGCGCTCTGCTGCAGTTTTAGTGTGTGATACCAGAGGCCTGCTTCTTGGGCCATATTTCTGGCCTGATCCCAAGATATGATAGGGAGGTATGGAGAATATGTAAGAATACTTTTGGAGTGGGGCGCCTGGGTGGCTCAGTTGTTAAGTGTCTGCCTTTGGCCCAGGTCAGATCCCATAGTTTCCATTATGAAACAAAACAGAAATATTCTTCCCAACTGAAAGATCCAAGTCAACGTAAAATGCCAGAACTGACCTGACCATCTTTCCAGTTCTTAAGAAAAGTAGGACTAAATTATGAAAGAAAATCAAACTAAACATTTATTTAAAAAATTTGGTAAACTCTCAATTTTAAATTTCAATATGATCTCTAACATCTCCTTGTTATGTAACATAATCTCGAATATCACATTATCAATATGCGTTTATACTATAATTAAATAGAATTTTTAAAGTTCCCTCATATTTTTAGCCCGTGGGAAACCCTCTAGCAGTGCGTTCTGTGGTTTCCAGGCGGTCCCTCTCCCGGGAAACAGTCACTCTGCTGTGGCGACGCCTAACACGCTTCTAGTAAGTGCTCAGTAAATATTTGTGCAATGAAGACATTAGTCGTTGGAAAGGAGAATGGTTTTAAAATTACTTTACCGAGATATCCCAAAGTTTAGTTTTGAAAGAAAAGGAACTAGTCTGGGGTCCCCGCAGGAGGTGAGGTTCCATTCAATTGATACAAAACGCGTTGGGGCGGGGGACCACGACCCCTACTTACCCCGACACAACAGTCTTCAGGAGCCCACAGGACCCCGCTCGCCCCGCAGCAGCAACTGCCTCCCCGGCCTCTCAGTCTGTGGACCCGTTGCCTAGGGAACCCCTGGCGGGGCTTCGCGCAGAGCCTCTTGGGAGGCCGGCTTGTAATTCATTCATTTTAAAAAAATCTTACATATTCAGTTTTGCACTTCACTTCGTATTTATTACACATTCCTTTTCACAGATATAGAAGGTGACGATTAGAGACGGTATTACATTACCCACTTATGTTCACACACATCAAATGGAAGAAACCTTATTTTAACCCACAATTGGCCGTCTCCAAAGCCAGTGTTGCCACACCACACTTGGCAGTTCATTTGCAGAATTGACAAGTGGCCAGTCTCATCCACAAATATGTGGCAAAGTCCAAAATGTCCAACTTCAGGTGATTTTTTTTTTTTTAAAAAGGTGATTTAAAAAAATTCCCTGCACCACATAGCCTCAAAACGATATGGATTTTGTTGACTCTCAAAAGGGTTAAAATGGATAAAGCGATGCAAGGGGGAAAACACCGACACTCAGTGAAAGGCTATCAGATATGTTTCCAGGAAAACAAGGGCAGAAGTAGGCAGAGAAAAAAAGACCAACTTCGAATGAATCTATCTACAATTCGGCGAACCGCTTCAAAAGAAGCAAACCAGTCGCAAATCCTCCCCCTTTTCCAAAGAGGTGGACCAGATAAAGAGAAAGCCTAAACAAACCGCAAGACTTTTCTCCGCCCACTTTTTCTCTTGCCCGCAACAAAAATGGCACCCTTCGCTTCCTCCCTAGGCAGCACGCAGGTTCTGGGAGCCTCTACGAGCCCTCTCTACTGCATATCCTCCAGCCCCGCCCCCGACGTGCCTGGGGCGGGGCTTGCCTGGAGGTAGGGAGCAGGGATCAGGAAACGTCTGAACTGTACCTGGTCTTCTGTGTATTTAGTGCCCAAGTCGTGTTTTCTGGCTGGATCTACTGTCGGAGGTCTGAGGTGTCTTCTTTCTGGGCTTCCTGGGGCCGTCCGGAGGCTACTGCACCGTGGGCCGCGGCCTGGTGCCTTGTCGTGGGAGCCCCAACTTGCTCCGACCATGCCCACGGCCGCCGCCCCCATCATCAGCTCCGTCCAGAAGCTAGTTCTGTATGAGACCAGAGCTGTAAGTTCCCCGCGCGGTGGGGCACACAGTAGGGAGCGCGCGGGGGTACGGTGGCAGCATCCCCTTCCCTGGGTCCCTAATCCCAGCCTTGGGCATGTGTTTGAGGGGGGCTTCGCCTTGTCATCGCACCCAGGGAAGTGCCGCTTTTGGTTGTACATGTTTCCACTTAAGAACCACGATTGGGACATACTGGAAGCAGGTGCTTGTGGTATTTCAGAAACTTCATGAACTTCTGAACGAGTTACTGGATTCTTTTTAAAAACTTTCAGAAAGTCTGTTAGCGTTTTGCAGTTCTCTACAGTACAGGCAAGGGTATGAAAAAATATTTTTGACCTTTGAATGGGTAATTTGTGTGTTTTCCTCTTCCATGGCATATCAGTCACTATGTTTGGTGCTAATTATGTTCACTTTTATTGCTAAAATACTTGGCTCTTTCCATTTGAAAGGAAGACTTATTTTGCTTAAAGACATTTGCTTCGATAACATCATTTTGCTTTTCACTTGACTTTTTTACAACACTTTTTGTTTGTTTTATTACTTCGAATGGCCATGTAAACAGTTATGAGTAGAATAAGATCAGTTTTTGTGTTTAGATTCTAGTTCTCTAAGATTTAATGGAATAGTGTTTATAGAAATACATGCTTCGTCATTTGTATGGTTGAAAAATAAAGTATAGCTTTTCTGAGTTGAGGCAACAATGATGTTAGGATCTGTGTTTAAAATTGCACTTCATAGTAATAAGATTCCATATGCCAGAGACCTTCCTATTGTTCTGTAGAGTGTTTTATGAGGCGTATTCAATGAAACTTGCATTGTCTTCCATTAGATAAAGCAGGTACTTAACAGTTTCTTGGTTATAACATGGTTCTTATAGCACATCTGCCTTGGGTCACGATTAGTGGAGAAACATTGTTGACCCTAAATTAATTTTGTTGGCAATTTAATTTGATTAGATCCAGACCAGAAGATGAAATTATAATATTCATAGGTGTCTTCAGTTGTTCTCTGAGGAGAGTCATACAGAAGTATTTTGACATTGAAATAAAACCTTCTGCTTTCTGTACAATGTCCTGGTAAAAGTCCCTGTAGGAAACATAAATACTATACTTAAAACATGGAAACTTCAGTGCCTTAATAAGCTGAGCATTCATTAGGACTGGCTGAGATATTAGTGTTCTTTCGAAAGCACAACTCGTATTATAGGGCTCTTCTGTTTGGAAACTTTCTGTAGCCCCCATTTGAGGGGAGTAGATTCAGAATCTCTTAGTTTGGCATTCAAAGCCATATGTGATTTGCCCAAAACCTGGCTGGTCTTATATCTAATTTAATATCAATTCAACAAATATTACTGAGGATTAACTCTATGCCTTTATTTGCCTTATTCGGCAGGAAAACTGTATTGCTTTAAGTTCCTTATACCTACCCGGAGTATTTTCTGCTGCTCTTTCTTTGTAAAGTCCCACCTCTCCTTCTCCTGTCACAACCTGCTGGTCCACACAGCACAGATCTGGTACCATGCCTTGCAGACAGGAGGCTTCCAATAGATACTGGTTGAGAGTGTCTAACATGAACAGGTGTGTGTTCTAGAACTTGTTGTTACCCCTCTCAGTCACCTAAGAAATGCAAACTAACTCCAGCCAGCTTAGAGATAAAAGAGAGTTTACCAGAAGGATGCTGGAGGATCCTCAAATGGAGGAGCCATTGCATGGACTCAGTGGAAGAGCCTAACTCCTTAGCTTCTGGAAAGGCAGGAACAAGAGAGCAGGGTTAGAGAACCCACTCAGACTGCTGCCAGAGATTATACCGTAGGTACTAGGAGAAGGAATCTGATTGACTTGGCTATGATTGGGAATCTGCCCCTGGGTGGACCAATCACATGGCCACGTTGAGATCTGGCAGTCCTGACTTTCTTTCCAGGAATGGATGGGCGAGGGCAACCACCCTGAGAAATGTCTGCTGCATTTAATCTTTGAACCTCAGTTTCCTCATCAGTCAAGTATGTGACTTTTCTTTTTTATATTTTTGACTTAAAAATTTAAGCAGAAAGATTTGAGTAATAAGCTCAAAGTTTAAAGGATGTACACAGCTCAGAAAAAGACATAAAATTACTGGCAACTAAATAGATCCTAGGAATTAAAAAAAAAAAGCTGTATTAGGTTTTATTAATGAGAAGAATAGGTAGTGACTCTGGAACTTCTATGCCAGCTGCCAGTCAAAGAACTCTATGTATATTTTATTATTTAATCTTCATAAAACCTTGAAGAAGTAAATCCTGTTACTAGTTCTATCACTACTATTCACTATTATTCAGTGAAGAAAAGAATGAAGCAGAGAGAACAGTGCTATTGAGAGTGTAGTCTGGTACCTGGTGCCAGGCATAGGTAGTTTGTAACTAGACTGGGACAGATTACAGATAGAGACTGGGAATCAGTGATTAGAAACCTTTATGGCTATTTGACAGAGTAATTTTATTCCTGATGAACCAAATAATTTAGAACATTGGGTTTGTGGTGTGTGTGTCTTTGGGTTTTTTGTTTTTGGCTTTTTTTTTAATGGAAATTTTGAGGAAATACAAAATAAACAGAATAATATAATAAACTCCCCCATATCTATCACCAGCTCCAAAATTACCTTTATTTTTTTTTTAGATTTATTTATTTTTGAGAGAGTTTGAGAGAGAGGGAGCATGCACACACTGCAGCGGTAGAGGGCAGAGGGAGAGGGTGAGTCCTAAGCAGAGTTCCATGCTGAGTGCAGAGCCTGATACAGGGATTGATCTCATGACCCTGAGATCACCACCTGAACTGAAACCAAGAGTTGGACACTCAACCAAATGCACCACCCAGGCACCCACAAAATTACTTTTATTAGCTATAACTTGTTCCACTCCCCACCCCCCACTTATTTTATAAGGTTCTTTTTCATTAAAATTTAGATAAATTGAAAGGCACAAAAAGCTGTAGAATTTGGACAGAAAGTATACATATATGTTAACCATACCCCTGTCTTGCCCCAGAAATTCGCCTTGTGTCTTTATCCAGTCAGTTGCTCCCTTTTCCTTACTGGCAACTAATATTCTTTCCTTTTTAACCTTAGATTAGATATTCCTATTGAAAAGTTTCATATGGGTGCATTTATACAGTACATACTCTGTTGAATCTAGCTTTTTTTTGCTCAGTATGTCTTTGAAGTTGATCTTATTATATTGGTAGTTTGTTCCTTTTTATTATTGAGTAGTTGTCCATAGTATACACAATCCACAGTTGGTTTATCCATTTTCCCTATTGATTTAGACTGTTTCCGCATTTAGGTTGTTGTCAGGCTAGCTATGGACAGTTTTGAACAAGTATGTTTGTGGACGTATGTTTTCATTTCTTTTGGTAAATACCTAAGAATGAAATTACTAGTCACAGAGGTGATGTTAGGTGGTTACAACAGCAAGGTATGAAAATCTCCATTGCTCCATATCCTTGTCAACATTTGGTGGTGTTAGTCTTTTGAGCTTTAGTTATTTTCGTGCCTGTATAGTGGCATCTCATTATGGTTTTGATTTGCATTCCCCAAATGACAGATGATATTGAGCATCTTTTCATCAAATGGTTTTTTGGCCATTTTTATATCTTCCTTTGTGAAATGTCAAAGTCTTTCACCCACTTAAAAATAATGGGCTGTTTGTCTTTTTATTTTTGATTTGTAGTTTTGTATATAATCTGGAATCAAGTCCTTTGTGTTATATGTTTGTGAATATTTTCTTTCAGTCAGTACTCCATTTTCTTAATATTTTTTCAGCATTCCTGAGATATAACTGACAAAATTGTAAGATATTTAAAGTATACAATGTGCTGATCTTTATATATATATTATATGTAATATATATATATAAAATATAAATATATAATAAATATAAGTGTATATAAATATATATAAAATAAATATAAATATATATAAAATATAAATATATAAAAATATATAATATACATATATTTATATAGCTCATATATATTATATATATGTATATAATATATACATATATATGTACACATTGTGTTAATGATCTTTTGATGAGCTAACGTTTTTAATTTCAACCAAGTTAAATTTATCAAGTTTTTCTTTTGTGCTTATTGTTTTCTGTGTCCTAAGAAATCTTTACCTATTCCCAGAGCATGAAGATATTTTTCTTTGGTTTCTCTGAAAGATTTATACTTTTAACTTTTACATTTAGGGGTGAGTTTTATATTAAAATAATTTTGTTTGTGGTTGTATTCCTTATCTATTGTAGTGTAACAAATTACTCCAAAACTTAGTGGCTTCAGACAATAATAAATATTTAATATTTCACACAGTTTCAGTAGGTCAAGAATCTGGGAGTGACTTAGCTGAGTGGTTCTGGCTCAGGGTCTCATGAAATTGCAGTGAAGATGTCATCCAGGCTACAGTCATCTGAAGGCTTGACTGGGCTAGAGGATTTACTTCCGGGATCGCTCACTTCACGTGCTTGGCAGATTGTTGATTGCAGATTGCAGGTTGTTGATTAGAGGCTTCAGTTTCTCACGTCATGGACGTTTCCATAGTACTCCTTTAGTGTCTTTATGATGTGGTAGCTGGATTTGCCCAGAGAGGGTGTTCTAAGACAAAGAAGGATGATGCTACAATGTCTTTTTTGACTTAGCCTCAGGATTCACACTCCATTATTTCCACAATTTCTATTGGTTATGCAAGTCAGCTCTGTTTAGTGGGAGAGGGCTATGTAAGGGCATGAATACCAGGAGATGAGAATCATTAAGGATTCTTGGAGGCTGGCAACCGCAGGGCTTGAGGTTTCATGCATCAATTGTCCAGTCTCATTTGTTGAAAAGATCACTCTTTCTTTATTGAATTCCTTTGGTTCTCTTGTGAAAAATTAGTTGGGTAACTATGAGTTGATTCTTAAGCTCTGTATTTTGTTCTGTTGATCAGTTTATTTTTCTTTATGGCCTCACCACCTTGTCTTCTTTATTACAGATTGATAATGAGTCTTGAAATCAGGAAGTATAAGTTTTCCAACTTTATTCTTTTACAGAGTTGTTTTGGCTACTCTAGGTCTTATGCATTTACATATGAATTTTACAATCAGCTTGTCCATTTCTAATAAGCCTATTGGGATTGCGATTTGGGTTCCATTGAATTTATAGATCCATTTGGGGAGAACTGAATCTTAGTAACATTGAATCTTTTTTTGAAATTATGAGATTATTATTTTTTATTGAAATATTTCTATAAATTAAAATTATTTATTTAAAATTAAAGTTTATTAATATTTGAATTATAAAGATATTTCAGATTTGTGTAATTCAAATTTATATAAAATGAAATTCCATGCACATGACCTACTACAAGAAGATTTTCTTTCATTTCATTTCTTCATTTTGCTTCATACATAGGGCACTTTTTTTCATAAAGAAATTTAAGCAAGCAAGCAAACAAGATGAAACCAAAAACCTCTATTGTAATAGTAACAGTAGTGGAGAAAATAGGAGCAGGGAAAGAAAAACAGAGCATAGCAAACATTGATAAAGGAAAAAGAAAAATAAAGTTACCTTTAGATGAGAATGTGCTAGAAGAACACTCAAACCATGTATATAGAGACTAGTTTCTTTCAGTCAGTTTAGAACACATGGACTTTTCATTATAGATTAAAAATTTTAAATATTTATAATTGGGATTGTCTAAAATTATACATTTTGGGATCATATAATATTGAATCTTTTTTTTTTTTTTAAAGATTTTATTTATTTGACAGAGAGAAATGTAGTGAGAGAGGGAACACAAGCAGAGGGAATGGTAGCTGGAGAAGCAGGCCTCCTGCCGAACAGAGAGCCCGATGCGGGGCTCAATCCCAGGACCCTGGGATCATGACCTGGGCCGAAGGCAGATGCTTAACGACTGAGCCACCCAGGTGCCCCAATATTGAATCTTTTAATCCATCATATATCTATCCATTTATTAGGTATTTACTTTCTCTTATGTTGTAATTTTCAGTATAGAAATTTTACTACTTCTGAGTATTTTGAGTTTTGATGTTTATTGCAAATGTGATTTTATTTTATTTTTTAAAGATTTTATTTATTTATTTGATAGAGAGAGAGATCACAAATAGGCAGAGAGGCAGGCAGAGGGAAAGTAGGCTCCCTCCTGAGCAGAGAGCCCAATGCAGGGCTCGATCCCAGGACCCTGAGATCATGATCTGAGCTGAAGTCACAGGTTTAACCTACTGAGCCACCCAGGCACCCGTAAATGTGATTTTGAATTTGATTTAACAATTGCTTGTTACTAGTATACAGAAATTGAGTTGATTTTTATATATTGACCTTATATCCTGCAACTTTGCTGAAGTCATTATGTTGAGAAGCTGGAGCTGGTGTGTTGAATTAAGAATATGTGGATTATGACCTGCTGATTGTGGGGCACAAGCCACTCATATGGGGTCAGCAGATAGCTCACTCAACATTGAACTTTCACTTTGGGAAGTGAAATGCAGGAGGTCATTCTGGTTGAAAGTACAGTTTCAGTACACCTACACAAAGGAAGTAGAATCACAGGATTTAGAAGTGGTGAGGGTGGCAGGGTCGGGGATGGAGAGGGAATGATCTAGGGGAAGAGCATTCCTGTGTCGTAGGTCACAAGTGAGCAGGAGATAGAGAACAAGGTAGCAAATACCAATTACTTAAAAGATAGCAAGAGCAGAGGTCATTAACTTTTTGTGGGCTTAACTCTTAAGTAGTTATTTTAAAATGTGTCATGGGAAGAGCAAAATGGGAAATGATGGTGGGAATCCTAAGCTCAGCTCCTAATCTAAACATTCAGACTCTGGGTGTGAACAGGGTTATCATACTATAAAATACCTAGACTTTGACACAAAATAGTTGTTTTTCTTATCACATGCACTTGTTAGTTCTAATAGATTTTTTTTTTTTGGTCATTACCTTAGCTTTTCTACATAAATAATCATATCATTTAGGGAGAGGAACACTTTTCCTTCACAATCTGGTTGCCTTCTGTTTTTCTCTTGCCTTCTGTCACTGGCTGGGATCTCTAGTACAAAGTTGAAGAGAAGTAGCAAGAACTGACTTTTTCTTGTTTTGTTCCTGATCTTATGGGGAAAACAGACTCACTATTAAATGTGATGGTAGCTGTAGGTTTTCAGAGATGCCCTTTATCAGATTAAGATACTTTTCTATTCCTAGTTTGCTGACAGTTTTTTAAAATTATGAATAGATATTGAATTTTGTTGCATGTTTTTTCTGTTTCTGCATATGGCATTTCCTTTATTTACTTAGTGTGATGGATTACATTAGTTCATTTATAAAGGTTAAAAGAACCTTGATTTTAGCGGATATATTCTACCCTATTATGCTATATTATTATTTTCATATATCACTAGATTCTATTTACTGATGTTTTGCTAGGGATTTTTATGTTCGGGATATTAGTCTATCATTTTCTTTAACATCTTTGTCTGATTTTGGTAGGAGTAACTTGGATCTCATAAAATGAGTTGAGCAGTGTTCCTTTTAGTTTCTGAAAGTGGTTGTGTAAGATCAATATTATTTCTTTGTTTAAATGTTTGCTAGAATTTACTACTGAAAGTCCTTGGGGTTGCTTTGTGGGACAAAGTTTGATCATCAATTTTTATAGCAGCTATAGGGCTGTGAAGATTTACAGTGGATCTTGAATCACATTTTTTTTAGTGGGGAAGGGGTAAAGAGAGAGGGAGAGAGAGAATCTTAAGCAGGCTCCATGCCCGACACAGGGTACAGTCTCACAACCCTGAGATCATGACCTGAGCCAAAATCAAGAGTCATACTCTTAACTGACTGAGCCGTCCATGTGCCCCAGGAATCACATTTGATAAATTGTATTTTTCAAGAAATTTATCCAATTCATCTTAGTTGTTGAATTTCTTGGCATTAAGTTGTTCATAATATTCTATTACTGAACTTTTTAATTTAATTTTTTTAAGGGTTTTATTTATTTGACACAGAGAGAGAGAGAGAGCATGTGAGCACGAGCAGGGGGTAGGGGCAGAGGGAGAGGGAGAAGCAGACTTCCCGCTGAGTGAGGAGACCAATGTGGGGCTCAATCCAGTACCCTGAGTTCATGACCTGAGTTGAAAGCAGATGCTTAACGGACTGAGCTACCCTGGTGCCCCTCTTATTAAACTGTTGATGTCTCCAGGATTCATACTAAAACTTCCACTTTTGTTCCTGATATTGGTATTTTGTGTTCTCTCTCATTTTTTTATTGATCTGTGTTGCTAGGCATTTATCCATTTTACTACTCTTTTGAAAGAATCAACTTTTGGCTTGGTTAATTTTCTCTATTGTTGTGTTTTATTTAATCAATTTCTATTCTTAGATTTATTATTTTTTTCCTCTTATGGATTTTGAATTAATCAGTTGGTCTTTTTCTAACTTTATAAGGTAGAAATTTAGGACATTGAGATTTTTTCTTTTCTGATTGAAAGCATTTAAAATGATAAATGTAAATAGAACAAAAGTCAAAAGACTATGAAGAAAGTATCAGTAGCATGACAACAAATAAAGCAGTATATTCCTATATATAAAAAGTTTTGGGGACGCCTGGGTGGTTCAGTGGGTTAAAGCCTCTGCCTTCAGCTCAGGTCATGATCTCAGGGTCTTGGGACCAAGCCCGCATCGGGCTCTCTGCTCGGCAGGGAGCCTGCTTCCCCCCCTCTCTCTCTGCCTGCCTCTCTGCCTACTTGTGATCTCAGTCTCTCTCTGAGAGAAACACAGTGAGAGAGGGAACACAAGCAGAGGGAATGGTAGCAGGAGAAGCAGGCTTCCTGCCCAGCAGGAAGCCCGATGTGGGGCTTGATCCCAGGACTCTGGGATCATGACCTGAGCCAAAGGCAGACACTTAACGACTGAGCCACCCAGGCGCCCAATAAATAAAATCTTTAAAAAAAAAAAGTTTTGTAAATCGTTCCGAAAAATAAAACATCCACCAAAAAAGGACAAGGATGTGAACAGGTAATCTGACAAAAAAGAAGTATGAATATAAAAAGCTAAATTCAACTTGTTAATAATTAAAAGCAATAAAATGAAAATAGATTTTCATTTTCACCCGTCAGAATGGCAAAGATGAGAGAGATTGACAAAAGTCATTGTTGGCAAGTGTATGAGTTGAATAAGGGCCATTCTTATTTTGGTTGATAGGAGTGTATTAATTGGTTATGAAAGAATTAGGAGGACAAAAGAACAAAAGAGTTAATGGACAAAATGGGCTGCCTCTTGTCCCGAGTCTTCTTGTAGAAGGATAATTGAGCAGAACTGCTCTGAGGTAACATTCAGGTGGTCATTGTTACCTGTGTTTGGAGGTGGATTTTGAGGACTCTGGAGAGGGGGTTGGTTCTAGTTCCAGCCTTGTGAAGGGTGTGCTTCCTCCCCAAAATTTACCTGTTCTCTCTGGGGGTGCCTGGGTGGTTCAGTGGGTTAAAGCCTCTGCCTTCAGCTCAGGTCATGATCTCAGGGTCCTGGGATGGAGCCCCTCATCAGGCTCTCTGCTCAGCAGTGAGCCTGCTTCCCCCCCTCTCTCTGCCTACTTGTGATCTCGCTCTGTTAAATAAATAAAATCTTTAAAAAACAAAACAAAACAAAAAACTTACCTGTTCTTTCTGGTGCCCAGACCTTCATGCTGCCCTTCTGCTCCTGTGATGATGCCCTGGCCCTTTTCTCTCCTGTGACCCAGACTTACAGGTAAACTAAGGTCAGATGCAGCCCTATTCTCATACAGCCTAGTGCAACTAGGAGTTGCCAACAGAGAGTTTAGTGGCCTAAAGTTCCGCTGGATGAAAGTGCAGTTTACCTTAGATGATTTCCAATTTACAGCCCTTGCTTACTATAGCATCCACTACGGGTTCTACCGTTGCAATAAGCGATCATTTTTTTTTTTTTTTTAAAGATTTTATTTATTTGACAGAGAGAAACACAGCGAGAGAGGGAACACAAGCAGAGGGAACGGCAGTGGGAGAAGCAGGCTCCCCGCCGAGCGGAGAGCCCGATGCGGGGCTCCATCCCAGGACCCTGGGATCATGACCTGGGCCCAAGGTAGACGCCCAATGACTGAGCCACCCAGGCGCCCCATAAGCGATCATTTTCTAACAAATTAACGTATAGTAGTTGAGTTTAGAATTGGTAGCTGAGCAGAGCTGTGGCAGATTTTTGTGTCTGCATGTGTAGGGGTGAAGTTATTGGGATGATCTTTACCCTTGCTAGTCCAAAATTGTGTGTGTGTGTGTGTGTGTGTGTGTGTGTGTGTGTGTTTATTTAATTCCTGCCTTGTTCAAAAGGATTCAGGGAAGCTTCTCCCTCCTCTCCATCCTATCATATTAAATAGCATAAAATAAGTAAGAACCACATCATGAAGAATGCAAGCTTCATTAGCCCAGATGTTAGCCTCGGTTTGTGTAATGAGGGAACGGGAGAGAGCACTGTAAGGCATGGTTGGCTAAGGGATTGGAGCAGGAGATCAAAGCACATAAAAGGGGAGCAGAATCAGAGTGATTGTAGCTGATTTAGAAGATGAGGTTGAAGGTGACCAAGTTTCCACTTATTTCTGCTGGGGATTTGAAGCTTCTGCATCAGTAAAACCCCGAAGCTGTAAAGAGTGAACCTGGAGACGTCCTTTTTGACTCTCAGAGGCTCATTTCTTTCGAGCATTACTGATTGTGGGATTGCTGGAATAGGTGAAGAGGCAGGCCCGTGATAGTGTCAGATTGTGCAAAGTAACTTCATGGTGATCTTTAAAAATAATACCTTTATTCTGAAAGTTCAAGTGAAGTTTAACATTAATTGAAGCTGTCAGGCAACCTAAAATTTCCTCTCTTTAAAGAAAGCTGATTTTCTTCCCTCAGATGAAAAGTGAGTGATTAATTAGCCTGTCATTATAAAAGGAGATAATAATGTTAGTAGATACTGAGCTTCCTGTTAAATGGATTACCTATTGTATTCCATTTGCGGCTCATGTATATATTTTAGAAACACATTCATCTTCATACTAAGTCACCACCATTAAAGCTACATGTTGAAATGTTAAGCTTTTTCTTGAACAGTGATATTTCACTTTCAGAAGAGGGCCTAGGGCGCCCGAGTGGCTCAGTGGGTTAAGCCTCTGCCTTCTGCCCAGGTCATGATCTCAGGGTCCTAGGATCAAGCCCCGCATCAGGCTCTCTGTTCCGCAGGGAGTCTGCTTCCCCCTTTCTCTCTGCCTGCCTGTCTGCCTACTGGTGATCGATCTCTCTCTCTGTCAAATAAAGAAATAAAAAAAAAAAAAAAAAAGAAGAGGGCCAACTCAGATCGTCTTCCATCTTAATGGGAATTTAAATGTAGCTTTCTTGGGGTATCTTACTTCTCCACCCCCATTCCTGCCAACCCCCCACTCCTCCAGCATATGTACAAACACGCACATAGGCATTTTCCCTAGCGGGTGTTGGGTCATAGGGCCAGCACGTGCGTGTGCACTCGGACAGTCCAGCTGGGATGGACTTGTTTCCCCAGATCCTGCATCTTTCTCTTTCTTGATGTGTGCTCTCATTTTGGTGGTGTCCCTCCTCCAAGTGCTTCAGGAGAAAAGGTTAATGGGCAGTACTTCTTTTGAGCCTGTACATTCTGAAAATGTCCGTATCCCAGCCTCACATTTGATTGACAGATTTAATGTTGAATTAAAGATCGAAATGAATTTTCCCTTAGAATTTTCAAGGCGTGAAGCTCCCATCTTCTGATGTTGCTGTTGAGAATTTCTACTATTACTCCATTCTTGATCTTCGGTTTGAAGCCTGTTCTTTTTTTCGCTCTTTTTAGTAGCTTGAGCTCTCTTCTTATCTTCAATTTTCTGAAATTTTACACTCCCACCACCAGAGATAAGAGATGCCACAAATTTCCACACCTTTTGGAAGTTCTGTAGTGTAAATTGGATGGTTTCTTGACTTCTTAGCTACTGCTGGCTTGGAGTTCACCTTTCTTGGGCATGCTTTTCAGTTTCAAATGATTTTTCTTGTTGTTGCTGTCTCCACTCTTCTCTTTGCCCTTCGGGCTTATGTCTAAAAAAAAAAAAGAACATAAAAAACTCTACTGTAGTTTTTAGTAAGTTGTTTGGGAGGAACAGAAGTGTTCACTTCTTCGTCTTTATCTGGAAGACTATTCATTTGCTCTTCAGATGGCTGTGTTGTGAATTTTATCCCCACTGTATCACTGAAATTGCCCACAGAATGGCCGCTCAAAAAATCCCATTGTTAGATCCCGTGGGCACTTCCATGTCTTCATCTTCCTTGACCTCTTAGCAGCATTTTTTGTTTTTGTTTTTCTCTCTTTCATTTCCTTAAAAATTTTTTTTTAAATTTAAATTCAATGTAGTTAACATATAGTGTATTATTTGTTTCAGGGGTAGAACTTAGTGTTTTGTCATTTACATATAACACCCGGTGCTCATCACATCAAGTGCCCTCCCTAATGCCCATTGTCCAGTTACCCTGTCCCCCCACCCAACTCTCCTCCAAAAACATTGTTTGTTTCTCAGAGTTAAGAATCTCTAATGGTTTGCTTCCCCCTCTGTTTTTATATTATTTTATTTTTCCTTCCCTTCCCCTACGTTCATCTGTTTTGTTTAAATTCCACATTTGAGTGAAATCATGTGGTATTTGTTTTTCTCTAACCAACTTTTTTCACTTAGCACAATACTCTCTAGCTCCGTCTATGTTGTGCAGATGTTAAGATTTCATTCTTTTTGATGGCTAAGTAGTATTCCATCTTTATCCATTTACCTGTCAGTGGACATCTGGGGTCTTTCCATATTTTCACTATTCTTTGTGGACGTTGCTGCTATAAACATTGAGATACATGTGACCCTTTGAATCACTATGTTTGTAACCCTTTGGATAAATACCTAGTAGTGCAATTGTTGGGTCATAGGGTGGTTCTATTTTAAAGTTTTTGAGGAACCTCCGTACTGTTTTCCAGAGTGGCTCCCCAGTCTCAGCAGCATTTGATATGGAGGTGACTGCTTTCTCCTTTTCCAAATGGTCTCCTCCCTTTGATGATTCCATGTTGTCCTGGGTTTTTTCCAAAAACACTGGCCATTTTTCTGTCTTCTAACCTGGTTCCTTCTCTATATCCAGCCTCTGAATAGTTTTATATAGAGTGCTTCAGGCTAGTTTTTTGGGGGCTCGAGCTCTATCTTCACTCTCCATACTAGGTATAAGCCAGTCCCATGACTTTAAAGGCCACATATGTGCTGTTGACATACTCTAAGATCTCTCCTCTGAGCTCCAGACTCAGAAGTTCTCACTTGACCTCTTTGGGCATGTTATAACAGAACTCTTTGTTTCCCTTCCAACCTGCCTCCCTGCAGTCCATCCCTAAATCAGTAAGTGGCACCACTAGGCTCAAACCAAAGTAATTGGATTGACAACACACTTAAAAACATTGGTGTAAAAGTTCTTGGTCAACTGTCCAGCAGAGGGCAGTGCAGGCAAGTGATTCTCTCCAAAGCCGGCCAAGCTGAGAGCTGTGGTTTCCTTTCCCACCTAACTGGCTCCACATGAGGTCGCTTTTCTCTGAACAAAACAGTTTTAGGATTCTTGGACCACTTTAGGAGAAAATGTGGATAGTTACACTTGCTTCCTGTTTCTTTTTCCCCACTCAAATCTGTTTGTAAATTCTGTGCATTTTAGCTGTTGGTTCCTCTGCTTCATGAGGTCTTTGGGAGAGTCTGGCTGGATACGTTAGGTATCTGTCCTCCCATCTGGGTGTCTGAAGGCCCATAGATCATTGGCCCACTAGTACTCAAGAATCACGGCTATCTTTTTATCACAAGCTGCCAAATCAGAGTCCTACTGCAATTTCTCTTTAAACTTCCTAGGATCTATTAAAATTCTAGGAACTTCATTCAGGGATTTTGCCTCCTTTAAAGCTTTGATGTGCTTCCTTCCTAAGAGATCAACTCACCCAAAGAAGATGGGATAAACTTTATGTAGAAAGTCACCCAGCAAATTAAATAGGCGTCCTTTACCTAATATTTACTCAGTGCTGGTGGAACCAGACTGTGCTACCGGACCAGAGGTACCAACCACAGAGGTCAGGGAGTTAGCCCCAGTCTCTCCAGTGCATAAAATTAAGTGAAGGGGCCAGACATCCTAAATAAATTCAGATACGGTCTTCAGAAGTCAGTGCTGTAGATATAAATGGAAGTGCTTTGGGAGGGAGCAGGTGATGCGAGAGGATTGTTGCAGGTGGAGAGGGTAGGTATCACTCACCTTATCTTGGCTCTGTACGCGGAGTCCTTTTGAGAGGTCCTCCAAGGCCAGACTCAGCCTCTAGACACCAGCTTCTGGATCACTTGCTCTGAGCCTCCCCAGAGGAGTTAAGTTCCCTTCCTGTGTTGTCATCACCCAGTTCATCCTTCTATTAAGGCATGCTATTCACGGTTGTTAATTTGCATGCTCTTCTCTCCTGAGGACAAAGACCGATTGCTAATAAGATTTGTGCCTTCTCCCACTCTGGTTCCATTCTGGTCCCGTACATGTTTTTCTCTCTCTAAAGTACTCTCTTTTTTGTCCCCTGTGTTTGTATCTCTTTCTAAGTTCAGTGGCAGAGACTCACTGGCATCTTAAAAAGTACAGAGGAGAAAAGGAACTGACAGCCATCGAGTGCCTTCTCTGTGTCGAACACTCGTCACTGTATTAGCTGTTTCGTGAGCATTTTCTCGCTTAATTTTATTCCTCTAACAAACACACCAAGCTTCTTCCCTTTCAGGTCCTTGCACTTTGTTTCTTCCAGTGGGGACTGTTTTCCTCAAGTCCTCAAGAAGGTAGCTCCCTTTCTTGCTAACAAACATGTACAGTTTACAAGCTAGCCTTCTGAAGTTAATTTTATTGGGTTGGTTGCCACCCCCTTCTCTCAGTGGAGGGTGGGGTCACACACACAGGAATTAGCTGAGGCCAGGCCATGAATCTTTGACCTCCTCTCTCTCATTGTTCCCACCCTTCTGGATGCTTCCCCAGTGCCTCAAGTCCTGGTCACTGGATGGCTCAAGTTAGTTTACTAATTTTTCTTAAACTTGCTGTATTTTGACCTCATTATAACTGGTAATGGCCTTCAGACTGTACCCCTCCTAGGAGAGAAGGGATCCCATTTTCTTTTTTGGCTAGCTTTCCTCTTAAGATTGAGCTAATCAATTGTCTTTTAATTGAATTTGTGTTTAATAATTACAGGTACCATCCCTCCCCACCACCCCGGCCTTAGCGGGGGTGGTACAGGGACTGGGGCACATGCACCAGAACCAGTCATCTTTTAACATATAGTTTTGTTCTGTTTAGCCTGGAAGTCTAGGTTGGCCCTTTGTAAACAGATTTATACTTAATAATAAAAAATTCCACCTATTTCTGCAGATCTAGTGTTAATATAACCAAGTACTCATCTTCTTCTTCTTCTTTTTTTTAAAGATTTTATTTATTTATTTGAGAGAGAGAGAGAGAATGAGAGAGAGCATGAAAGGGGAGAGGTCAGAGGGAGAAGCAGACCCCTTGCTGAGCAGGAGCCCAATGTGGGACTCGATCCCAGGACTCCAGGATCATGACCTGAGCCAAAGGCAGTTGCCCAACCATCTGAGCCACTCAGGCACCCCAAGTCCTTGCTCATCTTCTGAGATACACTAAAATCTTACTTTTAAAAATCTTTCCCATCCTTTAAGGCTCAATTCAAGTCCAGACTTCTCTGACATTTTCTGTACCTTTAGTACCGCACATTAATCTTTCCTGCTCTAAATTCCCATGGTCTGCATACTTCTGTTTGGCCATTAATCTAGAGAATCTTATTTGTTATTTAATTATTTTGTTATCTAAATCTTAAGTGACTGATGAGATGGTAGGATGCCAGTTGATTGTAGCAATGTTTTCTCAATTTTTGCTATGTTGAAAAAGTGCCACTTTTAAAGACATTTTTAGGGCAGGATATCTTTATGTATTTTCCTAACGTGTTTTACTTATTTTCTTAAAAGCTACTCACCTTGTAACTGCCTTCTTAAAACATTTTCTTAAAATTTAAGATTATTACTTTTTTATATTTTAATTATTAATTTTATTCCTAGTGTTTATTTAAGAAGACTAATGTGCTCAGGTATAATATAACAAGGAAGTATCCAGAATAGAAAGAATATTAATTATTTCCTGTAGCTTATTTATAAAAAGCCATTTGGGAAACTACACTCATTTAAGTCTTTTTATAAGACTTTGGGGTTTTCTATAGTAGCTATATTAAATTAATTTTCCATGTTTTACAGAAGACTTATAAAGGTTTATTTGATAAAATTTCAATATTTTCATAGCTATAATTGTCTAAGCATTCTAATTATATGTTGAGCTTTCTAATTCTTACTAGAGCTGCCTCTTCCTGGCACAGTTTAAACATCAGTCTCCAATCAGTTAGGTTAATCTCTATAATTTAATTAAATTAATCTGACCTGGTTATTGGGTACATTTCAAATACTAGACTGATGTTTATCATGACATCACTAAGAATATTTCAGTTTTAAAATTGACCTTTTAGAATCAGCCTTTCTTTAATCTGCCAGTTATATTTAACAGAAATATTTCTTTTCAAAAGTAACCTGACTTTATTACAGTATTTAATTTCAAAAACCAAAGTGGTTATAAAACGTGTATAAGGAAAAGTGCCTTAAACTAATTAAACAATTTCTTAAACAATTTCTTTTCACTTATAGAGATACTTTCTAGTTGGGAGCAATCATGCAGAAACAAAATACCGTGTTTTGAAGATTGATAGAACAGAACCAAAAGATTTGGTCATAATTGATGATAGGGTAAGTATCTTGCAAACCTGAATACATACAGTAACATTTTGTACCTGTTAAAGGTACAGACAGCTTTTAGTGATATATTTATTTTCCTTTTTTAATCAGGCATCTGACAATTACGATTATTTTTCATGGTGGCTAGAATTTAAATCTCGAATGTGGTTTCTAGGAATTACTGATGGAACAAAGTATGCTGGAATTACACTTTGTCCTTTGTTTTACAAAGTAAACTCTTTGGATAAGATAATGAATATATTTTCTTAAAGAAGTGGTATTTTAAGGATTTAATCTAACTCAGTATTGCATGTACTGAAGAGATTATTACTGTGCTTTAATATGAAGCTGCTTGAAGTCAGGGAAGACTTTTGTACCGCAGACTTTTTATTATGCTGCTAAAAATCACCTCTAGGTGATCTTCTGGTGACTTGCTATGCATGAGAGAAATGTGAAGCTGTTCTTATCCACATGTTACGTTATCCAGAGCAGGAATATAGTCTTAATCCAGGTAACACAAAAACATGAGACTGTTGGTCAAAAGTGAAATACAGCGTGGTGGTATTGAATAATTTTAAGTCTTCCAAATGAGAGAACCTAACTTATCTTTGTATTGAAGTTCTGACTGTGAATATCTTGAATCCGTGTTGATTGCTGGTTTCTTGAATATGTTGGTAGCTACAATTTGCAACCCATTTTCACTAAGTTATTTGCAAAACTATTTTCTATGTTATAATAATTTTGGGTAAATTGTGTATTGTGCTTTCCAGCACTCTTGAGTATTGCTCTTCATTCTCCCCCTATTGTGGGAATTTTTATTAATATCATGCATTGACTCTTGGTTTTAGTTGGGGATGGGGACAGTTTATCAGGGATTTCTTGAGAATCTGAGAATATGTGAGCCTCATATAAACACATACGTGTATGTATAGTCAAAACTTCGCACAGTTCTAAGAAGTTCACAGATTTCTTGAAATTTGCCTATGATCTTTTAATGTATGGTTCAGAAAATAAGTTTTATGGGGTTTTTTTTTTAAGGATTTTATGTATTTCTTTGAGAGAGAGAGAGCATGAGCAAGCAGGGAGGGGCAAAGGAGGAGGGAGAAAGAATCTAAAGCAGACACTTCAGTGAGCACAGAACCCCACATGGGGCTCGATCCCACAACCCCTTTAAGAGCATGACCTGAGCCAAAACCAAGAATTGGGCGCCTAACAGACTACTCCACCCAGGTGCCCGGGAAGATGAAGTTTTTGACAAAATTTTTTGGTATAGTGACATGTGGCCCAGTAACCATCCATAATTGCTAATGTTAAAGAATTTGTTGGCTTTTAACATTATAGCTGAGTTGTGCACTATCATGTACTTCTCTATGAAATAGCTAGTGATTCTTATAGGCAATAAATAATCTAAAGAATAAGCACAACCTTACAGATTAAATTTGCTTATTTTTAGCACGTATATACTCAACAAGAAGTGAGAGAACTTCTTGGCCGCTTGGATCTAGGAAATAGAACAAAGATGGGACAGAAAGGTTCCTCCGGGTTATTTCGAGCTGTTTCAGCATTTGGTGTTGTAGGTAAGAAACGTACCTCTTTCTTACTACTTCTTTTTTGTTATTCCTGTATAGACTACTAAAACGTTGTTTTATGTGGTTTTATAATTCTAACCCATCATCTCTGGCTTTGGTTGTTAAATTTCATTATCCATCAATCATATATCAAATAGCCTTTATATAGCACCTGGTATGTGCCGCTCAGTTTCATATAGGATATGAATAAGTATAAAAGTGGTTTTGTTGTCTAGCTTGGTGAGGAATGAAAAAGTGAAAAATTAGCTCGGACTATAAACATCTGCTTCACAGTCCAGACTTGATGTTGATCACTTTAGATACAATTCTGCTTTGGTTTGAACCTCTTTATTTGAATTTTACTTAAATTCCATCCTCCCCCCAAATCCGATAATGACGCCTTTACTTCATTTATTCACAAACAATGTTAGACATGGTTGGGGCTTTTAAGGCTTCTGCTGTCTAGCTTTGGGACAGCAGTGAGATGCCCTACAGTTCTGGTGAGGACTTTCTTTGCAGTGAATCAGTACACCTGTTTTTGCTATACTGTGGATCTGCCCTGGGGGTCTTAGGCTGACAATGCTAGGATGAGGGACAAAAACTAATATACATACGCGACTAACTCCAAGATGGCGGTTAAGAGCCAAACTGTGTAGTGAAAGTTAAATGAGAGTGGAGATTATATAAGAGGTAGATGACTTGGATCAGGAACGTCCAGGAAAGATTTCTTGGGCAAAATGAGACTCCAACCGGACCTGAAAGAGGAACAAGATTTGGATGGATGTGGGGAAGAGGCGAGAGAACCCTAGTAGAGATGACAGCAGAGGCACAGGCATGAAGACGTCTGTGGGTCCTGGAATGTTGGCATGGAGTTGGGTGAAGCCAGATCGCATGGGGCCTTGGCAGTCAAGCAGAAAGCAGTTCTATCTCTGCTTCTCTGTTGGCAGAGCCAGATTTTAAGTCTGAGTTTTTTGTTTTTTAAACATTTAACATTATCTTTGTATTTTTTAAACCTGCTGGACTGTATGCAGTGTTGACTGATTGGTAGCTATAGATGTTAACAAAATTAATATGGACTCAACTATGCTATATAGTTCCAAATTCTTGCATTTTTCTGATTAGCTCTCTCTATTCTGTGACTCTGTATTTGTTAAATCTTTGGTTACGTTCTGCTGTATTTGAAGTTTTTCTCAATGTGCTCTCACAGCTCTTCATATGTAATTGCTTCAGGTCTATTTTGTGTCTAGATGGCTGTCAGGGAAGGTCAAAAGTGGTAAGTAAGTTTAGTTTCTTCTTAGGACTGGCCCCTTTTCTACATTTGATGCTCAGTCTTGGCAAGTATGTTGAAGTTATATATTCAACAGCTATGTGCTTGTAGATAGATGGATGTCAGGTGAGTTCGTGTGTTCAAATTCCATAAATTCTGTAAGTGTTAAGTTCCACTTTAAATGTTGCATATATTTTAAATTAAAAAAAAAACTGGAAATACAATGTGTCTTAAATGCAGTAGGTTTAATTTCAGTATTAGTTACTTATTAGGTTAAGCTTACTTCTTTAAGTGCTGATACTTTATGATAATTTAAGTGGAAACTTCCTAAGATGTGTGCAATATTGAATGCCTCATTAGCCAGGGTTTATTGTCCAAAATTGAACCTTCCTTAGTGATTAAGAGTAATGAAGTGAAGATCAGTTATTGAACTGTTCAAAAATAGCTGCCCTTGGCTATTCTGGAGTTGTGTTGGGCAGTTTGCCTTTACATTAAATGGCCTCTAGACCACTGTCCTGTTTTGTTTTTATGGTTCTTTAGTCATCCTTCCTTGTTCTTGGCATAGTTGCTTCTAGCAGTAGTCTCTGCCTCATTTTCAGTCTATTGATAACTAAACTTGTAAAGCAAGAAGCTTGATCTTTATCAGTGGATAATTAGGTTTGTAACCAGTTATTCGTCATATACACAAGTATTAGTAAACTTTGGGTGAGAACTGAAGGTGTCTTGTTTCTCTGAGAGGTGATATTCTTAGGTATTGTGGTAGCTGTTTCTCTTATGGTTAGAGGCCTCTTAGGATCGAGACTGTCCTTGGATAATGAAGTCACTGCAACACTGACCTACCAGTAAAGTGACACAATAATGTACTAAGTAAGGACTTGTTATTTTTATGGAAATGTATTTTATGTATTCTTGTTCAACCCTGTAAATAAAGCTTAGAATGAGTGAGGAGTAAATAGGGAGTTAATGAAAGTCTATGATATGTCTAGTAAGTATTGTCTTAGAAATATTGAGGGATACCTAGTAGCAAAACACAAAATGCTTCTCTTCAAAAAATGTATGGTCTAGCTGTCAGAATAATGCATATGAGAAATGACTAGAATGGTTGGTTGTCCTCTATCCTGTGGCCAGGATATTTTCTCAGTTAACTTTTTTTCAACCGCTTAATTTGTTAATAGTATTTTGTTGGAATTTTTTTAGATTGTTATCATGCTTAATTTAGTTCACCATCGGTAAGAATCGAGAGCAGTGAGTCTCATTTATCTGTAGTAATGGACCATACTTTTTCCACCACTGTGTCACAGACCAACACATGATCCTACTGTACATAACTAGTTTGCAGCTTGGCCACATGTGACACATCACATGTTACAATGACAAGTTCAGTAATACCCAAACTAGTCTATGCCCTATTCAAGGCAAGTTCATTGGTCATGCACTTGGACGTTGTAATAATCTCAAATTGCTCTAAAGCTTCTAAACTCTTACTTTCAATTTATTTACTTGTCTTTCTATGGGTTTGGTACCCATGAAAAGCTCATGGATCATTGCTGTCATTGCTGGTCTCTAGACATGGGACATTTGTCTACCTTGTACATTTCTGACGTGCTCCATTGTTATCTGATGGCCAGCAGGAGATTTGGGAAACCACTGAACAGGATCATGAACATCCCTCCCAAAGTTGTTTTATCTGGTCTTGGGCAACATGGATGGAGTCAGTGGATGGTTACCTGTAGTCTTTTTCTTTTTTTCTTTTACTTTTTTTTTAGAGATGGGGAGAAGGGGGTCTTGGGGCAAAGGAAGAGAGAGAATCCAGCATGGACCCCAATGTGGGGCTAGTCTCACCACCCTAAGATCATGACCTGAACTGAAATCAAGAGTTGGATGCTCAACCAACTGAGCCACCCAGGTGCCCCTGGTTACTTGTAGTCTTCACTAGACTTAGCTCTGTGACCATCCCAGCCCCTTTTGGTACATAGCTTCAGGTTTGTGGCCTTTTCCTGCCTATGTCACCTGTCAGAGGATAGTCTTTTCAGTAGCTAGTATGTTGAGGAGGAGGGTGGTAGAATAAATATCATTGTAGCAGACTAAGTGATGGACTCTGTTGTTATTTAAAGCAACACCCTTGGAAATGGGTTGCAGATCCAAGATAATAATGAAGACAACAAAAACAAAGTGTGAGCCGCAAGCTAGTGAGGGGGCAGTAAGTGTGGTGGTAGAAAGTCACTTTGGTTCTACAGGGCTCTGTTGTGCAAGAGTCCTGTGTACCTTATTGAGGTTTTTCATGTTTCTCTGCCAGAGCGCTATTCTCCCTGAAGGCTTTTAACGTAATGACTAGCTGACATGATGACCCTGAAACAGGGATATTGCATTCTTCACCGTTGGTGGGCTGTTGGGGTCTTCTCCAGCCACCAGCACTCCCACTACAACCTCTTACACTGTCCTTTTTTATGTACTTCACTTGGTGTCCATTTCACATGAAACAGCCTTCCCTACTGGGAGGGAGAGAAATCACTTTTGCATGATGACTATCATCTGGGCTTCTTGGAAGTACTAAGTGAAATTGGTCTGGGGTCAGAAGTCCACAGAATGAAGATGAAAAACCTTGTTCTCATTTTGGTGTGTTAAAGTGATGAATAGACTAACTCCTGGAGGATGTCTGTGCCGAACTAAAGTCTTTTAATTTTTGGCTAGCTTGGATAGGAACCTTTTAAAAAAGAGTGACAATTCCTGTTGGTCGTAAAAAGGAAGAAGAAAATAATTTCACTTATAATAAGCTGAAGGGCTTTGTGCTGGTAGAAGAGATGCTTTTATGCAATATATTTACTTCCCTTTATTCAAATTATGAAGAGAAAGGTAGAATGGTATAAGTAGTCTTGAGCTAAAAACATAAAATTAAAATTCAGTTGGAATGTAGGTTGAGAAATTACTGCAGAGATTTTTTTTTGTATAATAAGTAAGTATAACAAGAATAAAAGGAAAATTCATTCATTTTGGAAATATTTCTTATTCCATGATGAGACATGTAAGTTTTTATGCTGCTTCCAAGGGCTTTACTTTTAGAAGTTTTATCCTTCTAAAATGATAGCTTCTTTCTAACTTGCTTTTAATGAGATTGTCATCAGCTTTTTTCCCCCCTATTCCCACGTCCTCTACCTTTAATCAGGGAATTTTTTGCTAGTCTCTAAGGCAAAGAAAGGAGCAAATGAACACTTTGTTGAAAGCAGTTTGTGCTTTGTCGATCTCTAAAATGCAAATATTTTTCACTGTTTTAACGGCATCTTTTCCTCAGTAATCTGGCTCATAAAATCCTAGAGGCGTCTTTCTCTTATATATTTTAGCTCATTTGTGTTAATACAGTCGATTACTAGTTTCCTTTTTTTTTTTTTTTTTTTGTCAGCTGAGAATTATAAGACACAGACAGTGGGTATTTGTCATTTCTAGAGCAAAAATTCATAGCATCAAGGTCCTGGCTCAGACTTTATAGAATATAACATTCTGAGAGAGACAGAGAGCGAGTGCCTGTGTGCATGTGCACATGAGAAAGTTAGTTTTGAAAGATAGTTATGCTAGATATAAGATTCTTGGTTGACAGATTTTTTTTCTTTCAGTGCTTTGAATATGTTATCCCACAGCCTTGTGGCCTGCATTGTTTCTGATCTGACTCATCCTGTGAGAGAGCTCAGGTGAGGGCAGTGCAGACCCAGTATTCTTTTTTTTTTTTTTTTTAAAGATTTTATTTATTTGACAGAGAGAAACACAGCGAGAGAGGGAACACAAGCAGAGGGGATGGTAGGTGGAGAAGCAGGCTTCCCGCCGAGCAGGGAGCCCGACGCGGGGCTCGATCCCAGGACTCTGGGATCACAACCTGGGCCGAAGGCAGACGCTTAGTGACTGAGCCACCCAGGTGCCCCCAGACCCAGTATTCTTGACCATTTGTGCTGGGGTAGAACCTCTACTTTACGAGTGGGAGCTGGGGAGAAGAAGCAAGCCCCTGATCTCAGCATGGCTTGCCTGCAGATAGAGTTCCAGTAACACAGAGCTGGAGAGGATGAGATGTTCTGGTCTCCTGCATTTTCTGAGCAGTGGCCTTATACTGAGAAATGGGGAGAGAAGGTGAAAGCACTATCTTCTTGGATACTCCTGCCAGGAGTAGATCTTCTTTCACACTTAACGGGGAGTGGGGTATCAAAGAGAAGCAGGTTATGATTCAGATACCACACACTTGCTGTTGTTATCAAGGTTTAGTAGATTTTCTTGAATAAATATTTCTCCATTTGCTATATGTCATTAGGACAGTTCCAGAAACTTTCAAAGTTTTGTTTTCTTTTGATAAATTTCACCAGTGATGTTTGTTTCACTGGAGAGAGGGTCTGCTGGGCTCCTCGTGTTGACATTTTGGAAATAACCCCTATCCCCCAAAAGGAGTTAGTTTTTACTCCCTAAGCAAAAGTTCTGGGAGCCAGAAATTTGTTAACTAAGACCGTAGAGTAATTAGCACATGGCTGAGAACTTAGTGCTTCTGAACATACACACATGGTCTTTCTTTAACCACCAATGTACAACATGTATACTCCAATGATTTGATGTAAAATATAACTTTATAACACTCCAACATTCATAAAAGGCTTAACTATCACAAATGATACTTGTGGAAGATTGCATGAAGGATATGCAATTTACTGGATATATTGGTTGCTGAAACCCTCCACTTTTCTGGGATCTGGCACCACCTCTTCTTGCCCCTTGTAAGTCACCTAGTTATTGCATAAATAGCTTCCAGTGCACTGTGTTCCTATAGCTTGGCAACCATTGATTGGTCTAGGGCTAGGCACCCAACCCAATAGGCCAGTCCAAGTCCTTCCCTAGGAATTCTGGAATTGGACTTGATAAAAAAAAGTTGTTTCTTCCCAGCAAAGCTTTTGGATATAAAGTCTAGAGCTATTAGCAGCTGTGTTTCCCACCACATCACCCAGATAAGTGGAGGAGGCTAGTCTGTGGGAGAGGCTAGTCTATGGAGAGAGACAAAAATGGAGACATGTGCAGAGATGCATCTTGACTGGGTGTGTCGCCAACAGGCCCAGTCCTATTGTTGCCCTTTGGTGTCATGGATCCTCTCAGTATCCTTAATGTAAATTTCTTTTTTTAAAAGCTGGTTCAAGTTGGGTTTTGCACTAGTAATCAGGAGTCTGTGTAGTTTGTTCTTCCTTTTAAGCAACATATCCTAAAGTATGTTTCTCGGAACATTTATCCATTGGTTAATTTCTTTTAAGAAATTGTGATCAAATGAACCTAGGGAGGTGCTTAACTTTTGTCCTATTGAGGTTCACAGTGCATGTTAGAATAGTTTCCGTAAGTTTCTGAGAACTTATTTGGTTTTCTGTTTATTTGGTTTTTATTAACATATAATGTATTATTTGTTTCAGGGGTACAGGTGTGTGATTCATCAGTCTTACACAATTCACATTCTGTTTGCTTTTGTATACTTCTTACTAGTATATATATTGACTTATTTTACATATATATTACAATCTTAGCCATTTTAAGTGTACAGTACAGTAGTGTTAACTTTTTCATCTTGTGAAATGAAACTCTATTAAATAACAGCTCTGCTTAATCTTGTGTATATTTTTGCTTACAGCACCTCCACCCTACTTGGAATGAAGCTAACTATGAAGGAATGAATGAAATAAAATTGTTTAGAACAGTATTTTTTAAGTGAGATAAATGTCAGCATAGATATTTCTGGAGACTAATTATAATACTACTGAAGATTTGTTTAGTTATAAATCATAGAAATAAAGTAGGAAATGTGTCAAAAGCCTTTTACCTTCTAAATATGTATCTAAAAGCATTACTAAGTGTAGGAAACATTATCTTTGTCTCTTTGTGTAGGTTTTGTCAGGTTTTTAGAAGGCTATTATATTGTGTTAATAACTAAAAGAAGGAAGATGGCAGATATTGGTGGTCATGCAATATATAAGATTGAAGATACAAATATGATCTATATACCTAATGATTCTGTACGAATTACTCATCCTGATGAAGCTCGGTATGTAGTGGTGGTAACTACTATTGTTTTGTTTTGTTTTAACGTGGTAGATCAATCATAAGATAGAATATACTCAAAAAAATGAAACAGGAAGGGATGGGGAGGGAGACAAACCATAAGAGACTGCTAGACTCACGAAACGAACTGAGGGTGGCTGGGAGGTGGGGGAGAGGGTAGGGATAGGGTGGCTGGGTTGTGGACATTGAGGAGGGTATGTGCTGTTAAGTGCTGTGAAATGTGTAAGCCTGATGATTCACAGACATGTACCACGGGGCAAATAATACATTATATGTTAATAAAAATTAAAAAAAAAAAAAAAAAGGAACAAGCAAAAAAAAAAAATATATACTCAAAAGATTATAGATATTATGTTAAAAATGCAAAATACTAGCTCAGAATTCTATAATTTTATTCAAGGAATATTATAAACCTTTATTAGAGCAATTGATTTAGGTGAAAATCAACAAAAGCTGCTAAAGCCATTATGTGAGATGTTATCGTTGAGGAACAGAATATTCACTCAGTCTTAACATATACTCCATGAATCACTTTATTTACAAAGAGAAAAAAAATGGCAAACATGATTCCCCACATGTTCAAACTTAGTATCACCAATCATGAGACAAAACTAACATTACCTTTCAATATGAAGCAGTGAGAAAGACACAAATTACCTGTGTAGTTTTCTTGCTAAAAATACATATATTTTTGTTTTATTATGCTGTGCTTACCACATTGAGTGTGGTTACCATCTGTCGCCATATGACATTATTCTAATATTATTAACTGTATTCCCTGTGCTGTACTTTTCATGCCTGTGACTTATTTTATCACTGGGAGTTTGTACCTCTTAATCCCCTTCACCTATTTCACCCACCCTCCCCTTTGACAATACTTTACTAAAAACATTGAACTTAAATCATGAGGAAATAATCAGACAAATCCATCCTTGTGGAGTATTCCATAAGAAAGCTGGCCTAGGCGGTCTAAAAATGTCAGTGTCATCAAAGACAGAAAAAGCCAGAGGACTGCTCTGGATTTTAGAACAGGCATGACAACAAAACGCAACGCATGAATATCTCTTGGATCCTGGATTAAAATGTATGCGTGCATATACAGGCGTGTTTGCACACCCACACACATAGCTGTAAAGGACTTTTTTGGGACATTTTGTATATGGATAATATACCAGGTGATATCAAATCAATATTAAATTTTTAAGTGTAAAAATGATATTCTTATTTAGAAGATTTTGTTTTTTTAAGATTTATGAGTGAAGTGTCATCGTGTCTGCTACTAATTGAAAATGATTTAGGAAAATAAAATGTAATATGTGCATTTAAAGAGAGAGAATGTATATGTGAGTGTTTAAGGAGAGAGATTTAACAGTGAATTCAGACGAAGGACAGAATGGTATTTATTATATTGTTTTTCCTTCCAATTTTTCTGTAGATTTAAGTTTTGGAGGAAAATTATTGGTGTCTTGGGAATGTGGGAAAAATGTATTAATAAGTTGATAGAGAAGAGTAGAATTGATTTATTTTAATACATAAATATATTTATTATAAACACAAAGGTTAAAAAGTAACAAAGTTAGGCATGCTTAGTAGTTTTTTTCTTTAGTAATTTTTCTTTTCTTTTTTTAGAAACAGAGTTGGGGAGGGGCAAAGGGTGAGGGAGAGAAAATCTCAAGCAGGCTCAGTCCCGTGTGGAGCCCAACATGGTGCTCAGTGTCATGATCTCAGGATGATCTCAGGACCATGATCTCAGGATCATGACAGTGAGCCACAATCAAGAGTTGGATGCTTAACTGACTGAGCCACCCAGGTATCCCCTATTGAACTTAAGTTTTTAAGTTTAGATTTGAATTATACTCTATACTTTTAATAGTGTTGTTTTAGATATACAAACCAAAATTTAAAGGTAGTCTGACTCTCTTGCTTAATAGCCTCTTAGACAGTAGGTTTTGGATTCTGGTGATACTGTCTTTGATGATATTTGGAGGTGAGGTTGTTAAAAAATAATGTGTCAGATGAAAATAAGAATTTAATGGATGAAGTGGTCCTTTTGTCTTTCACTAACTGAAAAAAGTTATATCCCACTTAGCTTACAAGCAGACATAGTATATTCACTAAAATTGAATTGGGTGCTCCCCAAAGAAAATGAAGACAGTGATTTGAAAAGGTATGTGCACCCCAGTGTTTATTGCGGCATTATCCACAGTAGTTAAGATGTGGAAGCAGCCCAAGTATCCATCAATAAAGATGAATGGATAAAGAAAATGTGGTACACACACACACACACACACACCCACACACCCACCCACCCATGGAATATTACTCAGCCATAAAGAAAAGAGCTCTTGCAATTCATGACAACATGGATGGGACCTAGATGGTATTATGCTAATTGAAATAAATCGGACAGAGAAAGACAAACACCATATGATTTAATTTATATGTGGAATCTGAAAAACGATGCAAGTAAAAAACAAACCAAAAAAAACAGAAGCAGACTCATAAATATAGAGAACAAACTGGTTGTTGCCAGAGGGAAGGTGGTGGGGAATGGGCGAAATGGGTGAAGGGAATTAAGAAGTACAAACTTCCACTTACAAAATAAGTAAGTCATGAAGATGAAAAGTACAGCATAGGGAATATAGTCAATAATGTTATAATAATGTTATATTACAACAGATGGTAAGTATTCTTATTATGGTGAACACTGAGTAATGCATACAATTGTCAAATCCCTGTGTTGTACACTTGAAACTAATATAACATTTTTTGTCAACTACATGTAAGTAATAAATTTTGTTTTAAAACAGTGAATCAGACAGGACATATGAATGCAAGGAATGGGAAAAAGTTGAAGAGGTTCATATTATTTATAAACCTCATCTTTATGACTCTTTAGCCAGGAACGGTAAATTCAACAGTAAACTCTTGAGAGAGTGAAATTATTTTAGGATTAATACTGTGTAGCAATAGACATTATCCAGAATAAGATACAATCATATTAATAGCTTATTACAGGTAGACTGAAGCACTGTGATTAGATAAGTAAAACTTTTAACATATAAAACTATCTAATTCAATAATTCACTTAAGTAAAAAGATTTGATGAGGTGCCTGGCTTGTTCAGTTGGAAGAGTATGTGACTCTTGATTTCCAGGTCATGAGTTTGAGGCCCGCATTGGGTGTAGAGATTACTAAAGAAATAAATATATTTAAAAAAAGATTTACCTCACAGCATTTACAAAGCACGTAATCGTAAAAACAAGAACGGTATTTATTTTTGTCTTGCCCCAAGTCTAAGTTCCCCACACATGTAAGTGCATGACTTTTCCTCTCTGGCATAATCAGTGATGAAGAAATGGTCAAACTCTAAAGTTAAGGGACTCTGAAGGGATGATCAATAGACTTAGAAATTGCTTCAGACGCAATCCATACGGCAGTTCTGCACCGAATTCCTCAGGGTTTTTGTTTGTTTGTTTGTTTTTTATTTTTAGTATTTTACTTTTAAGTGATCTTTATACCCAACATGGGGCTTGAACTCACAACCCCGAGATCATGGGTTGCATGCTTTACCAACAGAGCCAGCCAGGTGCCCCTGTATTCCTCAATTTTAATAAGAGCATTTACAAATACAAACGTATGTGTCAAGCTATGAAAAAATAATAGTATTGTGTGATTGTAATAGGCTTTGTGTTTTTTGTTTTGTTTTGTTTTTTTAGATATCTACGAATATTTCAAAATGTGGACCTATCTAGCAATTTTTACTTTAGGTAAGTTTGAACTTAGTTTTTCTCCTGTCAGTTGCTTAAATGTTTATATCATTTTCCAGGATGGAAAAACAGAATCAGAAGACACAATGGTATTTCCTCTATTTTTTTTTTAATCGGCCAAATGATTTTATCTAAAAACATAAAGATAAAGGTATTTCTTCCTTTTAAAAATCTGATGTTTGAATATTGAATGGACAAATTATAGGGGAATTATTCTTACTATAAAAATCATCTTTGTTTTAGGTGGGATTTTAATGAAATATTCTTATTTTGTAATTTTTAGTTATAAAAATGAAATTTGCATTCAGTTTCTAATATAGAGTTTTAACAATTTCACAGATTGTTTTAGTTAACAATCTAGCAATATTAGGTAAAAATAAATTCATAATAGGAAGAATTATTGCAGTACCAACATATGGCTAATGGTCTTGTAAATTAATAGTTTTCCTGAAGAAGAATGTGGCATAGGTATTTATGAAAACATATACCAAGAAAATAAATTAGGAGAGAAAATATTAATTCCTTCTTATAAAGAGACATTTATAGCTTCACTGTTTATTATAGTTACAAACCCGCAAACCAGCCAATGCAGGGACAACTCACATAGCAGTAACTGAATGATGGGCAAGTAAATTCTAATAGCACATTATGATAGAGTATTATACCACCACCAGTGTGACCAATATGGAGGCCTTAGAGATGTAGTTATTGTGCTAAATGAAAAATTCTGTCAGCTGTAATATCCGAATTGAAAAAGGAGAACACAAAATAGCATGCTCCAAAAAGGACTTGAGTCCCAGGGACCAAACAAGGGCTTAGAGTGTTGTGGCTATTGGTGCTATGCACTGATGGGGTACTATGCATTATTTTACATTTATTTTTACGTTGTTTACATAGTTAACCACTTATTTATCTGTGAAATAAAAACAAGTTTACTATATAGAATGGGTTATGTCTTCATTGTTGTAAAACTGAAGGAAGTTCATTATTTTAACAGTAGTCTAGTGAAGGGTTCCTAAAGAAAGACTTTTCACAAATGTTTATCGAATGTGTATTTCCATTGTGTTCATCTCAGTCATCTGCTCTTCTGTCTTTATTGCTTAATTTTATGTTTAAACTATTTTCAAGTTGCACTGAAACTTGGTGGTATCATTAGAAATGGTCTTCCACGATTTCAACTTTGTTTGGATCCCCATACTGAGCTCTGGGATCAAGTCATCCCAGAAGTAAAAGTATGTCAGTTATGGTTTTTGTGTCTAATAGGTAAGCCTTAAAAAGGATATACTACATTCTTAAGATTAGGCTGGAATAAAGCAATTATTCTAACCAGGAAAGATTGATTTTAAAAAGTTAAAAATCAGTATCTTCCCCCACCCCCCACTACCTGTTGAGATACTATTGACATATAACATATATAAGTTTAAGGTGTACTGTGTGATGATTAGATACACATATGTGTAATGTGTCATGTAATGTGACATGATGACCACAATAAGGTTAGTGAACACCTCCATCCCCTCATATAATTATGAGTGTGTGTGTGTGTGTGTGTGTGTGTTAAAAACATTCAAGATGTACTCTCAACAGATTTCAAGTTATAATTCATTAATATTAATTACAGTTACCATTAGATCCTCAGATCTTACTTAACTTAAGCTGAGAGTTTGTACCATACAACCAACATATCCCCATTTTTCCCACTCTGCTCTTTCCCCATGCCCCAGACCCTGGCAACCACCATTCTACTCTCTATTTCTGTGAGTTTGGCTTTTTTAGGTTCTGTATAGAAATAAAGAACATATGGAAATAATCAGACTTATTTCACTTAGCATACTACGCTCAAATTCCATTCATGTTTTTGCAAATAACAGGATTTCCTTCTTTTTTTATAGTTGAGTAGTATCCTATACTCATTCATCCATTGTTGGACTCTTAGGATGTTTCTATGTATTGGCTATTGTGAATTATGCTTGGAGTCAACATGGGCCTACAGATATCTCTTCAAGATGGTGATTTCATTTCTTTTGGCCATATACTCAGAAGTGGGATTGCTGGATTATATGGTAGTTGTATTTTTTTTAAAGATTTTATTTATTCATTTGACAGAGAGAGATCACAAATAGGCAGAGGCAGGCAGAGGGAGAGGGGGAAGCAGGCTCCCTGCTGAGCAGAGAGCCCGATGCGATGCGGGGCTCCATCCCAGGACCCTGAGATCATGACCTGAGCTGAAGGCAGAGGCTTTAACCCACTGAGCCACCCAAGCGTCCCAGTAATTGTATTTTTAAATTTTTAGGAACCTCCATACTCTTTTCTTTAGTGGCTGCACTAATTTTCATTCCCACCAACAGTGCAGGAGGGTCCCTTTTTCTCCACAGCTTAGCCAACACTTGTCTCTTGTCTTTTTAATAGTAGCCATTATAGGAATTGCTGTCTTGTGGCTTTAATTTGCATTTCCCTAATGTGATGTTAAACATTTTTTCACATATCTGTTGGCCTTTTTCTTTGGCAAAATGTCTGTTCAGGGCCTTTGCCCATTTTTAATTGGATTTTGTGAGGGGGTTTGTTTGTTTTGTTTTGCTCTTAAGTTTTGTGAGTTCCTTATGTATTTTGGATATTAACCCCTTATCAGATAGATGGTTTGTAAATATTTTCTCCCATTACATAGGTTGCCTTTTTATTTTGTTGATTTTTTTTTTCTGTGCAGGAGCTTTTTAGTTTGCTGTCATCCCACTTGTTTATTTTGCTTTTGTTGCTTGTGTTTTTTGTCATATCCATAAAATCTTTGCTAAAACCAGTGTCAACGAGCTTTTCCTTTGTCTTCTTCCAGTAGTTTTATAGTTTTTGGTTATATTTAAATCTTAATCCATCTTGAGTTAATTTTTGTGAATGGTGTAAGACAAGGGTCCAATTCATTCTTTGCATATGGGTATCCAGTTTTCCCAGCACTATTTATTGAAGAGATTATCCTTTCCCCATGTGTCTTCTTAGCTCCTTTGTCAAATAGTTGACTCTGTATGCATGGGTTTATTTCTGGGCTTTCAGTTCTGTTGCACTGATCTATGTGTCTGTTTTTATGCCATGCTACTTTGAATGCTGTAGCTTTGTAAAAAAGTTTGAAATCTGAAAGTATGTTGCCTCCATCTTTGTTCTTCCTTCTTAAGATTGCTTTGGCTAGGGGCACCTGAGTGGCTTAGTGTGTTAAAGCCTCTGCCTTCACCTCAGGTCATGATCTCAGGGTCCTGGGATCGAGCCCCACATTGGGCTCTCTGCTCAGCAGGGAGCCTGCTTCCTTCTCTCTCTCTGCCTACTTGTGATATTTCTCTGTCAAATAAATAAATAAAATCTTAAAAAAAAAAAAGATTTCTTTGGCTATTAGTGGTCTTTTGTAGATCCATACAAATTTTAGGATTGTTTTTTTCTATTTCTGTGAAAAATGTCATTGGAATTTTTATAGGGATCTATGGATGGTTTTGCATAGTATGGACATTTAAACAATATTAATTCTCTATGAACATGAGGTATCTTTCCATTTATTTGTATCTTCAGTTTATTTCATCAGTATCTTATAATTTTCAGTGTAAGATCTTTCTCCTCCTTGGTTAAATTTATTCTTAAGTATTTTATTTTTTTGACGCTATTGTAAATGTGATTGAAAAATCAACGTCTTTTTTTTTTTTTTTTAAAGATTTTATTTATTTATTTGACAGGGAGAGAGAGAGATCACAAGTAGGCAGAGAGGCAGGCAGAGAGAGAGGGGGGAGCAGGCTCCCTGCTGAGCAGAGAGCCTGATGTGGGGCTCGATCCCAGGACCCTGAGATCACGACCTGAGCCGAAGGCAGAGGCTTTAACCCACTGAGCCACCCAGGCGCCCCGAAAAATCAACGTCTTAATACAACTTTTATCCCTGAGATTAGTTGCTAGTAAAATTAATGGCTCCATCTAGCAAATATGGTAAAAGTGAATTTCACAGATGAAACAAATCAATTTCAATCAAATTATATGAATAAATTAAAGAAGAACTAATAATTGAAATAATATTTGAGTCTCCAGGCAAATCTGAAGAATTCTAGATACCTTCTAAAATTCCATGCTAAAACGTATAGCTAGAGATATTTTAAAAATTATTAACTACGTGAAATCAAGATTATAAAATAGGTTTCTTTTGGCCACAGGGCCTAAATTTTATTTGCAAAGACTGTTATAACCTTTTGGATGGCTGTTACTCTCCTAAAACATGTTTTATTGTAATGGCTTATATTATTTGCTTATTACTGTTTTATTATGAAGTTGGTTATGGTACTACCACTAATAATTAATAGAATTATTTTTGTTCATACATAAACTAGAATGAAGACCATGAACTATTGGATATTGTGGATATTGTAACATCTATGGAACTCCATTCAAATATATATGAGAGTATGACCCCTTTACACAAGGCTGTGAAGTTAGAGTGATTTCACTGGGAAGCAAAAAATGCACATTGCAAGTCAGTGAATGTTGATCATTCACATTGTATTATATATTTCTAATTGTGCGAATGCCTAAGTCATGCAATAATTTGTTTTAACTGAAGCATAGTGGACATCCAATATTATTACTGTGTCAGGTGTACAACATGATGAATTGACAATTCTATCTATTTCTCAGTGCTCACAATGAAAGTATAGTCATTTGTCATCATACAACATCGTTATAATATTATTGACTATTTTCCCTGTGCTGTACTTTTCATCCCTGTGACTTACTTGTTTTATAATCAAAAGTTTGTACCTCTTAATCTCCTTTACCTCTTTTGCCCATCCTACCATCCCCTCCCCTCTCTATGAGTCTGTTTCTGGTTTTTTTGTTTGTTTGTATTGGTTTTTAGATTCCAAATATAAGTGAAATGATACAGTATTTGTCTTTGTCTGATTTATACCACTTAGTATAATGCCCTCTAGGTCCGTCTATGTTGTTGCAAGTGGCAAGAGCTCATTTTTTCCCCCAAAATTTATTTATTTATTTCCCAGTGTTCCAAAATTCATTCTTTATGCACCACACTCAGTGCTAAGAGCTCATTTTTAATGGCTGAGTAATATTCCATTGTATAGATACACCACATCTTCTTTATTCATTCATCTATCAGTGGACACTTAGATTGTTTCCGTATCTGTATCTTGGCTGTTGTAGATAATACTGCAGTAAACATAGGGGTACATATATCTTTTCATTTTTGTTTTCATTTTGTAAATACCCAGATCTGGAATTACTGGATTGTATATTTCTATTTTAATTTTTTGAGGATGCAGTGATTTTTAAGTTTCTGATTATATTCGTGATTTACTGTATTTTACAATGTTTATTTGAATAACTTTGCTTTCAAGTAATTGAACAGGTGCTAATGTGGTTCGGAGTTTTCAATTCCATATGGGAGCCAAGACTGAAATGTTTTTCTTTTCTAATTCTTATTAAGTGTCAGTTATGTTCTCAGTTACAGCTATGACCTGTCGCACTCACTTCAGTATAATCTCACTGTCTTGCGAATGCCCCTGGAGATGTTAAAGTCAGAAACAACCCAGCCTCGCCAGGAGAGTTTCGACATCTTTGAAGATGAAGGATTAATTACACAGGGTGGAAGTGGTAGGTGGTTTTCAGCACATCTAATGTAGGTTAATATGGCATCCGTGAAATGGCACTCCATTAAATTAACTCACATTTCCTTCCTATTTCTCTGTCCCTTATTGCTCCGTGTCCTTATGTGAGGTTGTTTTGGATATGTAAACTTGACCAATTCATTTTTATAGAGATCATTAATCAGGATGTGATTTCATTTGTGGGCCAGCCAGAAAATTGTATACAGATATTTCCTAGCAAACATTTCTGTATTTTTAATGGAGTACATTTAGGTCTAGACTTTTGGTGAAGTTTGAATGGAGAATTGGGTTTTTTTTTAATATTGGAGAATACACACCACCACCTTATTTTCCTTCATAGAGAGGTTTGGAAAAAATTCACCAAGGATAATCTCTTGTGTCCTAGAAATTCACTACAATATCTCTAATTCTTATAAAGACTCTGCTCAGGAAGTATGATGCCACGTTTAAAGAAATAAAGACTAAGTAGGAAACTGAGGCATAGAGATTAAGATCTCATAGCCAATGTGCCAAGGAACCAAGGCAGCGGGTCAGAGGTTGTTCTTATTTTGATTGGTCCCAGCTTGACCCAGGTGTCCCTCATAGAACTTGCTTCTTCAGGACCACTGCAGGATCAGTGCAAGACCACGCGTGGGGGTCATCTGGAGATCCTGAATGAACCAGTCACACAACAGGATTGGTACCTTTATCCCTAGATTTTTGGGTTGGTCTAGAACTTTAAAGCCAGAGGTATTGCTAAAGTGAATGTTGTGAAGGAGTAATTTCAGACTTAAAGCAATTTAGCTGAATTGGATATACTTTGGAAGCATAGTAAGTCAATAATGTCTTGGGCACCTTGCTCTCTGCAACCTGAGTAACAGATGAAGATGTGGGTACAGAGTTAGCATGGAATCTAAAATTCCAGCAGGTTTGTCCTTGCAGGACACTCATAAAGACCTTGTGCTCTCTTAGCATTTTGCCAAATGTTCTTGTTCACTCTAAGAAGACTTAGAGTGTTACTTAAACTGGATGCCATCTGCGACATTGCCCTTAATCTGTTAGATTGACTCTCCCTTGTGCTAAGGCCAAACTCAGAGCAGCCTCCCTACCACAGAACATCAAGATCACATAAATTTGCCCTGGTTTAGACTCCCAAATTGTAACCTATCCTACTAGAGACAGGTGGAGGTCAAGATAATGTGTGCCTCAATATTTACTTGCATCATTTCTTTTAAATATCCCACGTAGGAATAGAAAAGCTAAAAGTATTACTAAATTTGTACTGTACATCATCCCAAATCTGAATTTGAATATTTGTTCTGGAATCTGAATTAAGCCTTTAAAAGCCACTTAATTTTTTACTATCTCAGGAGCAATTCTACATGACAGAAATGAATAACAGTGTGTATTAAGTTTTTATAGCTGCTATAACAAAGTACCACAAACTTAGGGACCTAAGTCTATACATACTGTTACAGAAGGCAGAAGTCAAAATAGGTCTCAGTGGACTAAAATTAGGGTGTTGGCACAGCTGTTTTCCTTTTTTGAGAATGTGCAGACATTTTCTTGCCATTCTATCTTCTAGAGACTGCCCACATTCCCTGGCTTGGGGCCCCTTCCATGTTCAAAGTGAAGTTTGAACATGGCCAAAGTCAGCAATGGCCAGCCGAGGCTTTTCTTGGATTACATCACTCTGACACCGTTTTCCTCTTTTTGTTTTCCTCTTTCACTTATCAGTAATGACTCTGTGATTATAGTGGGCCCACCTGGATAATTCAAAATACTCTCCCCATCTCAAGGTCATCTGAGTAGCAGCCTTAATTCCATCTGCAAATTTAATTCTTCCTTGCCATGTAACATAAGGTACTCAAATGTTCTGTTGATTAGGACATAACATCTTTTAGGGGGCGCTATCCTTCTACCACATGGGGGGATACTGATAGGAAACAGAGCGAGGGCAGAAGATATAGAGGTAGGTAGAAAAGGAAAATAATACATTTTTAAAAACGTCTCTCCTATGTCAAGCAGTGTATTAGTCACTTTGCATGTATTTTTTAATCTGAACATATCTCTGAGTTGAATAGTAGTATCATCATTTTACATTTCAGAAAATTGAGGTTCAGAGATGTTAAGTAAATTGCCAGAGATCATTGGGACTGTTAAGTGGCAAAGAGAGGACTCTAGTTCTTATGTTTACTATTTGTGCTCTGTATAAAGCATTGAAAAGGCAGAGAAGGTTTAGTTTTTATGAATCAAACCAAGCGTATTTGTCACAGTATAGAAACACTCTTAAGGGGCGCCTGGGTGGCTCAGTGGGTTAAAGCCTCTGCCTTCGGCTCAGGTCATGATCTCAGGGTCCTGGGATTGAGCCCCACGTTGGGCTCTCTGCTCCGCGGGGAGCCTGCTTCCCCCTCTCTCTCTGCCTACTTGTGATCTCTCTCTCTCTGTGTCAAATAAATAAATAAAAATAAAAGTTAAAAAAAAAAAACACTCTGAACATAACCATGATTTGAGAAGAAAAATAGCCTGCTATCCAGAACTGTTCAGTCTTTTCTTTTTTTTTCCAAATAAAGATTTATTTATTTAAGAGAGAGAGAAAGAGAATGAATGGGCACAAGTGGGTGAGGGCAGAGCGAGAGGGAGAGAATTCCTCAAGCAGACTCTCCACTAAGCTCAGAGCCTGGCACAGGGCTCGCTCTCAGGACCCTGAGATCATGACCTGAGCTGAAATCAAGAGTTGGACACACAACTGACTGAGCCACCCTGGCATCCCACTGTTACCTTTTGAGCCATAATCATAAATATACTTAGTTCTCATTTTGCCCTTTATATAAGTTTTGTAAAACTCACTGATGTTTAATAAATGTATCTGGATATGCTGAAATCACGTTTGATGAAATTAATTTCTTCGTATAGAAAAAGCCTGATACGATAGTAACTCCCACTTACGGAAGTATCAGTAAGGCACCAGGCTTGTTCGAAGCACTTTCTGTACATTACCATCACTACCATCTTCTCAACAACCACGTGCTACAGGTACAGATGAGGAAATGGGCAATGAGGTAGCAAATAACCTCTTGGTCACACCTGTCACCCAGCCGATGAGAGGCAGGGCCTGTGTTTGGACCCAGGTGCTCAGACCCCCCAGGGCAGCGCTCCCAGCTTCTGCGTGATGCTCTCTCTCAGCCTTAGTCATGTATTTGTCCATGTGTCCTCCATTTCCCTCTTGTTTGCTTTTACGTTAGAAACTCTCACAAATCAGGAAAATGTGTTTATTCTTTTACTTCGTACAGAATCAGCACAGTGTTCTGGGTGATGATATGAGTTATATCCACTGAAAATGGCAATGCTCTTAATCAGGCATTTTATTTTGAAGTTGAAAACAAAAACTTAAGAACTTAAAGATGAGTATAGACCCATTTCCTTACATTTCTGGTACCGACTTCTATTTTTCAGGTGTATTTGGAATCTCTAGTGAGCCTTATATGAAGTACGTGTGGAACGGTGAACTTCTGGATATAATTAAAAATACGGTGCATCGTGACTGGCTATTGTATATTATTCATGGGTTCTGTGGGCAGTCAAGTATCCTTTCTTAAAAAAAAAGCTAAGGTATATATTATTAGACTTAAGCTGTATCAATCTGTTGAAGACTGTGCAGGAATTATAAGATTGTTAATTACCATTCTCTGCACCCAGCAGGAAAACTTACTGATGATATCAGGTAGTAGAAATACAAAGAGGAATGCAGACCATTTGAACAGATCTCTTGTGTACACAGAAAGATAAACAACAGGGAAGGAAATGCTGTGTGCATAGGAAGTACTATAGGCCACAAGCATTCAAACCTGAGAGGAGGAGCAAAATCCCTGACAGGTGGGGAGTGTGGAACAGGCTCATAGAAGTCAGGCATGGCCTGAGCTCTAAACAAAAGTCAGACCTGAGCAGAAAGCAGGAAGCAAGCTCCCCGGTGGGGAAAGCACCCTGAACGTAGGGGTAGAAAAGTCCATGGGAGTGTTCTCCGGCCTTGGGTTGTAAAATCCCTGGGGGGCACAACCTAGTGGGTAGTGGGGTAGCTAGTCACCTGACTGCTTTGGTGGCCAGACTTAAGTAAGCATTTTGGGTTTGGTGCCTGAACTTTTGAAAAGTTTTTTTTCAAGAGGGTAACGTGGAGGGAGTACTTAGGAAGGTTGAGTTGACAGCTGTTTTCTAGCTGGATTAAATAAAATGAGACTTGAACAGGGGGCCTGAGTTAGGACAAGTTTGCTGTGGTTCAGGCATAATGTAAGAAAGTCCTGGATTGGAAAGGGACATAAGAGATTAAGTAGATGTGGGTTGAACCATAGGTTAAGCTGATTTTGAGTTCAATTTTATAAATACCTTTTTCTCCCTTTCATTTATTTTCTCGCTATGATTGAAACCTTTCCAGAGAGTGCTATTATGCTAGGAGGCTTAGAGAGGCAGTGTTTACTTTCTACCAGTAGTATTTAGTTTCTTCCTGTCCCTTTTTGAGATCATGTAGGGCATTTGTACACCTAACTTGTTTTCCAGTTGATGTTCTTTCTTGTTTCTTAGATTTTTAAGACCTATGGTGAAAACTTTAAAGGAGTGGTTGTTTTGCAATCACTGAGTAAATTTGATTGCTCATATTTTGCACTAGAATATTTGGGAGGAGTGGGATCAAGGGGTATAGCTGGAGAGGTCCGTCCTAAAGAGGACCAGTGGTGCCTTCTTTATGGCAAATGAGGGAGAAGAGAGGCTAGATAAAGACACGAAGTTTAAAATGAGGATGAGTGAGATTTATGCACTGCACTTGAAAGTCAGGCCCATTACTTTATAATAATTTCCAAGCAGCAAGTATTAGTATCTGCTTGGTTTGTTCACTGAATGATCAGGTTTGGCCCTGAATTACTTTTTCTGTTTCCAAAAGTGAGATGTACCTGGAAGGAACACAAGGTTTCACCACCAAGGACACCAAAAAGAATGTGCCAGAGTTTCTAAAGGTATTTTCCAAGAGGTAGTTATAAACTGTTTTGTATTGTCAAGAGCTAACTCAGGGCCAGACATATATTAAGCACAGTAAATGTTTGTGTTTTCGAAACAGCAAGAATCTTGTAACACTGAAAAAATAAAATTAAAAAAATAAAAAAAGAAAATAGCGAATAGCACTATGGATTATAATTTTAAAGCTCATTAGTTTAGATGATATAACTAGTTTCCTAGTTATCAAGCATTTAATGAATTCCAGAAGTCTTTATGATGATAAAAGAAATTGCAATATAGTCAGCATTTACTATAGGACAGGCCCTGGTTTACACACGTTTCCTAACCTAGTCCTCCCAACCACCTCATAAGGTTAGTTACTTTACTAGTACTTACACCATTTTACAGAAGATGAAACTGAGGCTCAGAAAGCTAAATAAGATGACATAATCAATAAGCTGCCTATCAGTTAATTCACAGTGTTTAATTTTTGCAGTTAGCTGACAAATTTGGGTAACTTTTACAGTATTATATGTACTCCGTTCCCTAAAGTATTATGTATTGCTTCATATTTAACGCCCTGTAAGGTGACATATGCTCTCCTTGAGTGGCATCTGATCTCTGAAGACTGAAGAAGGATTCATCATAACTGTTTACGTCCTTTAGTTGGTGATAAGGAGAGACCAGGTCTTCCCTTGGCCACCTAACCCTAACACCTTTTTTACTGGTTCCTCTGAAATGCATGGAAACCACTCCTCAGGGAGGCCTGTTTTTGCTTTAATACCTGCCTCATTTGGAAGGACAGTTAGACCCAACGTTCCATTCTTGGGTAGAACTTTTTGGTGTTCTTTAACCTTCTGGATAAGCTATATTTAAATGCGTATTTAAGGTCTAATGATTCTCTTGGTTCGGTGTGGCAGTTCAGTGTAAATAGTCAAATAGCTTTAACTTGATTTCTAAGAGCTGTTGATCTACGGACGACCAGTCTACGTGACTCTAATAGCCAGAAGGTCCAGTAAGTTTGCGGGGACCCGCTTTCTCAAGAGAGGCGCGAACTGTGAGGTAAGGTGGAGAAGCAACAGCACTATTGACTTTTCTTAGTTTGGGACGTGATCAGGAGAATAATTAATGCTCCAGGGTGTCTGAAACTTGTGAGGAATGTGACTAGTATACAGATGTTCTGAAAAATCAGTTATCTTAGAGTTATGCATTGCCTTGGGGAGTTTTGACATGTCTCATGTTTTGGAGGCTGAGCCATTTCTGTAAGATATGAAAAAACGTAGTGCATATTTAGTGTAGTGACTAAAATAACAAAGCACCTCCATTGGAGGAGTAAGGAGAGGGGAGCACTCATTGGAAACGCATCCTTGATGAGAAGACAAAGTAGAGCTTCCCCACCTCGCCTCTGCTTTAGTTTGGCTCCCGGCCAAACTCGGCTCCTAGTCTACTCTGCCCTGGAAAATAGCCACGACAGAAGTCCTATCCTGCCATCAGTCATGTCATCTCCTCCAAGTGTTTCATCTCTATTTGCAATGGACCACTTGAGTCTTATGCAGATGTACGATTGAGTAGACAGATTGAGTGAGACATCAGGTTTTAATCTGGGGTTAAAATAGTAACATTGTTCTTGAAATTATATCCACAATGAAAATAGTTATAACTGGTGCTCTAAGAAAAATCACAATTTTGCTACGTTACTTATTTTTTAACATTTTATAGATAATCAAGCAGACATTAATGCCTCTGAAATTATTCTTTGTCATACCCATCTGTACTTGTATAAGTCAAGCTAACTCAAGACCTTTTTTCCCTTCTGTCCATCAGGCATTATTTCAATCTCCCTCTTTTGTCCTTTCATTCCTCCATGGTCTTCAGAATTGAAGTTTTATATTCTGCTGGTCTTCCTAACCTCCTGTATAATTTCATGTAATTGTTTTCCTTTTCTCTCCCTCTCTGCCATTTATATCACTCAAGCTGTTCTCTGTCTTGCTACTTGTATTATTAGCTATTTAATTTGATTTTTTCCTAGTCTATTCTCGGCTATTTTTAATTGCCTTTCTTTGTTGCATTTTAATGGTTTTCCTTTCCTCATGTGCACATTGAATATGGATCAACATTTACCTCTTTTAAAATGTTCTAAGAATGGGAATTATAATTTCATTGTATACTTGGAAATTTTTTCCATTAAAAAATTCTAAGAACATAAAATATCTTTAAATGCCACCTTTCTTTTCAGGGCGATGTTGCAAATGAAGTGGAGACGGAACAAATACTCTGTGATGCTTCTGTGATGTCTTTTACTGCAGGAAGTTATTCTTCTTATGTCCAAGTTAGAGGATCTGTTCCTTTATACTGGTCTCAGGACATTTCAACTATGATGCCTAAACCACCTATTACATGTGCGTGGAGCAGTCTTTCTTTTATTTTTTTCTTTTCTTTTTTTTTTTTGGAGCAGTCTTTTTAATGGAAGAGTTACTATTAAAAAGATTGCTCCCCAAAAAATAAATGACTAAAAAATAAAAACTCTTCTTTACCCATATTTTGAGATGATGTACTATTAGGGAAATCCATGAATTCTTAGGTTCTAACAAAGTTTTAGTACTGGAAAGTAGATAATTTAGAAGAAGGACTTCTGGTGTTTTTATTCAGTAGCATCATTTTTCTTTAATTTTGGCTGATGGCAAATTGTATTTTACTTCAGAAATGTGAGAATCAGTTAAGTTCAGTAAGTATATGAAGAGTGAGTATCTGATAAGCTCAAGAGGAACTTGGGAAGTGAAACGACTAGATTAGTTGAATTGTATTTCTTTAAACATTAAAAAAGAAAACAAAATGCTACACTTCTTTTATTCTTGCTTCATGATTTTCATTCTGGTATCTGTTCATCCTTTTCATCCCCCTCAGTGGATCAGGCAGATCCATTTGCACACGTGGCTGCCCTTCACTTCGACCAGATGCTTCAAAGGTTTGGCTCCCCCATCATCATCCTGAATTTAGTGAAGGTATGATGTGCTCGTCTATTGGGTTATAAAATTCAGTCACACGGGAAGTGTTTTTCCTCAGCACAAAGGGGTTTACAAGCTTGCTTTACCTCTCCCCAGAGGAGAGGTTTCTAGACTTTCCGTGTTAAGACAGGTTCAGACGATCTGTCTGATCGTCTGAACCACTGTCCTTTGGCCTTAGGTTCTGTGTGGCCTCTTCCCTGGGGAGAAGCAGCAGTATGTTTCCAAGGGACGAAAGCAATGCTGTCAGTCTTCTAACTTCCTTGGGTGAACTGGAGATGAGTGAAGTTCTGCCTTAGTTTCCAAGGCAGCCTGGAGGAGGGATGATCACAGAGCCACAGCCTAGCCTTGATAGAACGCATCCCTTCGACAATCCAGAGATCTCTTAGGGAGGTTACTATGCAGTAGTAAGATCTGAAGGCTGGAGTCAAAAATTGGGGTGCTGCGTGGTTTAAGAACAAAGTGGACAAAGTGGTGGCCTGGCCTTCCAGCTCTGCGCTTCCTTGTGAGAGCACTGTCTGGTCAGCAGATCTCATTATATGAGTAGGCCCTTGGGTCAACAGCCTAGAATGGAGAATAAGGAGATCAGATAATAAATTGTATCTGTATCTGTTGCAACCATGCTCATTGAAGGAATTTCAGTCCACAGCCAAGAAAACCCTGAAAGCATGAAAAGCAAGGGTTTTGTTATGGTTGTAGCAGTGGCCAACATCTTAATAGTGTGAGATTATCCTGAGAGGTTGGTTAATAAATGTAACTCAATTTAATCAAAAACCAAGGAATTCTGTGTCCATTTGATTCATTATTTAACAAGTATTCTCGAAGGTTTCCTTTGTGCCAGGGCAGTCATAGAAACAATCCGTGCCTTCACAGAGCTAGTGGTCTAATGGACGAGATAGTGAAGTAATGTGTAAGTACCAAAACATGAGAGCTTATAACACGAGAGAAGTTTCCGAGGAGGTGATGAGTCCATGCAGACTGAAGGAAGAGGCATTAACTGGCCAAGAAGAGAGAGAATAGTATCCAGTTCAGAATTACAGGTTCCAAGGCCGTGGGTCAGGAGAGGAGGATATGGTGTGTTTGGGGAAGGAAAGGCCATAGATGGTAGGGGTCCTGCCGATGAGGGCCAGAGAGATGATGAGGGTACTATTGTGGGATGAGGCTGAAGAGATAGCTATGGCTGACCATGCAGAGCCTTGTAGGATGCGTCGATGAGTCTGGTCTTTACCCTCAGAGTATAATGGGAAACCACTGAATGTTTCGCATGACTGAGAGGATTGTGATCAGATTTATATTTTAAAAAGGCTATTCTGACCTTAACAAAAGAGAACATATGGTGGCACAAGGTTAAAGAATTCGAAGACCACATAGGAGGCAATTCTAATTGTCCAGACAGGGGTGACCCTGGCTTAAACCAGGGTAGTGTGTGGTAGAGCCGGAGAGAAAGGTGTGGAGGCCGGAGACTCGGTGATGGGCTGGCTGTGAGAGGAGGGAGAGGGAGAGGTCAGGCTTGACTGACTTCTCAGGGTTGCTGATTACCTCAGGTGGCTGGATGGTGATGCCATTCACTGACAGAGGGAACACTGGCTTTTCCTCATGTTTCACAAAGTCCTTATACTGCTGTTAAAATCTATGGCTAAATGGAGATGCTGTCTATGATGTTTGAAATAATTCTGCACTAAGTACACAGATTCAAAAAATAATATCCGATACATGTAATCATAAAGTGGTCTTGCTCAGCTTTCTCAAATGTGCACTTATTTTTTAATCTTTAAAAGCTAATTGGTGCGCCTGGGTGGCTCAGTGGGTTAAAGACTCTGCCTTCAGCTCAGGTCATACTCTCAGGGTCCTGGGATCGAGCCCTGCATCGGGCTCTCTGCTCAGCAGTGAGCCTGCTTTCCCTTCTCTGCCTGCCTCTCTGCCTACTTGTGATCTCTCTCTCTCTCTCTGTCAAATAAATAAATAAAGTCTTAAAAAAAAATAAAAGCTACTCGGCAGACTTAGAAATCCATTGGACTTTATCATTCCATTGTCATAAAATCCTGGTAATAACCTGATATTAACTAGAAAATAGTTTAGAGATTAAGTTGCCATTATGTGGAATGGAAAAAAAAAAGGTTTTGTCGTTGTTGTTTTGTCATTAGTTATTTTATTCATAGGACAAAAGATGTTTATTCAGTTCAGTTGGAAAAAGTATTAATTTGTGATTAGAGTCAAAGAACGCATTTGTGTACATGGAATGATACTGAGGGATCTTCACTCTTTATTCTACCTCCATATGAAGTCACTAAAGTGAAATACTTTCCTTTTTCTTTTCTCTTTTACCATGTTCTGTGAACACCCCCCCACCCCCTGCCAACCCCTACTTCCCTGGTTTTGGAAGTTTGAGGCGCTGGTTGACGTTTTGCCGCAATCCACGCACCTTCAGTGCTGTTACTGGGGAATCAATAGGAAGTCAGCCTGGGGTTGAGCAAAACTATTTGGAGGTTTTTAGTCTGAGGGGCCTGGATGGTCCTTGGGGGATCTCTGATGACCCCTTGAGATGATATGCAAAACTGCTTGTGTGTATGATGTTTTCATTTGGTTGTAACAGGGGTCTGTGCCCCTAAAGAGGTTGGCTAAACAATCCACTAACGCTAACCCCTGACAGTCAGATGGGGCACAGAGCAGATTCTTCATGGAGATGACCAATGGTTGATTAGATAACCTATTCTCCCCATCTCATGAAATGTCAGATTTGATCAAAGAATTTAAAAAAGATTTTGTTTCCCTAAATGATTTAAAGTGCTTTTGAGAAAAATTCCAGATATTTAATTCTCTCAGATGTGAAAAGCTAACTACATGTTCGTCCTAAACTGATGTAATGCTCCTTAATCAATTCTTTTCTAATTCCTCCATTTGATTTATTCAGCTGTGCAAAATAGATACCCTTTTTGTTTCCACAGTGGTTATCTAATTAAATTCATGACAACTGATAACTAATCACCATGGTTGAAAACAGCGGAGATCCATTTTGATGCCAGCCATGGTGCCTCCACACCGTGTCAGTGTTACTGTCACTGAATTGTTTTTTTCTTGATTCTAAGTGAAGTCCTGAACAGGATAACAATAAAAACAGTTAATTTTGATGAATAATCCCCATGTACCAGATGCCCCATGTTTTATCTCTTTGAAACCTCACATTGTTGCTGTGAGGAAGGTACTGTGGTTGCTCCATTTTATAGATGAAGAAATAGAGGCCTAGGAAAGTTGAGAACCTTGCGCAAGGCTGCATGACTAGCAGGCAGCAGCCTGAGAACTCTCAAATGAGAGGCATATAATATGTGATGGGGTATACAGCAGGCAGGGAGGCAGAAGATAAGATTCTCATGAACACCTCTTAACCTCATTCAAGCACAATGTAAAAGGGAGGGGTAAGGAGAGGGCCAGCCTTGGCCACCTCACAGGGTATTTTGTGAGAGTCAAATTTAAAAACACGTGCAGGCTGCAAAAGCACTCTCAGCCAGTTGAGGGATTATCCTTCCAGACCCAGTTGATTTCGGTGTGGTCCTTAGCTGGCTGGAGTTGGGGGTTTCTTTCTTCTGGTCTTTGGGGAGTTTTCCTCTGCCAGAGCAGGGTGTGGAGTATGTTGGCCAGACCCGGGAGGGCTTCTTAGGGCTTCTTAGGGCTCCAGGAAGTTATTAAAAAGAAATCTCATCTCCTGAAATTTTTGAAGCTAATTATCTGTTGATTTTAATTCAGCAACGTATTTATTTCTCTACATTTATATTATTTTCATTTTATATTTTATTTCCCTATATTTAAGACTTCAGCTTCTTGTCTTAGCTGAACAATAAAAATGTTAAAAGTCTGTTCCTCTGATTCGAGGTAATTAGAACCCTGAAAATGTTTAATTTTTGATAAAGGAACGAGAGAAAAGAAAGCACGAGAGAATTCTGAGTGAAGAGCTTGTGGCTGCTGTGACATACCTCAACCAGTTTTTGCCTCCTGAACACATGATTATTTATATCCCTTGGGATATGGCCAAGTACACCAAAAGGTGAGTAGATATTCATATGTTTGGTTCTGGTATTATCCTTTTCTTGTGATGTAAAATAGCGGGAAACTGATCTCTATGGTAAAGTAAACGTGGGCACACCTGAGTGGCTCAGTTGGTTAAGCATCTGCCTTCGACTCAGGTCATGATCTCAGGGTCCTGGGATCAAGCCCCACATTGGGCTCCCTGCTCAGTGGGAAGTCCGCTTCTCCTCCCTCTGCCTCTTGACCCCTACTCGTGCTCTCTCTCTCTTGCTTGCTTGCTCTCTCAAATAAATAAAGAAAATGTTAAAAAAATAATAAAATAAGTGTTCTCTTTTCATTTCCTTCATGAACCTGCTTGAGGGGCTATTTTGCTGCTGATGTATAATTTGAGTGCTTAAATTAATTGACCAGACTCTTCCCCCCTCCCCCCAACACAACTCATACCCCCCCGGACATTCCCTTTGAAGTAGCTAGTCATCTCAGGACGTCCCTGCTCCACGACTTTTCCCTCACAGGCATTTGGCTTCACTTCTCCATGTTGCATCCCGTCCCCCTGTTTAATCACTTTCTCAGACGTCCTTTCAGACGATCTCACTTGTGGCTAAACCTGCAGTAACTGAGTGTTTGGAATAAATCCAGACTCCTTCGTGGTGGTTGAAGTCCCATTGCCTGTGGTTCCAGAATGGAATAACTTTTTCTTTGTTCGGAAACTGTTCTGTTCCTGAAAACTGAAACTGCATGCTCAGCCCCCAGGGTGGCAGCCGGGGTCCCGTTCCTGAGCCTCTGTCCCCGTTGTTCGAGACCCCCACCTTCCCAGGGTGCTTGCCCACCCCTCCTTTACATGTCAAGATCTGACTCAAAACGTATCATCCAAGGGACCTCCTATCATTACCCAGCCATTTTCTCCTTTTACTCATTTACCAGGCATCCTATAAAAACACAAGGTTTGTTTTGAGGTCTCGTTCATTTTTAATGTTACTCTGTTGTTTTGTACTGTAACTCATTGTGCTTTTTTTCTGAATCATTTTGTGTTGTTAGATACCCATACACACCTCACATGCACATATGCACACATTTTCCTCGTGTGTAAGCCTGATCATGGGTAGGCACCGTTTGTATTTATTTTCCAGGGTTTTCTTCCCCTGCCACCTCCACTGTATATCACCATCTCCTCACAGTCATCTTACGAATGCATATTGACTTGACTGCTGTGACTCTTAAGTAGTGAAAGGCTTTGGGAAAAGCTCCCCAGAGGGTTTAATGTGCCAAGATTAAGGCTTGCCAAGAGTTGATACAGGCCCTTCATGTCTCTTTGCAGCAAATCTTGTTCGTTATTGGTACACATTATACAATAGAAACTAATTATGACAGTGTTCCTGTTGGATACAAACCAGAGATTTTAAAAATTAAATCCCTGAATATCATTACTATAGACTTCATTTGCTTCAGATGTAAAGGGTAAATATATATATTAAATTGACTCTTCTCACTTTTCTCTTTCTTCCTCCTCTCATCAGCAAGCTGTGTAATGTTCTTGATCGACTGAACGTGATTGCGGAGAGTGTGGTGAAGAAAACAGGTTTCTTTGTAAACCGCCCTGATTCTTACTGTAGCATTTTGCGGCCAGATGAAAAGTACGTATGATGTTTAAAAACTGAAATCAAGTATTTTGCTCTCAAGGATAATAATATTCTAAGTAGGAGCAGTTTATACTACTTGAAAGATGGATGAATTTATCGGGGCAGCTGAAACATTCAGATGATTGTGGATTGAACATTCACTGTGGGCACAGGATTTCCTCTGGTTATGTATCTTGAGATGGAAGCCATGGAATCTTATATCTGTTACTTCATGGAGTGAATATGACTTAAAATATTTATGTAAAGTAAAATTTTCTGCAATGAATATATTTTCAGCATTAAATAGAAGCAGGAATTTTATTTTCCATTGACTAAATACTAACATTTTAATGAAAATAATGTTTATCATTGTATTATAGTTATTTGCTCACAAATCTTTCTTCATTACTACTCTTTGAGTTTCTTCAGATCAAGGATCATGTTTTATTTATCTTTAAGGATCTAATATTGTATATCACCAGCATTTTATTTCTAGCTACAAAGTTAACTATAATGGTTAAAAAAACAACAACAACAAAGAGCAAAAAACCAACTCTATAGTGTGTATGTCTTCAGAAGTCCTCCTTTTGTTATAGTTTGAATTTTAGGGTACTTGTGACAGTGGTCGACAAGATCATTCCCAGGCTCAGAGATGCACTAGGAAAACTCAAAGCACTCAGCATATTCTTGTACTCATGGCTGTGATTTATTAAGGTTAAAGGATGCAAAGCAAAATTAGCACAGGGAAAAGGCACGTGTGGCAAAGTCCAGAGGAAATAGGTAAAGCTTTCCGAGAGTCCTCTCCTAATGGAGTCCCACAGACTGCTTAATTCCCCCAGCAGCTTGTTGTCACAGCATGTGTGAAGTGTTGCCAACCAGAGGAGATGATCAGATACCTAATGCCAGAGTTTTTTACTAGACACTGGTCCCCGAGGCAGCTTCTGCTTGGCACATACCAAAATTCCTGACTCTTAGAAGGAAAGAGGATGTTTGGCAAAACCATATTGTTTCAACAGTTTAGGCACAGTGAGCCGCTCTTGTCTGTCTAGGAATGGTGGGAACCCAAGTTCCCAGATGTCAGCCAAGGGCCAACCATAGAAGCAGGCCTTCCTGAGGATAGTAGTCAGGTCTGTGGTGTGAACTGTCTTCAGTCCTGCACCTTCTTTGAAGTAATGAAGATATTTTAAGAAATTAAAATATTTTAAATCACTAAAATGCTTTAAATCATTGACATAAAATATCATTATATAGTACTTAGAACTTAGTACCTAAAACTTATAGTACTTATATAGAACTTAGAACACATTTTCAGATGTCCCTTAGCACATAGAGAAAATAAGTAGGAAGGAAAATAATAAGGAGATCTGCAAAAACAACCAAAGCAGTACAACAAAGCTCCATGAAGAAATGCTGGAGGAGGTAGAGAATCTTAATGTTGAGGGGAGAAGGAGAAAGCTTAATGCCCTGCAATTACTATTCATGTCTGTAGAAACCAAACAGGAAATGGGCTTAAATTAAAGCAAGAGAGTTTCTGGTTGAACATGGGTGACAAATGCCTGAGTGTGGGACACTGGGACAAGATAAAATGCTTCTTTCCTGGGTTCTCTGTCAGGAAAGAGAGCATGGATGGCCCTCCATCTCAGTTATTTGCATATTCACATACCAGAAAGAATGAAAGTAAGCAGAATCAGTTGATTATTCTGGCACATTCAGTCCTATTACTTTGATTCTTTATAAAGAGCTGGAACCAAAAATGAATATAGATTATGCTGTTAAATTTTTTCTTAAACATCTATTTTTTTTAAACATCTATTTTTAAACACAGGTGGAATGATCTAGGAGGATGTGTGATTCCCACTGGTCGCCTGCAGGTATAGATGCTTCTCTATTACTAATACAAAGAATCTGTATTTGCAGTGTGGGATGTTTTCTGAAAGCAGCCTGAGCCATGTATTCCTTTTTATTGCAAAATTATTAACTGTTTAGGAATGATTTTTAGAAGCCTAACTGCTAGTGTTTAACTCCTACAAATGATGTGCAGCTAAAATAATAATGGCCTATGGATTTTTTTTCTATACAGGATAAATTTTATTATTGGAAATCAAAACGTAAACAGAAATGGGAAAAGAATAAATTAGAATCACTTTGCAAAACAAGCCAGAAATGATCACAAAATATGTATATATTATTGTATATTTAATATATGTATATATATTATTATATATCAAGAAAGATATGGCCCCAACCACTGAATATTTGGTTTGTACAATATCTGAATAGAGGCATGTATTTTAGTAATTGGTACATGTGGAAAATGTTCGCTGTTTTATTTTAAACTCAGGAAGAAAATTCAAATTCAGACTAGCAGGTGTAATGATGCCATTGCAGCAATTTTAAGTGAGCAGCAAATACAGCCTTTCTATAATGTTCTTCATTGTTTGTTCAGGAATAATACCCTGCCTACAGCTTTTCTTCTGTTTTTTTAAGAAAGGACAGCTAAAGTGGGATAGAAGCAGTTTTGGCCACTGAATAATGGTTGAAAGTCTTAACAGTATTTCTGTTTAGACTGGCGTGCTTCGAACCAACTGTGTGGACTGTTTAGACCGCACCAACACGGCGCAGTTTATGGTGGGAAAATGTGCTCTGGCTTACCAGCTGTACTCCTTGGGACTGATCGACAAGCCGAATCTGCAGTTTGATACAGACGCAGTTAGGTAAATCTTATTTTCCACCTTTTGAATGCGGGTAATGACAAAGCGAAACTGATTAATAGTAAGGACTTCTGTGAACTTGTTTCTTCTGTTAACTTCTCAAAAATTACATTGCTGAAAGCCATTTTTCAAAATAATTCTGTAATATTTTATTGAAGACCTGTGTGTTATTGCCATGGCTTTTATTTTTTTGTGTTAATTATGAATAAATACTATGCTCTTTATATAAATCCAAAGTGCTTTAGGTAAATACGAACTGGTGGGTTTTTACCAAAACAAATCCAGGGGTACCCGGGTGGATCAGTTGGTTAAGCGTCAACTCTTGGTTTTTGGCTCAGGTCATGATCTCAGGGTCAAGAGATCAAGCCCCATGGTGGGCTTCATGCTCAGCATGGAATTGGCTTGAGATTCTTTTCCCCTCCTTCTCCCTCCACCTCTTTGCCTCCCCCACTTCTACCCCAACTCATGCACACTCTCTCGCACTTCTTCGCTCAAATAAATAAACAAATAAAATCTTAAAAAAACCAAACAAACAAAAAACAAATTTTGATTGCATTAGAAAGAAAAAGTCATATGCCCTCATACATTTTGAATTAAAAATGTAAGATACATGAAAGATTCATTAAGGATTATGTTTCTTCACTGTCCATTGAATCTATGGCATTGCATCAAGTGCTATTTCTTGGAAATGCAAGGACACTTGTCATTGGTCATCTGAGGTGGTCATAAAGGCTCTGTCCAGAAGACGAACAACTTCCAAATGGCCAGATCCACGGATATCACAGCACTGAAATTCTTAACAGGCACTTGAAGAAATACAAGTTTCAAACGTGTTTTGAGGAAAGAATATAGCTTATCTGTTAGTGGCAAGAGCTCGTCAACTTCTGTTGTGGGAAGTGAGTTGATCTGGTAGCCTGAAGAAAGTTAGGAGTCCTTCAGTCAGGTTAGAATCACCTTGGTCTGGCTTTGGTGGGTTATGTTTTTGGTTCTCCTACTTCCATTTTAGTGTTTTCTATGACTTTTTTTTTTTTTTTTTACTTATTAGACTATTACTATAGCATATATTTTACATGTGGAGTTATCAAGAGTTTGCAGGAAAGGCTTATAGGAATTCGTATGTGGCTAACTGAACGTGTGTAATCCTTTTGGTAAAATTTTAGTAATGTTTGTTTTCCTTTGGTTTAGGTTATTTGAGGAACTCTATGAAGATCATGGGGATACCCTCTCCCTTCAGTATGGTGGCTCTCAACTTGTTCATCGTGTAAAAACCTACAGAAAGATAGCACCGTGGACCCAGCATTCAAAAGACATCATGCAGACCCTGTCTAGATATTACAGCAATGCCTTTTCAGGTAATTCTGGAATAATAAACAGCCCTAAAACTTTACCTGATATGCATTTTTCTTCTTATACATATACCTTTTTTGAGCAATCTGGCTAAGTAAAATCAAAATTAAGTATTTTACAAGTTTAAAATAGAATCTCACTTAGAAGATGCTCAAACATTTATTCAATAAATGAATGAATAAATTTTGTATTTTAAATAGTGCAGTATTGCATTTTGTCACTCATAATAGGAGCTCTTAAATACTACAGAAGACTTTTTTTTAAAAAAAAGTCTAATTTATTTGAGAGGGAACAAGAGAGAGCATGAGCAGTGGGTTGGGGGGCAGAGGGAGAGAGAGAAGCAGACTCCCTGCTGAGCAGGGAACCTATGCAGGGCTGGATCCCAGGACCCTGGGATCATGACCTGAGCTGAAGGCAGACACTCAACTGATTGGGCCACCCAGGTGCCCAGTAATGCAAAATACTTTGATTCCTTGGCTTCTGTTACCTTGCAATTACATAGATAAATTTGTTTGAGGGTATTTAATCATTATTTTTTTTAAAAGATTTTATTTATTTATTTGACAGAGAGAGAGAAAGATCACAAGCAGGCAGAGAGGCAGGCAGAGAGAGAGGGGGAAGCAGGCTCCCCGCTGAGTAGAGAGCCCAATGTGGGGCTTGATCCCAGGACCCTGAGATCATGACCTGAGCCGAAGGCAGAGGCTTTAACGCACTGAGCTACCCAGGCACCCCATCATTATTTTTAAAATAGGTTTCATAGTCTTGACCAGCTAATTTTTAAAATGTCAGCTAGAAATTAATAGTGGTATTAACAATAAATTATGTTGTTTTTTTGTTTTATGACTTATGAATACTCAAATTAACAAGCTGTTAAAATGGTACTTCTGCTGCCTCCATTCTGATGGAATTTCCAACATAGTAGATATCACAGACCAAATCCTCATATTCTTCTGTTGGAGGGATGGCACAGAGCTGTTAGCTTGGGATTGCTGGGTAGTAAAGCGGAAGTGCAGGGATGGGCTGAGGAGAGGGCTGCCATGTTGGGAAGGGCCTGCCCGCCTAGATATGGTTGGGCCAAAGGACCTTTGAGTGGTTTACTGGTGACCAGACATAGGCTTCATGAGGGAGGGTGGTAGCATGGCATTGACCTTAGTCCTGGCCAGAGGGATCCAGCAGCAAGAACCAGGAGGTGATTCCAAGGAAGGAAGGAGGTGATTCCAAGGAACCAGGAACCTGGATTCCTAAGGAAGGAGTTGCAAAAAATTGATATGAAAAGATGCTTGGTCCACACCAAGGGAACTGCAAGAGAATTCCTGGTGGTGGGAACTTCTGAAGCATGCCTGAAAGTACCCAGAGAGTCAGCTTTCAACATTTTCCATTCCCAGAGAGAATGCAAAGTCAGTTTGCTGTGTTACAATGCAAGCATATCAGTTTGCCATGCTGTGTAACAAATTACTAAAAACAACCTTAGACAGCATGTGTTTATTATCCCATGATATCTGTGGATTGGAAGTCTAGGTGCAACTTAGCTGGATTTTTCTGCATAGAGTCTTACAGATCTGCAGTCAAGATGTCAGGCAGGCTGTGGTCTCATCTGGAGGTCCGACTAGGGAAGGATTTGCTCCCTGCTTGCGTGTTTGTTGGTGGAATTCAGTTCCTTATAGTTTTTTTGTGACTTTGGGACTCTTAGTAACTTGCTTTTTCACAGCCAACAAGGGAAAGTGAATCTCGAGAATGAGTTTGCTAGCAAGAGAGTCTTATAATTGTGGGAGTGATGGCCCATCTCTTTGCCGTATCCCACTGTTTAGAAGCACATCATAGCTCCCACCCCCACACAAGGGAAATTGGTATCAGTTTGCTAGGGCTGCTGTAACCAAATAGCACAAACTGGGTGGCTTAAAGCAGCCGAATGTATTATCTCACTATTCTGGAGGCTGAAAGTCCAAAATCAAGTTGTTGGGAGGGCCAGGCACCTTCCGAAACTGATAGGTAAGAATCCTGACTTGCTTCTTCCTTTCTTCTGGTAGTTTGCCAGCAATCCTTGGTGTTCTTTGACTTGCAACTGTAGCACCTCCGTCTCTGCCTCCGTGGTTGCATGGCCGTCTTCCTTCTTGTGTCTATGTCCGCGTCAGATTTCCCTGGTCTCATAAGGACACTAGTCATATTGCATAAGGGCCCGTCTTAATTTAGTGTGACATTTTAACTTTTTTTTTTTTTAAAGATTTTATTTATTTATTTGACAGAGAGAAAGAGATCACAGGTAGGCAGAGAGGCAGGCAGAGAGAGGGGGGGATGCAGGGCTCGATCCCAGTACCCCGAGATCATGACCCGAGCTGAAGGCAGAGGCTTTAACCCACTGAGCCACCCAGGCGCCTCTAGTGTGACATTTTAACTTGATTACATCAGCAAACACCCTATTTTCCAATAAGGTTATACATTCACAGGTATTTGGGATTAGGACTGCATTGTATCTTTTGGGGGAGATGGTTCACCCTGTAGCAGAGGGTATCACACTACAGTGCAAACACCGGGAGGCCGGGGATCACAGGGTCCACCTGGAGCATGCCGCATCAAGACCTTCCCTAATCACACACTTTGGAGGAGCCAGAAGCTGGTGGGTAGCCTGGTGGGCATGGGAGGGAAGTACAAGGCAATCTGTAGGTCCTGCATGTCATTTACTCCATTGCTATCCTCCATTGCTACTCTCCAGACACACTGACACTCTCACAGGTCCCTGAATAAATTGTTGGTGGAATTCAGGCTGCTTTGATTAGGCTGCTTAATCATATGCTGTTCCACCCATTGGAACACATGACTGCAACCTTCTCCTGATGCCTCGCCGCCCTTGAGAGCTCACTCTACTTTCCCTTGCTCAAAGAAAGTCCTCCAGTGTTTGTTTTAATGGCATTCTGTGCTTTTCCTTCGTAGCGCTTAGCACAGTTGCCATGAAATCATTCATGATGCCATTAGTTCCTGCCCTGAGACCATAGAGCCCCATGGGCAGCTCATTCACCACAATGTCCCCAGTGCTTTGCTCATGGCACACTAAATATTTGTGGGATGAATTGATAAACATATGAGTTAATTTATTACCCATGTCCTCCCCAATTCCCCCTTTTCCCTGAAGTACAAAATTGACAATTACAAAATTACAAAATTAAGGATGCCAGCCTAGTAACATGTAGCTTATCAGCGAAGCTCTGAGGCTGCTCAGATAATTTCTTTTGCATTTGCTGGGCCCATTGCAGTACTCTGGGTAAGCTCAGCGTTAACATAAACCACAGAGTCTACTGGGGACCTTAACGAGTATTTAGATATTTGTCTTTATGGCTGCTCCTTGAACTGGGTTTAAAACCTAAAAATCAAAGTAGACTAATTCAAGCAAAAACTGAGAGGGAAATCGAACTTAGAGATTCTGGCCAGTGGCATAAGTTTCAATTCTAGATTTCTAAAGGAAAAATATTAAAGCATTTCTATCATCCTTTATTATCCCTAGTGCTCTGGTTACTAGTGAAGACATTAATATGTACTGATATATTCAAATTGGCTGCAATGTGAGTTAGAAGTAATTGGTTATTATCAGTCACGAAAACACAAATACAATGGGTTTCACTTGTTTTTGCCATGTAGAGTGTTGATTAAAATAAGGTTATCTCCCTGAAGGCATTTCCCAGTGGCTCCAGTTTGTTGTACTAGCTTCTTAGGGCTCCTGTGACGAAATACCACAAGCTAAGTGGTTTGAAGCAGCAGCAGTTTATTGTCACACAGTTCTGGAGGCTAGAAGTCCAAAATCAGGGATGAGCAGGGCTGTGCTCCCTCTGAAGGCTCCAGGGGAGGATCCTTACTTGCTTCGTAGCTTCTGATGATTTCTGGTGGCCCATGGCCTGCAACCACAGCACTTTAATTTCAACCTCTGACTCTGCCTGACATTTTCCCCTTGTGTCTATGTCTTCATGGCACTTTCCATGTGAGTCTCTCTCTTCCTGTAACAACACGAGTCATATCAGATTATGGGCTTCTCTCCTCTAGAGGGAATGCCTCTTAAGTGGATTATATCTGCAAAGACTCAACTTCCATATATTGTCACATTCACAAGTCCCAGGGCTTAAGGCTTCAACGATCTTTTTAGGGGGACACAGTTCAACCTTTAAGACTTGTGTAAGTTGTGTGCCAACAAATACATCTCCCTCTGGGGATGGGTTACCACGGGAAAAGTGGAAAACTGCCCCGATGGAAAGGAAACATCCACTCTTCCGCCCTCTGTCTCATTGTCCCTGTAATGGGAATCATTATTGACAGATAAGGACCAAGCAGAGTATGTTTTAATAATACTAGGGGACAGAGAGAACAAATGTGGAGATGTACATGATTTAAAAAGGAGGGAGGACTATTAAAAGATAGAAGATGGCCAAGAAAAAGTGTAACATGCACATAATGGAAGTGTAAAGCAAAACTGTACAACCAAAAGAGGAACTACTTTGAAAGCAATTATTTTATAAATAGTGTGGCTAAAACAGACTTTATTTTGAGAAGCATGGTGTCCTTGGGGTGTACAACCTACTTTAACATTACAGTGGATATCATATAATGTTAATAAATTTCTAGAGCCATTTACTTTAAAGCACTTGAGATAACTTTGCAAAATTTAATCTCCTCATGTTATTCCTCTGGGGTGGGCAGGAAGACACTTGCTAATTTGACTAATGTCAAATTAGGTATTTTTTCCGTCTCATTATCAAAAAAATGTAATGTAGACAGACAAACAGCAAATTAAGTCAAAAGATAAGCTAAGGAGAAATTTGAAACCTACCAAAAAATGCTAATTTCCTTAAGATGTAAAGAGCCAGTATTCCCTTTAGATGTAATAAGCCAATATAAAGAGACCAATAGTTCCAGAGAAAATATGGGCACATGACACGTATGGTTCATAGGGAAAGCAATGCAAATGGATTCTAATCATATGAAAGAAAACTCAACTTCACTCATAAGAAAAATAAAATTATGGCAGAATAGCACTTCACAGATCAACAAAGAGCAAAAAGGTTGATGGTACTATGTTGGAATGGGGGAAACAGGACCCCTCATAGGGGTTTTTTTGTCACTGAAGTGTAGTTGATGTATAATATTATATTAGTTTCAGGTATACAACATAGTGATTCAATGTTTATATATATATTACAAACTAATCATGGTAAATCTAGCTACTATCTGTCACCCATACAATATTAATAACTATATTTTCTATGCTATGCATTGCAACCCCATGTCTTATTTATATTACAATTGAAAGTTTGTACCTTTTAATCCTTCCCCTAATTTGCCCAATCCCCCCTCTCCTCTGGCAAATACCAGATTGCTCTCTGTATCTATGAATCTGTTTCTGTTTTGTTTTTTTGTTAATTTGTATCATTTTTTAGATTCCACGTATAAGTGAAATTACATAATATTTGTCTTTCCTATCTAACTTATTTCACTTAGCATAATGCCTCTAGTTCCATCCAGATTTCATTCTTTTTATAGCTGAGTAATATTCCAGTGAATGTGTGTATCACATTTTTTTTTTAAAGATTTTATTTATTTATTTGATGGAGAGAGAGAGAGAGATCCCAAGTAGGCAGAGAGAGGCAGACAGAGAGAAAGAGGGAAGCAGGCTCCCTGCTGAGCAGAGAGCCCGATGTGGGGCTCGATCCCAGGACTCTGAGATCATGACCTGAGCCAAAGGCAGAGGCTTTAACCCACTGAGCCACCCAGGCGCCCCGTATCACATTTTTTTAATTCATTCATCTATCGATGAACACGTAGGTTGCGTTCATATTTTGGTTATTATAAATAATGCTACAATGAACATAGAGGTACATCTTTTTGAATTAGTGTTTTTGGGATTTTGGATAAATACCTAGAAGTAGAATTGTCAGATCATATGGTAGTTCTAGTTTTAATTTTTTGAGGATCCTCCACACCCTTTTCCATAGTGGCTGTACCATTTTGCATCTCCACCAACAGTGCACAAGGGTTCCCTTTTCTCCAATTCCTCGCCAGCACTTTTTATTTCTTGTCTTTTTGATACTAGCCATTCTGAGAGATGTGAGGTGATATCTCATTGTGGTTTTGATTTGCATTTCCCTGATGATGAGTGATGTTGACTATCTTTCCATACGTCTATCAGCCATCAGGATGCCTTCCTTGGAGAAGTGTCTCTTCGGGTCCTCTGCCCACTTTTCAGTCAGTTGTTTATTTTTTTGGTATTGAGTTGTGGGAGTTCTTAATATATTGTGGCTATTGCCCCCTTATTGGATATATCATTTGCAGATATCTTCTCCCACTGGGCAGGTTTCCTTTCATTTGTTGAGGGTCTTCTTCACTGTGCAAAAAAGCTTTTTAGTTTGATGTAGTCCCATTTGTTTCTTTTTACTTTTGTTTGTCCTAGGAATTTTATCATGGGTTTGTATAGACAGATTGATGCTGTATAGGCAACGTGCCTGACTCTCTTTCAGGCTCATTTAAAACACAGTTCTTGAGGCTTCATATATTAGCATGCTTTGAGGTTTGTCTTTAAGAAGTACCTTTGGTTTCTAATATAGCTGGTTATATCGGCAGTTGGAAGATGCCAACAAGAGATACCTAGGTACTCCTTTCAGATGTTAGGAAGAGTTTTATAATTATAACTGTCTTTTTTTTTTTTTAAGATTTTATTTATTTATTTGGCACAGAGAGGGAGAGAGAGAGAGAGATCACAAGTAGGCAGAGAGGCAGGCAGAGAGAGGGGGGGAGCAGGCTCCCTGCTGAGCAGAGAGCCTGATGTGGGGCTCGATCCCAGGACCCTGAGACCATGACCTGAGCCGAAGGCAGAGGCCTTAACCCACTGAGCCACCCAGGTGCCCCAGTATAATTATAACTGTCTGAAGGAACTTGTTAAGCTCCTTCTAATTTTTTTTTTTTTTTAACATTTACGTTTGGTAAGCTGAATTTTCTTGCTGAAGCTGGTTGAATTTCAATCCTGTTGTAAGAAAGAAAAAAAAGATACAGAATACTTTTAGCACTTAATAATAGAGCTGCTCTGTACATGTGTACATACATACACACATGTGCAATTTAAAATTGTGTGTGTGTGTGTGTGTGTGTGTGTGTGTGTGCATGCATGGAGGGGAGTCCTCTCTTTCTCAAACAGAGATTTGGAAAAAAGAGAAGTTCACAAGGTAAAGACTGCAAAGCTCACCACACATGGGAAGCACGTGAAAGAGGCATCCCTTGGCTTTGTGATCGCGCTGTAAGGTTGTGGGACGGTTTTTCTCCCTTTCTGCTCAGCACTGCAACAGAGGCGTGCGAGGGAGAACATTTTAGTTTATCCAGATTAGCGAGTCAGCACACTCAGGGCATCCTTCTAACAGCACGTTTAGAGTGGATAAGCTGTGTTTGGCTCTAGCAGGAAGAAGACAGTTGGTAAAATGTTTTGTTTTAATGATCTTTTAAGTAACGTTAATAATTGTTCACCAGACCTGTGACCAAAGCAGTTAAACACAGCAAGAGAAAACGTTGTAGCTGATTACGCTCCATTTTAAACTGACTGCAGTTCTCCAAAGGACAGTCCAAGACACTCCAAACAGCCTGCCGGTCCTCCTACGTTTCTCTGGTATATTCCCTCCAGCGGAATGACCACTTGGAAATGACCACTTTCCAAAAGGACTGTGGTTTTTTTAAAAGATTATTTATTTATTCATTTGACAAAGAGAGAGATCACAAGTAGGCAGAGAGGCAGGCAGGGAAGCAGGCTCCCCGCTGAGCAGAGAGCCCGATGCAGGGCTCCATCCCAGGACCCTGGGATCATGACCTGAGCTGAAGACAGAGGCTTTAACCCCCTGAGCGACCCAGCTGCCCCCAAAAGGACCATTTCATACCATTTCATGTCTTCTCCTAAAATCTACAACACCTCACTCTCCGCTGTGACCTTGCTTGTACTTCACTGAGAACATGTCATTGAGGTGAACTCCCTCTTCAGCCTCCCTGTCAAAGCAGAGCCGGTCCTTGTCTGCACCGCTAGTTTCTGTATTGTATTACAGCGGTTGGAGTAGCCCTGTCCCATCGTAGGCCAGCCTCTCTGCCATGCTTTGAATGCCATCCCTTCATGCTGACTCTCATTGCTGCACATCTTCAGCCCCCACCCCACTGCCTCATCTCCATTAGCACAGAAAGCGCTCCTTAGTATTTTCCATCAGACCTTTCCTTCCATCTCCAGTCCCACGTCCCCATCCAGCAACAGTCCTTTTTCCTTGCGCTCCTAAGCAAAACCTCTTGAGGGATCTGCCTGCCTGTTTCCTCTCCTGTCCTGTTCTCTCCACCTGCTTCCCCGGGCATCTGACCTGTCATTGCCGCCGAACCTGTGCTTGTCAGAATCACCAGCCATCTCCATTTTGCCAAATCCAGGGTCATTTCTCTGCCTTCATCTTGCTCAGCCTTCCAGCAGCTTTTCTCACGGGTGACCACTCCCTGTTTCATGAAACTCACCTCTGTGATCTCTCACTCAGTCTCCCTGCTGATGTCTCCTGCCCCATTTGTAAACCCCCTTCTCTTTACCTTAGGGGCATCTCGTCTAGGTCATGAATACCTTGCACTTGATGCTCCCCTTTGTGTCTCTAACCTTGACTTCTCTACTGAACTCCAGACTCATTTTTTCAAAAGCCCACCTAGTCAGCATCTCTTCTTGAATATTGTGTTAGTTTTCTATAGGTTCTGTAACAAATTACCACAAAATTAGTGCCTTAAAGGAACACCCATTTATTATGTCACAGTTTCTGTGGGTCAGAAGTCTGCGCACAGCATTCCTCAGCTGTGTTCTCTGCTTAGGGTCTTCCAAGCCTGGTAAAAATGAAAGCAGTGAAGTCAAATGAAGTCCAAAGAAGCCAAAATTAAGTCGGTGTTGGCCAACCTGGGCTCTTACCTGGAGGCTTCTGGGCTCGTTGAGGTCACTGGCAGAATCCCATGCAGTTAAGGGACTGAAGTCCCTATGGCCTTGCTGGATGTGACCCCCTGGGGGTCATTCTCAGTTCCCAAAGGCTGCTTGCCTTCCTTGACTTACGACCGACTCTGCCCTCAGAGCTAGCAGTGGTACATTGAATCCTTCTTGTGCTTCTACTCTTTCTGCTTTCCTTTCTACTTTCCTCTTCTGCTTTTGAAGGATCCATGAGATTACAGTGGGCCCACCCACATAATGCAGAATAATTGCCCAATCTTGGAGTCAGTAATTAGTGACCTCACTTATATCTGCAAAGTCCCTTTTGGCGTGTGATATGAAACATTTATGGGTGTGATGCTAGGGAGGAAAAGTCTTAGGACCCAAATGTATTTCTTTCTTAATTTTTAAAAATATTTTATTTCGTTATTTGTCAGAGAGAGCGCGAGCACACACAAGCAGGGGGAGTGTCAGGAAGAGAGAGGAGCAGGCTCCCCGCTGGGCAAGGAGCCTGATGCGGGACTCGATCCCACTGGGATCGTGACCTGAGCTGAAGGCAGTCGCTGCTTAACCGACTGAGCCACCCAGGCGCCCCTTGGGGCCCAACCACGGATATCTAGTAAGAATCTCAAACCAATCATTTCTGAGAGAGAAATTCCTTACTCGGACTCAAACCTGTTTCTCCACTTGCCTTTTCTACCTCAGCCCCCGATGCTCAGTTCAGAAACCTTGGAATCGTCTCTGATCCCTTTATTTTCCTTACTTATCCCTGCTGTCCCAGTCCCATCTCTGGGCAAATCTCATTGTCTCAGCCTCCAAAATACACCCTCCATGCTTCTGCTGTTTTTCGTCCTGCCTGCCGCCGTGCTGGTGCCACAAACGGTCACCTCTTATGTGAACAACCGCAGTGGCTCCTGCTTCAGCTCTCTGCCTCCACACGTGGGCTCGGCTCCTGTTCTTCACAGCAACCAGAGGGGTCTTGTCATAAACCGAAGTCAGGTAGCATCACGTGCCTCCCTAAAAACCCTTCCAGGGCTTTCCATCGCACTTAAAATAAGACTCTTTACGGTGACCTCTAAGGCCTGGTGTAGCCTGGCCCCGTCTGTCTCTAGTATGGCCATTCCTCTTGTTGCCTGCCCTCCAGCCTCCCTGGCCTTCCTTCTGTTCGTGGAGCTGCCCAGTCTGTTCTTCCTTCAGGCCTTTGTGTTTGTCTTTCTGCGTGGGCACAGCCCCTAGAGCTTTGTGTATTTTCTCATTTGTACACTTAAGACGTTACTTCCTCAGACCCTGCAGCCTCTACCCCTGCCCTCTGTACCCAATTCAAGGGGCCCTGTCCCCTCCCTTCGCTCTCATGTCGCTCTGTCATTGTCTTCATAGAACTTACATCCCCGAATGCACCTGGTCCATTATTCACTTGTATGTATGTTTGTTTGCCACTTGGAATGTAGGCCCCCCCCCCTCCTCCAGCCAGAGTCAGTCTTATCCATTACTGTGACCCTAGTGCAGAGAAGAGTAGGTTCATGGGTGAGTGAATGAAGGGTAGTTCTTCTTTTCAATTATGAAAGTAATACATGTTAATTATAGAAAGTAGAGAATAACTCACAATGAAGCCAGATAATCTTTACCTTCCAGAGACAGCCATTTGTTCAGATTTAGAACATGACTCTTCCTTACACGGAATATTTATGTTCTGCTTTTGCCCTTTTAGATAATGTGAATAATCTTTATGACCTAAATATTCTTTACAACATGATTTTTAGTAGTCTTATAGCAACCTATCCTTTAGAAACGTACCCTTTAGAAACACAGAAACAAGTCATAATTTAGTTATTATTTTACATTTAGGTTCCTCTTAAACATCTTTAAACATATACTCTTTTTTTTGCATATATTTGGTGTTATGGGAATTCTAGAAGCATATTTATTAGGTCAGAGAGTATAGATATTTTCAGAGCTTTAAATGCATGTATATGTGTATAATACATATAAATATATATATTTAAAGCCCTGAAAATCTATCTATCTATATATAAATACATATGTATTTACGTGTGTGTGTGTATGTGCATGTACCCCACGAAAACTTTGGTAAGCTGAAATGGCATAAAGTGGGGAGTATCCCCCCACTTTCCAGAAGTTTGAGTTACACCACTTTGCTTTTAGGGAAGACCTGCATTAATATAGTAATAGCTATTTTCATAAAAGTTAAAATCCTCTTCAGATTTCTTTCCATTAACATGAGCAGGTACTAATGTAGGTCTTTCCCAAGCAAAGTGGGGTAATGCAGACTTTCAGAAAGCAGGGAACACCTGTGTTGCCAAATTGCCTTAGAGAAAGGATACTGTAGAGCAGTTAATGTTCCCTCAGCAGAGTTATAGAAGTGCCCATTTTGATAAGTATTTGTCAGCTTAAATAAGTAAAGAATGGTATTCTGTTTTAATTTGCATTTGTTTGGTAACTAGTAAAGTTGAATTTTGGTAGGTTTGTTGTCTGTTTCTGTTTCTTTCAAAAATGGCATGTTTCTCTTTTTCTATTAAGGCGTTGATCTTTGTCTTTCTCACATTTAATTGGTATTTATTTCAATATATAGTATGAAATAGGGATCTAACTTTATTGTCCTCTTCCCTGTAGTAATTAAACAGTACTATTTATTGAATAATGTTCCTTTCCATTATTGATTTCAGAGCCCACTTCATCACAAACTTAATTTAATATTAGAATAATAAATATTCTGGTTCTAAAATATTTTTTGCTAATTAATAATAAAAAGAATTGTTATATTCAAGCCTGATCTATTTAATGCATATACAATAAAAGTCGTTAGTGGTTAGCTATTTGAGTGGAGTGTGAATGATACATTACTCTCTTTTTCCTTTAAAGAATGATTGAGTATAAAAATAAGCAATCATTGCCTTCTTACCATCCACAACTGCAAGGAATCCACCTGTGTTAAGCTCTTGTCCATATCCAAAGTTCTACTGTCTTCCTGAAGGTGGTTGTCTTACTTGCAGTCAAGACTAGCCTGGAAAAGACCCCCAAGCTTATTAAACTGGCCTTCGAGTTTTTAGTTAGTGACTATATGCATCATAGATATATATTTATAGAAATAGCAGCACATTCAGCAAGTCTTCATTATGAATCCTTGAAGGAATAGCCTTTATTTGGTTATGTTTCTCACAGCTCACATTTTATCATACTTGTTAAAAGTTAAAGGAAGCAACTCTGAGGTTTAAAGGATGAAGGGCTCCTTGAAAACATGGTTGAAAATGGAAGGGTTCTCTAGATGGTCTTAAGATATCTTGAGGTCCTGAATAACATGAATTTTTAAGTGCCATTAAGGCTATTCAGGAAGCATAAAGAATGTAATTACTATAAAAGCAGTATGGCGGCACCTGGGTGGCTCAGTCAGTTAAGCATCTGACTCTTGCTTTCAGCTCAGGTCATGATCTCAGGGTCCTGAGATCGAGCCCTGCATTAGGCTCCAGGCTGTGTGTGGAGTCAGCTTGAGAGTCTCTTTCTCCCTCTGTCCCTGCCCCTCCCACTGCTCTAAAAAATATAGAACTAAATAAATAAAATCTTAGGGAAAAAAGCAGTATGTTTACTTTTGTATCATGTAACGAGGGTGCGAATTGGGGAGGTAATGTCTGCATCATTTAATACTTGTTTTCTCTTGAAAATGGCAAAAAGGCCCCAAATTTGCTCAGCCTATAAACACATCCCTTTTATACATTACTTTTGGCCCGAAAGGTAAATGCTACTTTAATGGAACACTTCCTGTCAAAAAGTAATAACACTAATACGTGTTTGATGTGCCGTATTTCATTTATTGCTTTTGCTGAGATGACCAAATAGTCCAATGAGAACAATGTTGCTAATTTTAGAGATATCTGTGTTCACTATAGCTGTTGGAAGAAGATCAATTTTATGGTAATGTTATCTCGTTTCGAAAGCAGTCATTTCTACTGTGCTATCTTTTCAGTTCTATGCTCATTTTCAGAAAGAGGGTATTATTTTAATCGTGCATGACTGCCCCAAACTTGAATACACAGGGCTCTGAGACAAGAATGGGAGGCAGGAAATGACAGAAACAATGAAGGATGCTGAGGGGCGGGGGCGAGGAGATGGTACAGAATGGGAAAGGTGCTTCATGAGACCCTTTAGTGCTCATCATTTTTACCAAAATATAATTAGAAAAGGAAGAAAATATAATATATGTGCATATGTGCTTAGTAATTTTGGGGTGATTGAACAGTTAGAACGAGGCTGTTCTCTATGTGCCCACTCTGCCTTCATTATTGAACACAGAAGGGAATGGGCCAGGCCCATAGCTGAGGGGACGGAAAATGTTGTAAACATTACCTCTGCTGAAGAAATGCAGACTATCTTTTCAAGGATTAGAAGTGGAAACTATGGAGACCAACTTGTTCAAGGTTGTGCCATAGAATATGGATAGTTGTCGGATCATTTTGCTTATTTGTTTCTGATAGTCTCTGCTTGTCTTTGTAACAAAGTGAAGATGTATTTGTTTCTGGTAGACTAAAGAATGGTGAAAATGTGTTCTTACCCTAAAAATAAAATCACTACGGTATTATGGCACTTC
>CM053608.1:44045281-44090608 GCA_028646535.1 Procyon lotor | reverse complement strand
TTTAAAGATTTTATTTATTTGACAGAGAGAAACACAGTGAGAGAGGGAACACAAGCAGAGGGAATGGTAGCGCGAGAAGCAGGCTTCTTGCAGAGCAGAGAGCCCGATGCGGGGCGCGATCCCAGGCCCCTGGGATCTGACCTGGGCCGAAGGCAGACGCTTAACGGCTGAGCCACCCAGGCGCCCCGGTATTATGGCACTTCTTGAAGATTTTTAAGAGTCTCTCAAAATTCAAGAAGCAATGTGTGTTCACTGTCCTCTATATTATGAAAGGAATGGAGCAAAAAGGAAACATTTGGAAGCAAGATTTTAATTCTCAAAATCTTGGTGACTATTTTAGATTTTGTGTATACGTGTGTGACTTCTGCAGTATAAATACTATTATTTTCAAAAGTATGTTTTATGAAATCACAGTTGTATCCTTCTCCTCCTGAGAAAACATTCTCCTGAGTTGTATATCTCTGTAGTGATTTCCTAAAATGCCTACTTTTGCTTTTTAGATGCTGATAGACAAGATTCCATTAATCTCTTCCTGGGAGTTTTTCATCCCACTGAAGGGAAACCTCATCTCTGGGAACTTCCAACAGATTTTTATTTGCATCATAAAAATACCATGAGACTTTTACCAGCAAGAAGAAGGTATTTTTCTTCTAGTCTACTATGTAAACTCAGATTTGATGTTACTTTAAGTACGAGATACTTTCATTTTTGAGCTATAATCGCATAGTCTAGTCTTACTACATGTTTGCTGTGAAGAATTCCGTATTGTTGGTGTCCTGATACCAGATCTGGGAAATTATCATTAACAGTTGGTGGCTTTCATTTTTTGTAAGATAGGAAATTTCAGAACTTCATCATTGAATATAAGTTGTATCTCCACTAAGACAAACCATCAACATTATTTTTGAGTGCTTCCTACAAGTGTGGAACTTGAAAGAACCCTCACATTTAAGGAGTCAGTCTTTGTTTTTTCACGTGAGGGGTCCAAGCAGCATCATGTTGGAATTCTAATGTTGTTTCTTTCCAGAAGCACAGGCTGCTCTTGGTGACACTGGTGAAGACAGGGAACTAGACCAGTGACCCTGGTGGCAGACATGACCCCAACATCTCCTTTACTCAGGCCTTTCTAGAGTCAATAGCCATTTCAGGTTCTTTTGATGACAGTTGAATTGATAATAATATTCAGAAGAAATAAAGTGTTTACCTGTAGTGTAGCCTCACGGTCAGGCTGACTCTAGCTGTGTGACCTTGGATTAGTTATTTTAACCTCTCCCCACTTCATTTTCCTTACCTGCAAATGTGAATGGTGGGACACACTTCAGAGTCATTGTGAAGGTGTAGTGAAGGTTTAGTGAGAAGACTCTTCATGTTTTTAACTGAGGCATCATGTGCTAACATAGTGAGTTTGGCCACGTGAACAATATTTTCACACACAGGAGGCTAGAGACTGGTGCATTCCACTCAGGGGCCTACAATGTCAAGTCCTCTCACAATGCTCTTCTCTCACAGCATCAGTTTAATATAGTCCTTATTTTGTGCAACAGTGCTTCCCAAACACTGTGAGGGTCAGTACCAGTCTGGGCTTCATTGTGTGGACAGATCACAGGCAACTGGACAGTTAGCAAATACTACTGTTACAGCTGTTATGAAATTCTGTGTTACTTCAGGATTGTTTAGAATATGTAGGGATGGGTCAGAGTTTCTATTTCTTAGATTTGTACTTGTAAGCACATGTTGTTGGAGTAACCAACTTACTATTGAGTTTACTTTCTCTGTTAATGAAGCACTGCTGGTTTTTGCATTAAATGATGGCCTCTGAATTTTTGCTGATAAAAAAAAGTGGAACTAATTATGTTTATTGGGTGAGAAATGAGTGTAAATACCCATATTTAGCTCTAGTGATGCAAATGACAACCGGTAAATGTGAATGATTTTCCGAAATTGTATATTACCATCCAGTATTAAAGCTATTAACACACAGGTTGGGAAGAATCAAAACGCAATTTGCTCCTGCAGAAATTAGCTCATGTATTACAAGTGTACATTAAATCACTTGTGCTTGTGTACCTTGAGTTACATAAGTGATCACTAAGGCAGGCAGCGGTGGTCAGAGATTTTTGTGGCATCAAAAGAAGCTGCTGTTATAACCCCATTTTCTAAAAAAAAAAAAAAAAAAAGAAACTGAGGTTGCAGAGAGAATGGGTCTTGACTGAGGTAATTCAGCTCATTAGATGATTCAGCAAGAATCAACTGTGAGCCTGCCACTGAAAATAAAGTTTTATCAAAGTAGATAATATGGCTCTCTCAATTGGTTTGGTCTCCTGGTTTGATGGGTTTGTTTGTTTTTTTCTCCAGAATATCACAATTCCAAAAATCGGTTTATGCTATCAAGAGTACATCTTGCTCATAAACAGTTCTTACAAATACTGTAAGACAAATTTCAGTGTTTTTATTTTGGACTTTCCGATGTCACCTAGCACCCTGGTTATTTGGGTGACAGTTAAGATTATAATTCTCAGATAAAATGAATAGTTTAGCCAGAGGCAGTTAACTGGGTGAGAGAGCGTGGACTTCAGGGTTGGGCAGGGCTGAGTGTGAGACCTCTGACCTGTTGAACTTTGGAAACCCTTCTCCTCATCTGTAAAATGGAGAGGACTATGCACACCTCACAGGGTCATATTGAGGATTAAGTGAGAAAATGTGTGGGAACTACTTAGTACTGGGTCTGACACAGAATCAATGCAGTCCTAAAACTGCCAGGCTCTGGACAGATGGCCCCAGTTAAAACCCGTGTGACTGTGGGTGAGTTACATAACTGGTCTCAGTCTCAGTGGCCATTATCAGTAAAATAGAGATAATAATGCCATCTAACTTGTACATTTTCCTGAGCATCACTTGGGATCATATAAATGCTTACCACATAGCAAACCCAACAGATATCAGTACTGTGATTATTCTTTTTTTTTTTTTTTTAAAGATTTATTTATTTGACAGAGAAAGACACAGCGAGAGAGGGAACACAAGCAGGGGAAGAGGGAGAGGGGGAAGCAGGCTCCCCGCTGAGCAGGGATCCCGGTGCGGGGCTTGATCCCAGAACTCTGGGATCATGACCTGAGCTGAAGGCAGAGGCTTTAACCCACTGAGCCACCCAGGTGCCCCAGTACTGTGATTATTCTTTAAGGAGATTCTATTCCCTAGTTGTAACATTTATTTAAAAAAATCCTATAGGATGACCATAAAATCTGGAAACTTAGATAATACTATTTTATCGCTTATTATAATGTAATATCAATACCCTCTTTATATGTATCTGCTTGGGTTTCCAAACTGGGTGACCGTTCTGTATTTTATATTGTGATTACCAGTGATTTACTCTGGTATATTTTTATTGAACGATAAGTAAAGGGGGAATAAAACTAGCTCTGACTGGAGTTCATCCAAACCAGGTCATCTTGAGGTAACTACTTCTGTTACTCAATCCCACATTTATGGATCTGCCTAGAACCGCTAGATGAAACTTTGTTCTGATTTAAGTTAATATGTCATACATCATCTAAGATGCTACTTATTGACTCAGTGTTTATCATTTCACCAAGATGTTTTTGGATATTAAACACTAGTATCTTCATTGACCCAGAGTTGGACGGTTTCCTGGCCCTGTTCTGATATGTGAGTTCCCTCTGTGTCTCCCCAGGAGCGGTCATCCAGCTTGTGCGTGACCAGTCCTGATTTGTCCTCGGGGCCACATCTGGTCGAGGCAGTTCTTTCCAGACAGTCCGCGCACACAGTTCTTCCCCACCTCACCCTGAGATCTGCTGCTCTGAACTTTACCTACTAATCTCAGTTCGACCTGCCGAGACCTTAAGAACATGATTTCCCTATCCACTTTATGGTCTTCTAACTATTGGAAGATAAGTTCACACCTTCTCAGAATCTCTTGTTCTTCAGGTTAAATAGCCCCACTCTCTTCCACTCCTCCTCACAGACTGTGATTTCAAATCTCCCTGGGATTCAGAATGCTCTCCTCTTATCGATTTCAGTCCATGTCTGTGTTCTTTTTCAACTGTGGTACCCAGACCTGGGTTCAGTAATGGTCACAGTTTGATCTGATTTGTGCCAAATATCATGGAACCATTGGAGCCATTATTCCTCTTTCCTGGTTACTCTGTGTTTATCATTAACTATAAGATTGCACTAGCTATTTTTAGCCATGCCATCATAATGTTGACTCTCTGAGCTTCCTGTCCATTAGAACTCCCAAGTGTTTTTAACATGACCTGCTATCATGCCTTATCTATACCATTCTTGTATGCTCATTCGAGCATTCTCGGTCATGTTCATATAGGCTTTGGCTGCTTCCAAAAGAGAAGGTTTAAATGTATTACCTTTTTATTAACTATTACCTATAGATTTACAGCTTCTTCAGATTTAATCAGCTGGTCATCTTGATCCTAATACAAATCCTTGATGAAAAATGTTAACTAGGATAAGGTAGATGGCAGAGCCCTCTGGGACACCACCAGACAACTCCGTCCGCCTTAACATTATTTCCTAATTTGGGGTTGGAATTATTGAAATGGCTGTAACTGACTCTACTGTCATCATTTAACTATACTTTCCTCCCGCCCCCATTTCTCTATCTCATTCACAAATATTGATTGTTTTAAGTCCATGTGTTATTTCAGAGGGCCCCCATATTCCTTAGGGGAAATAGTCTTTTTTTCAAGTCTCCCTAACCTTCCTATGTGAGGGAACCAGTGGAATTGAGCACTCTTCATACCGGGGCCAAAGAAGAGAACAGTTGACTTACTAGGTATTGTTTGCAAAGGAAGAAGTGGCACCAACTTGCAGTCTCAGTCGTCTGATCCCTGGTCCCAAAGCAGGTTTCTGTTCTGCTTCTGGTCTCTTCCTCTGAGTAAACGTCCTTGGGGGTGGTGGTAACAAAGATCTCCCTGCTTTCTTAGGCTGAGTCCTCTCTGATACTCTCATCCTGCATCCGTCTTGGTTCATCTACTCTGGGGCAGGGATTTCTCAGGGGATTTTGTGCTTCTGAGACCCACCCAGGGGAGATGGACTTTAAAAAAAAAAAAAAAAAGTATGGTTGCGTTGCTTTATCCTGCTTAGGGAAATATAGTTTCATAACACTCAGAAAAAAAATCCATGGCCTGTTTCAGGTCACTAACAGATACTCTCTTAATTCTTTTTCTCCGCATGGTACATTCTGAGTTTAAACACATTCTTTATCATGTTTACTTCTTTATCTTAGGTAAGCTAATGATGAGCAACACTCTTTAGGAAATTCCTTATATACTAGCCGATACTTCCATTATTTTCCTCCTCTACCAAGAGTGATTACAAAATAGAATTTACACGCGTGTAATGATGTTACAAAATAGAATTACACGTGTGTAATCTACAAAATAGAATGTACATGCGCGTGTGCACACACACACAGACACCTTAAACAATTAGTCCACGCTTTTTCATTCTTCTGATCTGATAGTCTGATTCTGCTGCGAGAAAAGCAAATGAAATTAGATTGGTGTATTTTGGATGTGGATTCATGGAAATCACTGGTCATCTTTTTAGGTTACTCATAACACATCTCTATTTAATACTTGATTCTGTTATCTTGCTGGAATTGACATCACACTCATTAATGTATAGTTTTGGAATCTATTACCCTCTTACTTTTGAGCATCGAGACTGCATTTGCCCATTTTTAGTGTAAGTTCCATTCTTCACTCTTCTTGGAAAGATGATTAAGCCCAATGGTACCAGGACACTTGAATTCTTTTAGAGATGCTCTGCTGTTTCCTTTCATCTCCTGGGCTGTACATGCTTCTCTCTTCTCTTGTTTTTATCTTTCCAGCATGAAACTTCTCATGACTGTTGAAGGTAGAAAGAGTGCTGGGGTTAAGTAGCTCTCCTTTTTCTGTCATTATTTTCAACACGGCATTTCTAACACTGTTCTATGTGTCAGACACACAGTAGGTGCTCAATAAATGTTGAAAGATTGAATGAATTGTCCACAAGCAGCAGGCAAACCCCTTTTCTGTTCTTTTCATGCTCTAAAGCCTTGCTGTTCAGAAAGCAGTGTGAGGACTGACCCTTCTGGCACATCCAGGAGCTTCTTATCAACGCAGAATCTCAGGCCCCACCTACTGTGTCAGAACCTGTCCTTTTACAGGATCTCCCGAGTGCTCGTGTGTGCACACTGAATTTCGAGAAGGACTGTTCTAGAGCATAACTTCGGTCTCAAGCAAAACTTGAAGAGCCTTTCCTGTTATCATCTCACTTCCCCCTCACGATTCATTAGGCATCATGTTCCTTTTTTTCCATCATCCTTGGTTATGTATTCTGCTTGCCATCTCTAGGAGAGTTCTTTCTGTTGCCTGTTTCATTTAAATACCCCCAATTCTTCATAATTGGGATTATTCAAGATTGTAATGTCAGCGTTTTATTTTTAGAAAGCCTTTCATTTATTTAAAATGATCTTTTTAGCATTTTTGGTCAGAGGCTCTTTTTTTTTCTTCTGAACCTTTTGAAAGTCTATATTTTTAATACATTTTGATATTCCATTTCACATCATTTCCCTTCCTAGCTCTCATGAACTTTGATATAGCGTTTTCCCCCTAAAAATCCAATATATCAGAATTTGATTTAGAATTAAATCCAGCGTTTCGGATTCTCAGCTCACAGCAGAAGAGTCTTCTGGCAGAAATCCAGGTGATTGAAATTCCCTACCTTCCTCTGACCGGCCTCTGTAATCAAGTAGTGAATATTTACTGTTAAGGATTAAGAGGGCCTCTCCTATTTTCTAAGGGATCTTGTTCTTTAGGACTATCCATTCACTTAATGATTTTGCTTAACTAGTGTAATTAACTATACACACAGACCCATATCCATAGAGCAGAGCAGAAAAAGTAATCTAGTTCTCAGATGACCATGTGCAAGGAAATGTTGGTGATAGAACTTGGGTTAAGGTCCCACTGCTCAGTGACTTGCTGAGTAATGCAGGCACAGTCTCTGGGGAGAAGTAAACAGCAGCTCCTAGAATCTGGCTTAGTATACCCAAATATTTTTAAGCTAAAAGTCAGTAACATCAGAGCCTCTTGACTCTCAGGTGTGCTTGTGGCATTTTTGTAGATCTGTGACCTAGCTGAAACAAGAAAGGGGTTGGAAAAGAAATGAACATGTTGAAGACCTCCTATGCCCAGCAACATCTTACAGTAGACCGTAAATCCCTTTTACTCAGTGAATTATAGAAAGCCAGCATTTACGTTTGGCCCATCTTATCCTTTTACTTATTTTTTTAATTTTATAGTTATACTTACTGGTGGACACCAGAGGTAATAAAACATTTACCGCTGCCATACGATGAAGGTAGGTACACTGTTTCTCTTTTAGTTTTTATATCAATATATTTTAGAATTATTCCTAAATGAGCTTGAAGCATTAAATTCTTTGCATATAATATTTCATTAAAAAGAAATGAATGGACTACTCAGTTTTATGTTGATGCTGTAATAGGGGATTGTAACATCTTAGACAGCTTTTGAAGGGCAGAACTTTAATCCGAGTAGACCAATACCTTGTACTGTGTTTTATAGTTATTAGGTATGTCCCTGAAATGTCTAATGGATAATATATTAGTTTACCCTTTTAAATTAGTACTGATTATATTTGTAGATATTTGGGGGTAATGGGAAATTTTTCACAATGAGAAATAAGAACTTTCCTGTATCTAAGCAGTGGGAAAAGATACAGATGTGTATATAAAAGTACATTTTAGTCACTAAAGTTTAAATTTCATTTCATTAATTTGTCAGAAAGGCAGGAAGATTTTTATGTTAAATGAATGACCTCATATGTATAATACATTCGAATGAGGTTTCCAAATTGAAATAATTGCTCAGTTTTAAATGGAATGTAGTGCTGTCACTGATTTCCCTGACCTTGAACAAGTCACTTTTCCCAGTTGTGAAAGGGCACTAAGTAAGATCAATTCCCAATCTGGAAGGTTCCGCTTGAGGACTCCAATCTAATCATAGTTAGGTATTCCAACTTTGGGTGGTAAAGGCCATAAACTAAGAAGATTACAATGATTTTTAGTTCTTAATAAATTATTAATTAAATTTTAAGAAGTATTTGCAACCTTGAAATTCTGGGAAAAATCACAGCTCATACTGTGAATAAAGTTTGTTGTTCTGGGAGAAAGGAAAGGACTTTAACAGTCTAATGTTGGCCATAAACAGGATTGGAAATATAAAGAAAAATTTAGTGAAATAGCTGCATGATGTTTATCTAGAAGGTAGAGGGTATTTATTTAAGAGTAAAAAGGAATTTAAAGAGCTAAGTAGTTTGATTTTTTTTTTTAAGATTTTATTTATTTATTTGACAGAGAGGAGAGAGATCGCAGGTAGGCAGAGAGGAAGGCAGAGAGAGAGGGGGAAGCAGGCTCCCTGCTGAGCAGAGAGCCCGATGTGGGGCTCGATCCCAGGACCCTGAGATCATGACCTGAGCTGAAGGCAGAGGCTTTAACCCACTGAACCACCCAGGAGCCCCAAGTAGTTTGATTTTTAAAACAACTCCCTGTTCCCACCCGGACTTCGGGGTCCCTCCTGCCTCCTTGGAGCTTGTCACACTCGGCTTTGCACTGTCTGCCCTGTGTATGTATCCCCTCTTTTTCCCAAGTGTATGAGTGTAGAGGCAGGAGCTGAACTGTGTTTGCCAGATGTCATCTGAAGACTTTACGAGTAACCGGCACATCTCTCTTAGTTATCTGTGCTGCGAACTTAAAGAAGCTGATAGTGAAGAAATTCCACCGATATGAAGAAGAGATTGACATCCACAACGAGTTCTTTCGACCGTACGAACTGAGTAGTTTTGATGATACCTTTTGCTTGGCTATGACCAGCTCGGCACGGTACGTTGTGAGGGCCCTGAGACTGTTCTAAGGATTTGGGAACTTGAGTTTTCCTAGTCTATAGAGATAGGTCTTGCTTTGCCGCAAGTCCATTCCGCAAGCCTGCTGGCGGGGGATTGTCCAACCCCTGAGCATCCCCTGTGATGGAGATCCCACTGCTTCAGGAGGCAGTCCCTTCTAGTGTTAGACAACTGGAGTTCATTTCCTTTCTTTGGTAAGTTGAAATCTGCCTCATGTTGGTCCTAGTTTGTCATTTGGAATAAATTCATTTTTTAAAATTGAACATAGATAAGAGCCAGCATAAATTAGTGGAAAAAAGCACAGTGTTTGGTACTAGAAAGGCAGGAATGTGAATCGTAGATCAGCCACTGCCTACCTGTGTGACCTTGAGAAAATTACCTAACTTATCTGAGTCTCGGTTTCTTCTTCTATGTAGGTAGGGGGGTGTACATTATACATAGATTTACACGTACATGCCAAGTGCTTTCACGGGGTGCCCGACACAGGTGAGTGACTAATAAATGGGGGCTATTATTATATTATTATTCTTATCAGGAATAGGACAAGTCTGGTTCTTTTTCTATATAGCAGCCCTCCAGATATTTGAGGAAGCAGTGTTAACTTTTTTCAGGTAAATATTCTTCATTCTTTCTTTTCATAATTCATGTGACACTGTTTCCAGACTCTTCATCTTGGTCTGTCACTTTTGAATATATTACATTTTTAGAGTTTGGTGGGATTTTTACAAAATGGGACTAGAGGCGCCTGGGTGGCTCAGTGGGTTAAAGCCTCTGCCTTTGGCTCAGGTCATGATCTCAGGGTCCTGGGATCAAGCCCCACATCGGGCTCTCTGCTCAGCAGGGAGTCTGCTTCCCCCGCTCTCTCTTCCTGCCTCTCTGCCTACTTGTGATCTCTCTCTCTCTCTCTGTCAAATAAATAAAATCTTTAAAAAAAACAAAGTGATGGGACTAGAGTAAGAAAATTAGACAAAGCATATCACTTCTTGGTTATTACATTTTATACTGAAGCTTACATTTTTGTATTTTACATTCTCTTACAATGTGATATAGGTATGCCCAAACTTTTTTTTTTTTTAAGATTTTATTTTTATTTGACACAGAGAGAAAGAGAGATTACAAGTAGGTAGAGAGGCAGGCAGAGGGGAAAGCAGGCTCCCTGCCGAGCAGAGAGCCCGATGCGGGGGCTCGATCCCAGGACTCTGAGATCATGATCTGAGCCGAATGCAGAGGTTTTAACCCACTGAGCCACCCAGGTGCCCCAGGTATGGCCAAACTTAATGTACATGTAGAAACATATCCTATGGTTTTGTTTCCTAGAAAACACTCTATTTTGCCTCAGTTTCAGGTGAAAGTTTAGAATTTTTACTTGGTTGATTTTCAGTTAAACTTATTAAAAGTTTAGAAGTTTTAACCGTAAGGTCATTGTCATTTCAAGAATATTTCAACTTGGCAAAGGATGAATGATGCTATGCATATGTGTATATATGATTGATTTTTTTATTTGCAGCGATTATGTTCTATAAAGTTCTTGCAACAGCTGGAGTAGAGAGTACTAAACCATTGCTCTTAGGAAAAATACAGGGTTAGTTAGGTTCCTGGCAAGCCTTGGGTCACAACATTTTTATTAGCTAGTCAATACATAACCATGTTATGTGTGTTTCTGTTTAAAGATGCCTTGTTAAATATATATTGTTGATTTATTAACATTGAACTCAGAGCAGACAACACTATTAACGTTGAACTGATGGCAAACAACACTTTAACTCATACCAGATCAAAGTTTCTCCAGCACACGTATTTCCTTTTTTTTTTTTTTTTTTTTTTAAGATTTTATTCATTTGCCATAGAGAGAAAGAGAGCGTGAGTGAGCATAGCAGTGGGAGTAGCAGAGGGAGAGGGAGAAGCAGGCTACCCGCCAAGCAGCGTGCCTGATGTGAGGCTCAATCCCAGGACCCTGGGATCATGACCTGAGCTGAAGGCATACACGTAACTGACTGAGCTACCCAGGCGCCCAACACATATGTTTTCTTTCTAACACACAGCTCTCTTGTGTCTAGAAATACTAGAGAGCTTCAACACTATGCTTGGGGTCATTTGAGACAACCAACAAAAAGCACAGAAAGGTGAAAAACATGGCAGTAAATAGACCGTGGAAAGGACACTTGCTTATAGCATGAGAGCTAAAACAAGAAGGCAGAGTGTCGCCTTGTTCTCCATCAGCTGAGAACGTGAGCATTGGGTTACTCTAATTTTTCACTGTTCTGCACATGTTTGCAAGTGATTGTGAAAGCTCTGAGTGTTGGTTTTGGGGTTACAAATAAATTTTAATGAGCAAGCAGATTCTCATCTGCTTGCGTTGCAACCCCATTCTCATCTCAGCAAGCAGGCAAGGAGTCCACAAATAATGAGGATTGACTGCATATGTTTATAAAGAAAGAAAAATTAAACCACTTATATTTTTAAAACAACATTTTCTGTCAAACAGGCATTTGGGATCAGATTCAACTTTACTTTCTTTTCCTTTAAAAAATGTAATGGGTCACACTTGGAGTGGTATCCTTGCCAGAGCTGTAAGTCTCATCAGCATAAACCATGTAACTCTGGTCTTTCTGGCATCTATGCGGAGTTCGGCCTGGTCACAGCAATAATCGGGAGGTAGGCCTTGCACAGTGCAGAAGGAGCTCTTCAGCTTATCTTAGTATGTGGTAAACTAGAAGTTTCTATTTTGTTTTATTCTTTTTAAGATTTTATTTATTTGTTTGACAGAGAGAGACACAGCGAGAGAGCGAACACAAGCGGGGAGTGTGGGAAAGGGAGAGGGAGAAACAGGCATCCTGCTGAGCAGGGAGCCCGATGTAGGGCTTGATCCCAGGACCCTGAGATCATGACCTGAGCCGAAGGCAGACGCTTAATACCTGAGCCACCCAGGTGCCCCAGAAGTTTCTATTTTAAAGTGTCCCAATAATATTTTAATGAATTAACCCCGGCCTAATGAGGTAGATGCTGATACTTCAATTCAAAGACCCCTGTGTTTTTGATCATTATGTCAGCCTCCCTAGGTAGTCTAGTGTAATAAAAACATGGTAAAACCAAGTGGCTTAGTGTTTTGCCATTGGTTTTATAAGTTTAGTTTTACCTGAAAAGTACTTCTGATGTATAAACAAAGTGTAAACATCGTGGCAATAATTTAGATAGAACTCTGTTCCAGTAGAGAAAATCTTAAATTCAAAACCAGTGGGTCTCATAATCCTGAAGAAAGTGCACAGTGAAGACGAAGTTACCTGGTGCCATTAGTTTATGGGAGTTTATGGCCTTGATCACCTAAGCACCCCTGAACATTTGGCTCGGAATATATGTAGCTCTGAGGGCTAAGAAGAAATAGTATAAGAATGTGAATTGAACAGAAGTATCCTGTGGATGGACAGTAATTCATATGGCATTTCTTTCCTCTTTCTTCAGAGACTTTATGCCTAAGACCATCGGCATTGATCCAAGTCCATTTACAGTACGTAAACCAGATGAAACCGGAAAATCAGTCTTGGGGTAAGATTTGCATGCAGAATGAAATTTTAAAGATTCATGTAAAATAATATAGCACCTGTGATGTAATTGGCACCAAAAAAGAATAACTTCAAGTCACAGAGTTTGGAGCACATTCCATTTATCGCATCCATGCAGTTGGTTTATTCATAGCACTAGGATCACTAGAGAGCTCAACATTGAAAGAATTTATAGGAATTTCAGCAACATGGTGCATTGTATTGTTTTAAATTAGGACTATCACAGATGGCATAGGGATAGGTAGCAGATATTATGTGTGGTATCCTATAAATAACTCGGCATTCCCAGTTTCCCACAACATGAAATCCTTAGGTAAACATTTATAATCATTTTATTTATTTTTGTTGGCATCCTGAAGAACCATTAAAACGAATATGCTCAGGTAGAGAAATGAATAGATTTTCTGTGTATTACTATAAAATTGTGTTGGGGAAGACCATTATATCCAATAATGTGAGGAAGAAGTCAAATTCTGGGGCGTGGCTTCGGGGCGGCCCCTCTGGCAGTAGGATTGGCCTCGGGCTTGGAGCTGGGGACGTGGGTGGTTGCGGCGCCGGACGCCCAGGACTTTGTAAGCCATGTTTACATCTTCATGCTTAGAAACTGGAATGATTCTAGCATGAGAATCTGTTATTGCCACTGAGCTGAATGATCCCAGTGATGAGATTTTTTTTCTTTTAGACCCCGGCCAGAAACCCTGTAGATATTGAGTCTTAACTATATTTGTACGTGTGTATGGGATCCTGGTTGGGTTCTAGCTACATGTGGTTTATACAATGGGATGTATATTACTATTTCCAGATACACCATTTCTGTGGCCTTAAATAGTTGCATGTTAAGCCTTGGACCAGAAACTAAGGAATTTAAGAAATGTCCTCAGGAGCTCAGAATTCAAGGAGTTCCTGGAAATACATAAATGACCAGCTAAAACACTGAGTTTAATTTTTACTTTACAGAAAGTCAGAAACTAGCTTATTTTCTATAATATCTAACCTATGGTCAGATAATACTGCATTTTCCTTCCCTACAACATTTCAGAATATTATGGTATTTTAAGGCTTTTGTAGAGAGTAGTTTTTTAAAGAGTGAAATGTTAAACATTTTTTATCAAAGCCAAAAATATTAGTAAAAACTATTTTCTGAGTTTAAAAGAAAACAATATTCTTACCACTCTCATATTTGGAACTGAAGTAAGTACTTTTGTAAGTCCAGATTTGGGGTTTATTTTCCCCCCATCTATTCCCTACTATTAGTAGGGATGTCTAGCAAATATAGTTACTTACTAATAACATAGGTTTTAAAATTTAGCTTATGTTCATCAGTTTCTCGTTACTGTGGTACAGCTGATGCTGTGATTGGTAAAAATCATAGAAGGGAAGGAAATTTACATGGATTTGACTAAATAATAAGTAATTTAAGTAAGTAAATTATTTAAAGTAATTTAAATAAGTAAATAATTTTACTAATGTCCCAAACACATAGTCTCCTATTATTGTACCAAAATTTTGAAAAGACTGATTTCAGTTACCAAAGGAAGGCACAGTAAGCAAGTGGTGAGAAGACTTTTGCATTGGTTTACACGCACCTACTCTTTATGTTCTGAATTTAGAACAGGGCTTAAATTCATGTTAGGTCAGTACGTGTACATGGTAAAATGTTAAGGTTTTCCCTTAATCACAACTTGAACCCAGAAACTAGTTTCCTCACAGCCGTTTTCTCGTGCTTCACCAGGACTAAGGTGTTGGACAGAGTCATACATAGTAAGTGTCAAGGGTTTGTTTTAAAAATGCTTTATATCAATATTCATTTTCTTAAAGGAACAAAAGCAATAGAGAAGAAGCTGTCTTACAGCGGAAAACGGCAGCCAGTGCCCCGCCACCCCCCAGTGAGGAGGCTGTGTCCAGCAGCTCTGAGGATGATTCTGGGACCGACCGGGAAGAGGAGGGCTCTGTGTCTCAGCGCTCCACCCCAGTGAAGATGACAGACACTGGAGACAGTGCCAAAGTGACCGAGGTGAGAGGGAAGGAGCTTATGGGGTCCGACATGAGGCTTGGGGAATGATCTCTAAAAGTCTACTTTCTGTTAAGAAGCTGAGAGTCAGAAAAGGGTCACATTATCTCATGCACACCACTCTAATGTGTAGTGTTTGAGGTATTGCAGAGATGAATTTTTTTTAATTGAAGTATAGTTGACATACAATGTTATATTAGTTTCAGGTGTACAACATAGGGATCTCACAATTCTATACATTGCTTACTGCTCACCATAAGTAGAGTCACCTATGACCATACAACGATTACAACATTATTGACTATATCCCCTATGCTGTACTTTTCATCTCCATGACTTATTTATTATATAACTGGCAGTTTGAATCCCTTAATTACCTTCACCTATTTTTCCCATGCCTGTACTCCCTCCCCTCTGGCAACCACCAGTTTGTTCTCTGTATTTATGAGTCTGTTTCTGTTTGTTGGTTTTTTAGATTCCACATGTAAGTGAAATTGTATGGTATTTGTCTTTGTCTGACATATTTCACTTAGTGTAATACCCTTGAGGTCTATCTGTGTTGTTGAAAATGTCAAGAATCTCATTGTTTTTTATAGCTGAGTAAAATTCCATTGTGTGTATATGTATATAAGTACCACATCTTGCATATCCATTTTTCTATTGATGGACACTTAGGTTGCTCCCATATCTTGGCCATTATAAATAATGCTGCAATAAATATACAGGTGCATCTATCTTTTGTATTTGAATTGTTTCTGTGTTTTTTAGGTTAATAATCAGTAGTAGAATTACTGTATCATATGGCATTCTGTTTTTAATTTTTTGGGGGACTCCATTCTGTTTTCCACAGTGGTTGGACCAATTTACATTCCCATGAACAGGGCATGATAGTTCCCTTTTTTCCATATCCTTGCCAGCACTTGCTATTTCTTGTCTTCTTGATACTAGCCATTCTGACTGGTGTGAAGTGATATCTCATTGTGGTTTTTATATGCATTTCCCTGATGATGATGAGTGATGTTGAGCATCTTTTCATGTGTCTGTTGGTCATCTGGATGTCTTCTTTGGAAGAATGTCTATTCATGTCCTCTCCCATCTTTTTAATCGGATCATTTGTTTTTAGGCATTGAGTTGTACATGTTCTTTATGTATTTTGGCTATTATTCCCTTATTGGATATATCATTTGCAAATATCTTCTCGCATTTAGTGGGTTGCCTTTTGATTTTGTTGATGGTTTTCTTTGTGGTGCAAAAGCTTTTTATTTTATTATAGTCCCAATAGTTTATTTTTGCTTTTATGTCTCTTACCTGAGGGGACCTATCCATAAATATATTGCTATGACTAATGTCTAAGAGAGTATTGCCTATTTTCTTTTAGGAGTTTTATGCTTTCAGGTCTCACATTTAGGTCATTAAGAGATTAATACATTTAGCATAGACATTATTGAAATGGTTTCATTTTGAAATAAGATTGGTGTTTTTGTTCCCATGTATAACAATAAATTTCTTATCACTTCAGAATTTTTAAGAGAATCCTGTATGGTTTTGAGCAGCACATTCATGTGAGGTCCATTTATTTCCTCGCTTAGTGCATTGTTGAAAGGTAGGGTTTGGACCTGGGCCTCCCAGCCTTTTCATAGCCCCAGTGGGAAATTTATCCTCTTCAATTTGATATTACCAATAAAAGGGAAGTAAACTACAAAAGGACCAAATCTAGTTTTAGGGAAATTTAATTCCCAGAAATAGCCAAAAGTCATAGAGGTAGATACAGTAAGTAAAATGTGATAATATAAGGGCTGAATCCATAATTCCAGGAGTTGGCAAATGACAGCCACTTATCAAAATCCAGCCCACTGACTCTTTTTATAAAGAAAGTTTTATTGGGACTCAGCTGTGACTACTTGTTTACATATTGTGTATGGGTGCTTTTGCACTATAACCGCAGAGTTGAGTAGTTGTAGCAGAGATGGTGTGACCCAAGGAACCTAAAACATTTACATTTACTATCTGGCCCTTTGCAGAAAAAGTTTTCTAATTCCTGCATTATACAAAAGGAACTAGTAATTATTTAATAGCATTTTACCCTAAAACAAAGTATTTTTAGTGCAAATAAAATCAGATTTTAAAAAAACCATTAACTGAGAAGTTTAATGAATGGACTGAAGAAATCTTATGATTGCTTTTGTGGAAAATTTCACAGGTTCATTTTCTTCATCTTTGGAAATAATTAATTTGCTAGATGTCTAAAAATTCTTCCTGGTTCCTTTTTGTTTTTAACCCCAGAATGTGGTCCAGCCCATGAAAGAGGTGTATGGAATTAACCTCTCAGATGGTCTCTCAGAAGAGGATCTCTCCATTTATTCAAGGTAAACTACTTCTATGTAGAAGTTAAGAAATGCAAATATATTATTACAATAACTTATGTCTACTATACATATACTTATGTATAACTTCTATAAATGAAAATGGTCAACAATACAGAAGGAAATGAATTCCACTTGGAATATAGTAATAGTGTTTAGGAGGGCAAATTCTGAAACAGTGGTTTCTATTTGGACTTAAAGGGCCTACTGCCTGAGACTCTCAGTCCCCTCAATGATAAAAATTGATGATGTGTCCATGTATTCTCACCACCTATATATAAGCTGCAAGCTGAAGTGCACATACATTTCTGTATTCTTGTAGTAACAAAGTCCCCAAATCAGGTACCTTCTTAGAAAATGAACCCGGGGTATTGATGAATGAGGACCTTGCATTTGCATTAGCTCTGGGGTGCTGGTGGGAGTGGTAGTTGAGGAGGAAGAGTGTCAAGTCAGAATGTTCTAGAACTTTATTAGACAGACTAAGCTGAAAGAGGATACACCAAAATGTTTTCCGTGAAATCATATACATAATTTTGTGTGTGTGTGTGTGTGTGTTTCTTTTTTTTTTTTTTTTAAGATTTTATTTATTTGACAGAGAGAAACACAGCGAGAGAGGGAACACAAGTAGAGGGAATGGTAGCGGGAGAAGCAGGCTTCCCGCCGAGCAGGGAGCCCGATGTGGGGCCCGATGTGGGGCCCGATCCCAGGACCCTGGGATCATGACCTGAGCCGAAGGCAGCCACTTAACGACTGAGCCACCCAGGCGCCCCTATGTGTGTGTTTCTGAGGAGAAACACAGAATTAGAGTTATCAGAGTCTCAAAAGAATCCCTCACCTAGAAATCCTCAAGAGCCTAAGATAATCACTGTTAACACTTCCTCAGCTTAATACGTACACTGAGAAGACCAAATTATTGCTTGTGAATACCATCCCACTTTATTCATGCAAGTTTGGCTTATATCATATATAATATTATATAATGATATAATATACATATTATGAATAAATAAAATAAATATAAATATCTATAATATAAATGAGCAGTGATGGTCCATTCTTTTTTCTGGGGAGTATTTCATTTGCTGAATCTATCAAACTGGATACTGATGCTTTTTATTTCATTCAAATTAGTAGGATCTGCTATAATATGTAAAATATAAAAATGCACAGCATCCCCTAATGGCAAAAACACTGGTGTGACTCTTGTACTGTTACTGCCTTAACGGAAGCCTGTTTAGTCACCCAGAATTCAGGCCCGGACACACAGGTGCACAACCACTTACCCAGCACAGCTGTCCCAGCAGTGTGGCTAAACTAAAGTGAGCCTTTATAAGCAACACGGTCTGGAAGAAGGAATTATCTGGGATTAGTGACTGAATAATAGCACTTTGCTTATTGCGGAGAGCAAGAGCACTTCAGCCAAGGGCTGCAATTTTGGCTCACTTTAATTAAGCAAAAAGAAAGTGTCTCTTGCTTCAGGCATGACTTTTGCTTGGAGCCTTTTTAGCTCTGACTGCCTCGGAGGCCCATTTCTAGTCCTCCCTTCACAGGGAGTGAGATACAACCCTGTTCGGCCATGGTACCCCTGGGAACCAGTCTAAGAAGGGGACAGTGGTGGGCCCACAGGGAAGGGAGTACTGACGGGGACAGAGGAACCATGTCCTGGAATAAGATTCCGTGTTTAATATCCTGAAGAACAACAACTCCTCCTTTGATTCATGAAATGCTGGCCAATGTTTTATTTTTTCTTCGGACAACTGTGTAGTGGGCTGAAAAGATAGCATCCCTCTTTGTAGGCCAAGAGCACAGAAAGAGCCATTCAAGGACTTATTTAGGAGACCTTTCCTGTGCTCCGTGGGTACCTATGATTTTAGTCTATGAAATCCTTTTTTATTCTCTTGATAATATAGACTGCCCCTGCTTATGATGAGGGGAGAGGGGAGGAAACAGAGGTCTGATATCTCTTCCCCTCTCTGCAAGCTCCTCTTTACTGTGGGCAGACTGCTTCTCCTGGTGGCAGGGGCATCTCCCCTCTCCATCTGTCATGGGCATTGCTGTGGCAGAGGAGGCCTCCCTCCATCAGTATTGAGGGTGTGACTGTGCCAGGGGTGGCCAAGGATGTCCAGGAACTGACTGATACCCCTTCTTGCCCCAGCTGGGCTCTGGGGCTCTCTTAGTGCCTCGTCTGATCCAGAGGGTAGAGCTTCAACGGCAGGGCGAGAGACCATGTAGTTCTGGCCTAAACTGGCCTCAGAAGTTCTGCCTTCTCCCACCGCAGTTCTGCACCCAATTGGCTAGTATCCACCAAAGATTATGCGCATAAAGACAGTGGCCTGGCCTGGCATCCCTGTTGCAACTCCCGACCGGGCAACCAGACCTACCAGAGGACGACGTAGGGAGGGAAGGAATGCGCTGGAACTGGCATCGATAGCCTGTCTTCTAGCTTCCTGTTCTCCTGCCTGTTTTTCCTACATTTGGCCTCAACCATCTCCAAACTCCTGAAGATCTCTTGGTTTTGTAGTTTGGTTCTAATCACTTAGTCCTATTCTCTATACTTTCCTTTGCCCTCAGCTTTTCTGATATCTTTGGTTTGCCATCTCAGCCAGACCTGCAAGTTTTCTACTTACCTCCTCAAAGCTTCAGCCCTGTGCCAGAGCATCTTTAAAAAAAAAAAATTCTGACAATGATGGTGCACATGATCTGGGACGTTTAAAATTCTGTACAAATAACAGGTGTCATGTGACATTCTTCCCCCAAAATGGATCAAAGATGTTTTTCTAGATAAAGATAAAAATTGGTTAAAAGTAAGTTATTTGAAAGCTTTCCAATAGCACCCTAATGACAGTAATTGGTAGTTTCTGCAGCACTTTTCTTGACCTTTAAAAGAAGCTAATAAAAAAGAAATTATAAAAATATCAATGATTATCAAAAGAAAATATTTTAAATAGTAGAAAATTGGGACAGGTGTCAGCCCTTTAATCCTGCCCCATAACCTCCCAGGGGCACATTAGAACAAAATTACAAGCCACGTCCCTGAGGGGAAGATGGATGCCTGGAGCATAGACCTCAAGTACGCGCTTGGGAAATAGCAGGTTGTTCTTAGCCCATCAGCCCATTGGCCCACTGCAAGGTGTCCTATGGAGCTGGCAGGATGGCGAGTCCTGTGACTCTTAGCTTCAAGCCTGAGTGGGTGTTGTTCTCTAAGGAGGGGTGGTGTGGCCGTGGGGCTCAGCAGGTGGTCTCCCCATCCCCTGTCCTTCACAGTTGAAAGTATAGGAGTGGCTGGAGTACACTTGGGGATTCTTGTGGCCCTAAGGAGACAGAGTCCACGTGCTGAGTTTTCAGCAGTGTCCCTGCTTCGGGAAATGGGTCCCTGGCCTGATCATGTTCTTTCTTCATCATTTGTCTCATTGCAAATGCCTCCCCTAGTGTCTCCCCACTTCCTGCTGCAGTTACCCTTAGATAAGGGAGGCTCGGAGAGTTCATCCTCCTGGCTTCAAGAACACTTCAGTTCAAGTTCTATGTCACATTGAAGTAAACTGAAGCACAGAATTCCTCCTCCTTCATTTGTAACAAACCCACTATAAAGTCAGGGCCCCATGTGTAAGGATAGTCTGGCGTTGTGCAGGGCACTCTCATGTGCTTCTCTGAAATCAGCAGACTGCTGTCATTTGAAAGCTCATACCATTTTGTGTGATGTACTGAATTTACTGCAAGTAGTTCCTTCCTTAGCTTAGTTTTTATCCATTTTAATTTGTAGATTTGTCCAGCTGGGTCAGCGTCAACATAAACAAGACAGGAGCAGCCAGCAGATCTGTTCCAGGTGCCCAGATGGTGTTATAAAACTGTAAGTACTTCGGTCTTGTCGCCGTATTAGTATAAGCACTAAAGCATCTCCTCCTGATGTCTTATCCAAGAATAACTGGGTAGCTGTGGGCATGGGAAAGAGATCGGCAGTTTTGACTTGAAATGTACCCTTTGGAGGTGGGATTGGAGTTGGTGGAGGCTTCCTTCCATAAACTCGGTTCTCCACCTGGTAGAGGTGGGATTGAGGAAATAGCTCTCACTCTGGAAACAGGCTCCTTGGGCTCAATACAAGATACTTGAGGGTATGATGGGTTTTTCTCTTCTTCCATATCCCCATTGCATCTAATGACTTGCTGTAAGTTAAACAGGTGGTTAATGAATTTTTAAACAGAATCCGATTCATATCCTAGATCACAGGTCTACTTCTTTTTTTTTTTTTACCGTGATTAAGTGACTTAAGTTTGTATAACTGTTTCCTCATCTGTGAAATGGGTTGGTAATAGCACCTACTTTGTAGGAAGGTGGTGGGCTTAAATGCAATAATGCATTCAAAATGCTAAGAAACAGTATCTAGAAAAAGTTCTCAGTAAGTTGTAATCATCACACTAACCATCATCACCATCATCGTTTTCATCATTATTCTCTGCTTTTTGGGACCAAACAAAGCAAAGGTTGTGCCCAGGAGAGGCTCCTGATGCTCTATGCTCAAGTGAGTTTCTTCCAGAAAATGGGTCACTGTGAATATTAAATGAGGTCATATACGTGAGGTGTCTAAATCAGTGTCTTACATACAATTGAATTTAGCAAATGTTCTCTTCTCTTAGAGCAACTTTATCAGTGTATTTAATAGATTTTTGATCAGTATTGATGGCCTAACTTTCTCTGTGTACTATATCTGCATGTTCCTGATTGATAGTTAAGGGGTGGTTATCATAATTCAGGCAAAGACTCGAGCCTTGGAGAATAGTAGCTAGGAGTTAGGAAATGGAATAGATTTGGGGAATATTTGGGAGGTGAAATGGGACTTGGATACTGATTCATCATGGAGGGAGAGAAAGAAGTCCTTGTCAAGAATGACCTTTCGATTTTTTGGTTTGTGTAATGTAAAGGGTTTGATTGGTTGATTGATACATTTATTCATTTGCAGATAGGTGTTGAGTATGTGGACCATTCCAAGCTTTCATTTACTGAGGTCAGGAGTGCTACAGGCGGATGCAGTTCGCACCTACAGCAGCATCCAGATGGCCATGTTTAGGAGGCAGTTGGGTCAACTGATCTGGAAGTTCTGGGGATACAAATGGGGATGGTCATTTTTTTCTGGGGATGTACATGCCTGTGGGTGGTAATTAAAGCCACTGGCTAGGGATTAGACCACCTAGGAAAAGAGAATAGAGAAAGGGTCTTCAACTGAGTCTTGAGGGGATCTGAGTCTAGCATCTGAAACAGAGAGAAACTTCCAAAGAAGGCAGAGATGTATGATCCAAGAAGGGGGAGGAATGGGACAATGTTTAATTACATCCTCCAGAAGGGCTGCTTATCTCTCCCTTCTCTCCCCATCACTGTTTTTTCTGGATTTTTTTCCCCCTTTTTAAAAAAATATATAAACTCCTATTAATTTAGAGACCATTTTTTCTTTCTTAAGTCTAATTAGCAAATGGAAGTTTGGGCTCCAAATGAATTGAAATAGATTGGCCAGAAAAGGAAAGTATTTAAATAGGTTAGTAAAAAAAAAAAAAAAAAGACTGTTAACTAAATTATATCATACAAATTGATTATTCCATTAAAATAGTATGGCACAACTTGGAAGAAAAGGATGACATGAATATAGCATACAAAATAAAAGTATTTTGTGTTTTCTTCCATATTGCATCTACTTTGATCCACAATTGGCCTTGCAGTAATTACTTTTACATTCTTTCTTAAAATATTTAGTATGTACTTTTCTGAGACCTAGACCATATGAAAACCTTATGGACCTAGAATCTTTTTAAACCTTTGCACTTAATTAGTAAAGAATCTAGCACGAGTGTCTTTTCCCAGAGCATCTTCAACAGGATAACAAGAGCCCAATAGGTTCAGCATTGTGTTGTCATGGCAACTGCCCAAGAGTAGTGTTGTGGTTTGTTTTTTTTGGAGGGGTGGGAGATATCTTTGTGTATGTGCATGGGTGCCTGCTTTAAACTGAAATTCTCTAAATGTCAACTATTCATTTTTAGATTTTGAAAGCTATGTCCAAATCAAGGGCAATCAGATTTATATGAGATTATTGAAATTCTCATCTTGTTATGTTTTAGGTTCTAAGATATTTTAAAACAGTAATAAGTTCAAGTTTATATATGTGTGTGTGTACTCATCTTTTGAAAATTTGCAGTCTTACCATTTTTCTTGAGATCCTGAGGCAAACTAATATTCCTTTTCTAAATGTGAGGTGAATACAACACCAGATATAAAATTATCGACAGTAAAGAACTGATGGGGAGCCAGTGTAGCAGGGCACCCTGGGATATATGGAGGTGCAGAAACCTGGATAGGGTAGCTGGACACTTTTCACCCAAGATTCTGGGGACATTTCTTAGAAGTGGATGTTGAATCCAAACTGGTCCACGTCTACGCTGTTAGCCCAAATACTCCAACCTGTATTTCGTTTGAGTGTGACCCCTCCCTTTGACCCCCGACACATTGAGTAAGGGTGGCAACCGGGGAGAAATGATGTCAGCTGACCTTCACTGACACTCACTCAATACCTTAACCTGAATGAACTCAATTCTCATAGTGACCTTTCTCTCATCCTCATTGTACAGATGGGGAAACCGAAGCACAGGGAAATCACGTAACTTGCTCAAAGTCAAACAGCTAGCAAGTGGAGGAACCAGGATTCAAACCCAGACAGGCTGCCTCCCCAGCACTAAACCATACATGCTTCATGTTACCAGCTGCTTTTATAACCACAGTGGTAGAAATGCTGAGTAATTAGAGCGAGCAGCCCTCACGTTGATCCTCTGACCTCATCTGGGTTTGTAGACATCTCTGCAGGCAGGCCTAATGTCTCTGCTCTGTTCATATTGAATTTTATTTTCACATTTAAATGTAATATTTAAGATAATATAACTTTATTCTTTTCCGAGTACCCGGCATATTGTTCCAAATGTAGACACGCTTCTTGAGCAAGAGCACAGTATAGAGGTCATTTAGCCATTATCAGAACAATATTGCTGCCATTTATGGTTGCTGCTATCCTACTAGGTTATAAGTTCCTAGTAAGCAGCCCATCTTTGTACAGGCTGCCCCCAGAATAATATGTTAAATTGAGTGCTCAGTAAATATTTGTTGGAATGTTCTGAATCTCGCCCCCCTCCTTTACTTTCAGAGTCTGTATGAGGCCCCCTGAGCATCCCTACGTAGAAGCCCACCTCACCAGCATCTCCCTGATTTTCAGCCACCCTCCCGGTGGCTCCTTTCTCCCCCCCCAAATATTCTTTAGTTTCCCCCCATTCTGTTTCCTGCTTATAAGCCCTCTGCCCCCCCCACTTCTTTGTTCCCTTCTGATAGAAGAAAAAAGTAAGTGAACCAAATTTTTCTTTTTTTAAGGATTATATTTATTTATTTGAGAGAGCATGAGAGGGTCAGAGGAAGAAGCAGACTTCCTGCTGAGCAGGGGGCCCGATGTAGGACTCGATCCCGGGACTCCAGGATCATGACCTGAGCCAAAGGCAGTTGCTTAACCAACTGAGCCACCCAGGTGCCTATGAACCAAGTTTTTAGCATTTGTTTCCCCCTCTGTCCTGTTTCCACTTGCACCTGTGACCAAAAGCAGAGCTAGAAGGCCTGGCTATGCCAGGACAGGCAGGGTGACGTGTGGCCCGGCCATGATTCACCATATTCAGGCAAGACCAACCTGTTCTCATTTTACACTCCTACCAGTTCTCTGGGAGTTTTTAACTGAGCAACAAATGCCAATCAGTGTAGATTAAAAAGAACATTAACACATATATTATTAGTGCCTGCTAGTCTGTGGCTCATCTATTCCAGGAATAGGTCTCGCTCGTTTCAAAACTACCTCTAAGAAATAGTTCAAAATATAATACAGAGAATTTGGATAAATTCTATCTAGTTTAGGGGCCTTTCAACACAGGGGGAGCTGAAAATGTAGTACGGGGTAAATAAGGATGTTTACTCTGTTAGGACCATCAGGTTGAATTTATTCCCTAAGTCCATCTCAGCATTTACTGACCTTGCGGTGCATGGGTCATGGGTAAGGGTTTCCCTTAGGGGACTTGCTTCACAAATTACAGGGTGCTTTTACACAGTGAGAATGAACGCACCTTTTCACACTGATGAGATGAGCATGACCCAGTGGCCGTGATGAACTCACCTTTGTTTTCTTCTCTTGAGTCATTTTCAGTAATGTATTCCTGATACGCGAATCACTCTGGGGTCCCCCCCGCTGATCTCATCCAGTGCTCTGCAGACAGTGCTCTGGGCTCTGTGCTGCGGGCACAGTATTTCTACCTTAGTGGGCAACACTTGTTATCTTTCCTAAACACCCTGAGTACCGTCTTTAAAGGTTTAAGGATTCAGAGAAGTTGGGAGGCAGTGATCAGTGATGAATCAGCTAATTCCCTCCACACAGGGGAGATGAAAGGTGACAAGGAGGCCAGTCTGTGACCTCTTCCTCACCCCAGAAGTTACGACGACAGTCTCTGTTCCTCTTTCCTTCTGGCCTTTACTTTTCTCTCTTCTCTTTTACCTGTTTTAGCTGTTCCTTTTTATTTTTTCTATTCCTAAACGATCCCTTTCTGTTCACTCCCTCCCCTCTCTATTTCTTTTACCTTCACCTTCCTCTCTCTCTAGCCGTCTCCTCTCCCTTGCCGTCCTCTTTCCATCCTTCCAGGGTAGTTTTAACTGTGGGCTTTTTTTTTTTCTTTTTAATACAGTTACTTCTCCAAAATGCAAGTTTCTCCTGTATTTTACAACGGTGCTTTTCAGGGGCCCTTGGGTGGCTCAGTTGGTTAAGCATCAGCCTTTGGCTCATCTGGGATCGAGCTCCTTGTTCAGCAGGGAACCTACTTCTTCCTCTCCCCATCCCGTCATACTCTTTCTCACTCTCTGTGAGAATTTATTTATTTATTTATCTCACATAATTTATCACATAATCTCACAGAATTTATTTATCTCACATAAATAAATTCTTAAAAAAAAAAAAAAGAACAGCGCTTTTCAAACTGTAATTCTTGACTCATAAGTGGGCCATGAAATTAATCAAGTGGGCCTCCACACAGTGACATAAAACTGAACAGAATCGAAAAGAGAATTCCAGTGCATGGCACAAAGTATAGTTGTCTTGTTGAGGAGAATTTTCTCTCTCTGTGTAAATACAGCCATATATTAGTTTGCTATGCAAAGTGCATTTCTTACTGCCAGTGGTAGTCACAGGTTGGATTTACATGAATGTACCTTCTCTGGAACCACATGAATCAAAAAACTTAGCTCAGTTCCTGGCGTGTAGGCATCTGATAAATGTTGATTAAATGAATGTGTGTGTATGTGTGTGTGTGTGTGTGTATGTGTGTGTGATTTCTCTTGGGAATGATTAGAAACAGAGAAGGGAGGTCAGAAAGAAAAGGAGTAAGGAAGGGAGAAGAGAGTATTGTGTGGTATGTCTATTATAGTGGGTAAAGTAAATGCAGGCCTTGAAAAATAACACTCTCATTATGTAAAAGGAATCAAGAGTGAGGATGGGCCTGTAAAGAGAAGAGGTGGCAGGAAGCTGCCCCCAAAAGTCAGAATGAAAGAGCCATTAGTAGATACATAAATAAAGTGAATGTCTCTTTATGTGAATGTTATCTACGATAGCGTGTGCCTACTATGTTAAGAGAAACGTAATGGAACAAGGTGAAATCCTGAAAGATTTCTAGCATATAAGGAATAATAAATAATTGTAGGTACTCATGTTACTAATTCAAGGTATCAGAATGGCTTTATTGTGTATGTTTAAGTTTTGTATATATTTCCTATTTTATTTTGATGACTTAGTTTTCACAGGTTCACGTGAGGTCTTAAGTATCCCCTTAACATGGATTTTATTGTTGTTGTTTTCAGGAAAGGTAAGGTAATTCCTTTAGATTCTAAAGGAAAGATGGAGTTATTTGGTTGAAGAAGACAAAGAAGGCTCTGGGCAGAGGCTTCTGACCATGCAGCACTTTTGGAGATCCATATACAATTCTATGTCTAATGTCAGGAGATTGTCAATGAGAGACACAGGCCAGTAAGGACAAGATCAGATGGAGATGCCAAGTGGGAGAACAGGGCCCCTATCCTAGAAGCCAATTTTAATCAGGGGAGTGATAGGCTTAGATCTGCCTTTTAGAAAGGTCACTCTGGAAATCACGTGAAGAATGGATTGGAGGCTGGGAGATAAACAACGTATCTGTCAGAAACATCAGGACAAGAAAAGAATTGGAGTCTTCTCTTGGTCGTTGAAATAAAGAAGGGGGATTATTTTGCAAAGGTAGAATCTATAGGGCTTGGTAAGAGTCGGTGCCGTGGATTGGGTGTGAGAAACAGGCTAGAGGCCAGATGTTTTCTAGTTTGGTGGACGAGATCTGGCTTTGGGTCACCAGGATTGGAGATGCATGACAGACTTAAACTTGGGGGCTAACATGTTTCATTTATGATGGTAATAGCACATATAAGATGATCTGTTAGATTATAGAGATTAAATAAGTTTAAGTTTGGGCGTTTTGCCTTGTTTTGTTTTGCTCCTGATTTAACAAACAAGTTAGTTACATTTCTTTCTCTAAAGGGATTCCAAGTTAACTAGATTATTATACTTGCTTTAAAATTTTTCTGGAGACCCATGTTCAGAGTAGAGGACCAAAAATCCTTCAGTTGCTGACAGAGATGAAGAATTTATTATGGCTTTAAGTGTATTTTTAGTCTATAAAGCACTATCTTATTTTGTATATGAGCAAGCAGGTCAATCCTGGGGGAGCAGATCTGGATATATCTGCTGGGCCCACGGGAGGTCTATTACTCATTGGTTTTCTTCCCTGGGTATATAGGAGTCACATTTTGTAACTGTTTAACCTTCTGTTATTTTGTTAATTTACCCAATTATCATCAGTTTTCTGTATGGAAGGTGAGTGGGATGGGTTTGGGCAGATGGGATGATGACTGGGCCTCGTGCTGTGTCACTGTGGCTTCATTCCTTTTGCACAATAAGAATGTGTGCCCAGGTATGATGAATTCGTGGCCCCTGCCTCCTTCCACCATATATGCGAAATCTTTTCAGTTAAGACAAATTTTTGGTTGGAAGATGAAAAAGCTTTTGACTTCATCTTTAAACATAGCTGTACTAGTCAGAATCCCTTGGTGCTTTTACACATGATTTGAAAAAATGAAGTAAAATCCCATTAAGTCCTGATGGTGTTTAATATTCACCAACAGGCATCAGTCGTCTTTTCATGTTAATAGAAATAATTTTCCTTATTTATCATTTTATATTATCATTCATTTTCCTCATGGTCTTATGAAGAAATTTAAGGAATACTACCATGGAAATCAGTTGCATTATGTTTTCATAATTAGAAGTCTGCTCATATTTTATAAACATCCTTCTACCATTCCCTCCCAATTTTTTAAGAACAGAAAGTCCTTGGTAAATATAACCCAATATGTGGTATTTTTTTAAAAAGATTTATTTATTTGAGAGGGAGAGAAGGAGAGAATGGGGGAGGGGGCAGAGGGAGAGAGGGTCCTCTGCATACTCTGCACTGAGCAAGGAATCCAACCGGGGCTCAGTCTCACAACCCTGAGATCACAACCTGAACCAAAACCAAGAGTCGGGTGTTTAACTGACTGCACCACCCTGGTTCCCCTAATGTATGGTATTTTTAATCTAAAACCAATCTAAGGATGACTGGCTGGCTCAGTTGGTGAAGCATTTGACTCTTGGTATTAGGGTTGTGAGTCTGAGGCCCAGTTTGGGTGTAGAAAGTGCTTAAAAATAAAATCTTCAAAGAAAAAAATAAACATTGAAAAGTAAATAAATAAAAAGACTATGAGTTACTTGAGGGCAGAGCTTATCTACTTTTGTATCCCCAGGCCCTAAAAGGATACCTGGTACACAGTAAGCATCAAATAAATTATTATTAAGTACTAGTCAATATTTAATAGGTTTTTTTTTTTTATCTTTTTAAGGAATATCATGCAATAATTGTGAGGGAGAAGTACCTCAAGTACCACTGTGACCTTGAGTCACAGTCAACCAATGGAAGCAAATGGCAAGACAAATGACAACTATTTGTAAGCTTTGGACTATACACTTGACCCCTGAAAAACATGGGGTTGTGGGGGCCAAAACCCCCTCCCCTACACAGACTGAAATCTGTGTTTAACTGCAGACTGTCCCAGAGCTTAACTACTAATAGTCTACTCTTGACTAGAAGCCTTATTGAGAACATAAAGTCAAGTAACACGTATTTTGTATGTTTTATATATTATATATTATATTCTTACAATGAAGTAAGCTGGATAAAAGAAATTATTATTACTATTTTTTAAGATTTTATTTATTTATTTGACAGGTAGAAAGAGATCACAAGCAGGCAGAGAGGCAGGCAGAGGGAGAAGGGGAAGCAGGCTCCCTGCTGAGCAGAGAGCCCGATGTGGGGCTCGATCCCAGGACCCTGAGATCATGACCTGAGCCGAAGACAGAGGGTTAACCCACTGAGCCACCCAGGCGCCCCAGGATAAAAGAAATTATTAAGAAAATCATAGGAAAAGAAAATATGGTACTATACTATATTTATAAAAACAAAAAATAAACGGTCTGTAAGTGGACCTGCATCATTCAAACCCATGTTATTCAAGGATCACCTGTAGTTTATTTTTGGTTTTAGAGATGGCAACTCAAATTTCTTGTCAGGTATCTCATCAGTTTCTCAATTGAGAAATATTGCTGTCCTTATTCGTTAACTTACACATTCTGTTAGTAGGACAAGCTAAAATAGGGCCATGATTTTCTTTTTTTGTTTTATTTCACTTCAACTGTGTTGAAATATAATTGATGTATAACATGAATGAGTTTAAGGTATTCAGTTTAATGATTTGATATATATCTATTATAAAGTGATTACCACAATAAGGTTAGTTATCCCATCTGTCACCCCTTATAGTTACAGTTGTGTGTGTGTGGTAATAATTTTTAAAAATCTAATCTCTTAGCAACTTTCAAATATACAATACAGTATATAACTGGAAGTTTGTAGCTTTTGATCACCTTCACCCATTTTGCTATCTCCCACCTTCTGCATCTGGTAACCACCAATCTGAGTTCAGATTTTTTACATTCCACATACAAGTGAGATCATACAGTATTTGTCTTTCTCTCTCTGACTTATTTCACTTAGCATAATACTCTCAGGGTTCATCCATGTTGTCACAATTGACAGGATTTTTTTTTTTAATGGTTGAATAACATTCCATTACACACACACACACACACAATTTCATAAATATATACTTCTCACATTTTCTTTATTCATCCATGGATAGCCAGTTAGGTTGTTTCTATGTCTTGGCTATTGTAAATAATGCTTCAATGAACATAGATAGGGATGCAGATAACTCTTCAAGATAGTTATTTCCTTTACTTTGGATATGTACCCAGAAATGAAATTCCCAGATCATATGGTATTTCTATTTTTAATTTTTTGAGGAACCTCCATACTGTTCTCCATAATGGTTGTACCAATTTACATTTCCACCAATGTATTTGTATTTATATATATTTATATATATTTGCTTTATATAGTTATGTGCTTCAGTGTTGGGTGCATAAATATTTACAATTCTTATGTCTTTGTGGTATGTAAAATGGCTCCCTTTTCTTCACATCCTCACCAACACTTGTTATTTCTTGTTTTTTGTTGTTGTTGTTTTGTTTTGATAAAAGCTATTCTAATAGATATGAGCTGATATCTCATTGTGGTTTTGATTTGCATTTCTCTGATGATTAGTGATATTGAGCATCCTTTCATGTTCCTCTTGGCCATTTTGTGTGTCTTTGGAAATATGTCTATTCAGGTCCATTGCCCATTTTCAAATTGGGTTGTTTGGGTTTTTTTATTTTTTTGTTTTTTAATTTTGGATTATATGAGTTCTTATATATTTTGGTATTAATCCCTTATTGGATGTGTGGTTTGCAAATATTTTCTCCCATTCTGTAAGTTGCCTTTTCATTTTGTTGATATTTCTTTTGCTGGATAGAAGCTTTTTAGTTTGATGTAGTTCCACATGTTGATTTTTGCTTTTGTTGCTTATGCTTTTGGTGTCATATCCATAAAATCATTGCCAAGACCAATGTCAGGGAAATTTGTTCCTGTGTTTTCTTTTATGGTTTCAGGTCTTACATTGAAGTCTTTAATCCATTCTGAGTTAATTTTTGTGTGCAGTATAAGATACGGGTCCAATTTCATTCTTTTGCATGTGAATATCCAGTTTTCCCAGCACCATTTATTGAAGAGATTGTCTTCTTCAGAGAGTATTTTTGGGTCCATTGTCAAATATTAGTTGATTGTATACAAATGAGCTTATTTCTGGACATTCAATATGATTCTATTGGTCTACTGTCCTTATGCCAATGCCATACTGTTTTGATTACTGTAGCTTTGTGAAAAAGTTTGAAATCAGGAAGCGTGATGCCTTTCAGCTTTGCCTTTCTTTCTCATGATTGCTTTGGCTATTCACATCTTTTGTGGTTCCATGTAAATTTTAGGATTGTTTGTTCTCTTTCTGTAAAAAAAAAAATGCTGTTGGAATCTTGATAGGGATTATATTGAATCTAGAGATTACTTTGGGTAGTATGGACTTTTTAACAGCCTTAATTCTTATAGTCCATGAACATGGGATATCTTTCCACTTATTTGTCATCAATTTCTTTTATCAATGTTTTACACTTTTCATTGTTTAGATCTTTTACCTCCTTGGTTAGATTTATTCTTATGCATTTTATTGTTTATTATTAATATTCTTTTTATTATGTTCAATAGTTCCCAGCTATTACTGTGTTGCTATTTATCTCTCCTTTTAGTTCTGTGAGTATTTGCTTTATATAGTTATGTGCTTCAATGTTGGGTGCCTAAATATTTACAATTCTTATGTCTTTGTGGTAGATTGACCCCCTTTACCATTATATAATTACTCTCTTTGTCTCTTTTGACCATTTTTAACTTAAAGCTGCTGCTGCTTTTTTGGTTATCAATTGCTTAAAATATCTTTTTCCTTCCCTTCACTCTCAGTCTATGTGTATACTTGAAACTAAAGTGAGTTTCTTGCAGGCAGCATATTGTTAGATTTTATTTTATCCATTTAGCTATGCTAGTCTTTTGATGGGAGAATTTAATCTAATTATGTTTAAAGTAATTAATGATGTAAAGACTTACTGTTGCCATTTTGTTCATTGCTTTCTGTTTTTTACCTTCTTTGTTCCTTGCTTTTTCTCTTGCTGTTTTCCTTTGTGATTTGATGACTTTTTTTTAGTAGTATGCTTTAACTCCTTTAGTTATCTATTTTAAAAGGGTAGCAAAAACTTCAATAGCATATGGAAACTTTATACTTTAACATCTCTTCCCCTTTGCATTTTAAGTTACAGGTATTAGAGTTTATATCTTTTTTATATTATCTATCCAATAACAAATTATTGTAGTTATATTTTTTTTCGTGTTTTTTTTTTTTTTAAGATTTTATTTATTTGACAGCGAGAAACACAGCGAGAGAGGGAACACAAGCAGAGGGAATGGTAGCAGGAGAAGCAGGCCTCTTGCTGAGCAAGGAGCCCGATGCGGGGCTCGATCCCAGGATCCTGGGATCATGACCTGAGCCGAAGGCAGACGCTTAACGACTGAGCCACTCAGGCGCCCCTGTAGTTATATTTTTTAGACACATCTATTTTTTAACCTTTAAACTAGAGTTGCAAATGAATTACACACTACCAACATGGTATTAGAGATTCTGACTTTGATTATATATTTATTACCAGTGAATATTACACATTCATATATATTTGTGATATTAATTAGTATCCTTTTATTTCCACTGCCCACCAAGCCGCCGGCCACACAGGGCCACCAGCTTGACTCTGCAGATAAGCACAGCTACTACCGAGGATCTCTACTAGGGCACAGTTGCAAAAAGAAATGTGGTCTGCCAGAATTGAGCACTGGTTACTATAAGCCCTGCCTACCTTCTCTGCTTCTGATTCTCAGTGGTAAAGCCCTGCAGAGTTCTGGTGACCCTTGTGAGGCAGCATCCAAATGGGCCACCTGAAAAGGACCCTGCAATGCTGGGGGAGCTAGATGTCCACTTTGGGCTCTTTTTTCCTCCCACTGTAGAAACCATAGTCCCTGGGGGCCCCACTTGGTATGGCGCTGTGCTGGCCTTGGAAGGTGCAATGCGGTCAGCATGTAGCCACTCCTCTTAACCTTTCTAAGGTCATCCTTCTCAGTCTTTGTTTTCCAGGGGGTGCTTCAGTCTCATCCCTGGGTTCTGAGATTTTCACATCACTGTCTTTATGGACACAGTTGGTCTTACAAAGGGGACTAAAGTTGGGAATGACCTATGTCACCATCTTGAGCCATCCTTTTCTGATTTTCAGTTCCCTGCTACTACCAAATTGCTGAAGCTCTTCAAAAGAATTCTTCAAAAGAATTCCTTCCCCATATGTAACTAGCTCTTAGAATCCCATGATCAGCATGTCTAGAATAGAACCATGATTTCCTGATTTCCATTTGCCTGTTGTTTTCAAATACATGCAGCTCTAAAAGTTTTGCTTTGTTTTTATATTTACCTTACTCTTAGAATCTTGTGATTAAAAAAGATTATGGCAGTTTGATCTCAGTTGAAAAGAATGAAAATTTTTCCATTTTAAAACTTTTCTCTCAAACCCACTTTCCATTAGCTTGTAAAAAAAACTCTCTAAGATGATTTATATCCATTAGTAAAGGGTCATGGTTTCTACTCTGTATGTGTGATGTCACCAAAACACTAATTAAGCCCCAGAATGTCTGAATAAAATGTATCCTGTCCTTCTCCAGAAATAAAAAAGGATTGAGACTATCTTGACTTTCTTAACCATTTTGTTTTACTATGTATAGTTCTACTAGAAATTTGTTACTTAATGTTAAAATAAAGTCAAAAAGCACTGTACATCAAAGTAATATTTCTTTGAAAATAAAACTTTTAGGCTTATTTTAAAAGATGAAAAGTTAAATTGATAGTTCCTTTATGATTTGGTTAGAAAACAGGAAAATAAGTTGACTACAGTTAATACATTACATTTATTTTTAATAATAGAATAGAGCTAGGAAAAGCATTCTGATAATCTCAGAAGAATCAGTAAATGTATAATAGATAGGAAAAGAGCAAAATGTAATTTTAGGTATCTTTTTGGGAAGATGGCTAGCATACCTCAGATATGTTATGCATTTGGTTCCAGACCACTTCAATAAAACAAATATTGCAATGAACCAATGCAAATGAATTTTGTGTTTCCTAGTGCATATAAAAATTATGTTTACACTACAGTGTAGTCTATTAAGTGTGCGATAGCATCGTGTCTGCAAAAATACTATATAGACCTTAACTTAAAAATACTTTATTGCTAAAAAAAAATGCTAACCTTTTAGCAAGTCATAATCTTTTTGCTGATGGAGGGTCTTATCTGGATGTTGATGGCTGCTGACTGATAAGGCTCTGGTTGCGGAGGACTAGGGTGGCTCTGGCAATTTCTTCAAATAAGACAACAGTGAAGTTTTGCCACATTGACGGACTCTTCCTCTCATGAACGATTTCTCTGTAGCATGAGATGCTGTTTGATGGTAGCATTCTACCCACAGTGGAAGAACTTTCAGAATGGGAATCAGACCTCTCCAACCCTGCTGCTGCTTTATCAGTGAGGTTTATGTCATATTCCGAATCCTTTGTTGGCATTTCCGCAGTCTTGACGGCATCTGCACCAGGAGCAGATTCCACCTCAGGAAGCCACTTTCTTTGCTTAGCCGTCAGAAGCAGCTCCTCGTGAGATTAACCGTTTCTCATGAGGTTGCAGCAATTGAGTCCCACCTGCACACACTGCCTCTAATTCTAGATCTCTTCCTGTTTCTACCACATCTGCAGTTACTTCTCCCACTGAACCCCTCAGAGTCATCCTTGAGGGTTGCTTCCAAACTTTTGTTAGTGTTGATATTGTGTTGTACATCTCCATTGCAACTAGCCTTTAAGAAACTTGTCAAGGGGCGCCTGGGTGGCTCAGTTAGTTAAGCGTCTGACTTGGGCTCAGGTCATGATCTCTGGGTCCTGGGAGAGAGCCCCACGTCATTGGGCTCCGTGCTTAGTGGGGATCCTGCTTCTCCCTCTCCCTCTGCCCCTCCCACTTGTGTGCTCGCACATGTGCACACACTCCCTCTCTCTCAAATAAATAAAATCTTAAAAAAAATGAAACTTGTAAGTTATAGTGTAGTATTGAAGAAAAATATTCACAATTATCTAGAATGATTATTAAAATACTTCATTTTCTAACTACACATCTCTGTGAGGTCAGAGTTTTTTGTTTTGTTTTTTAAATTATGTTCAGTTAGCCAGTGTATTGTAGTACATCATTAGCTTTTGATGTACTGTTCAATGATTCATTAGTTGCGTATAACACCCATTGCTCATCACAATACGTGCCCTCCTTTATACCATCACTCAGTTACCCCATCTCCCACCCCCTTCCCTTCTGTAACCCTCAGTTTGGTTCCCAGAGTCCAGAGTCTCTCATGTTTTGTCTCCCCCTTTAGATTTCTCTCCTCCCTTCCCCTATGGTCCTCCGTGCTGTTGCTTGTTTATGTTCTACATATGAGTGAAACCATATGATAATTATCTTTCTCTGCTTGACTTACTTCACTTAGCATAATCCCCTCCAGTTCCATCCAAGTTGATGCAAATGGTGGGTATTCCTCCTTTCCAATGGCTGAGTAATATTCCATTGTATATATGGACCACATCTTCTTTATCCATTCATCTGTTGAAAGGCATCTTGGCTCTTTCCACAGTTTGGTGATTGTGGATATTGCTGCTATGAACATGAGGGAGCATGTGCCCCTTCTTTTCACTACATCTGTATCTTGATACAGAGTTTCTTCATGTACTCAACCAAAATAACATATCATGACAGATTCAGCCAGACACAGATTTAAGAATTCAGTTGTTTTGTATTAAGATATTAAAGAAATCGTGAACGTGTCAAACATTACTTCTTTGTCACTCATTTTCTTTTGTTTTGGAAAATGTAGTTACTTTTCATTAAAACATATTATGTTAACATTTATCGGGTTTACTATTGTTATTTTTAAATGAATGAATATTTTTTAATTTCTTAGTTTTAATTTCCCATATGGTAAATATCAGTAGATGTAACCCATATAAACCAAAGCTAGTGGGGTCCTCAGGAATGGTTTTAAGAACATAAAAGGGTCCTGAGATGAAAAAGTTTGAGAACCTAAAGACATAGAATGTTTGACCATTTACGTCAGTATGAAGCACCGAGGCAAGCAAAGCATTTCTACGTGACAGCCTAGCTCAGTCCTCGCCAACAAAATGAGATCCCTGATTGGCTGAAGAAATGTTTATTTTCTGTATTTTTATTGTTTCAGAAATCAAGGAAGCAAAGTTTCTCTTTTTAAAGGTTTCTATCAAAAAATGGTTTGAACCTCTTAGGATACTTTCAGCTCCAAAGAACAGAACACCTAACTTAGCTGGTTTAAGTGATAAGGTGATTTATAATTTCACGTCACTGGAGGATCACAGATAGGGCAGACTCCAGAGTTGGTTGGTTGAGGAGAAGTGCCAGTTTCTTTCCATCTCTGTGCTCTCCCTTCCTCAGTGTCACCTTATCCTCAAAGTGGCAGCAAGATGGCTCCAACAGGCCCAGGTTCCGCCGTCAGACATGGTAGTGCCAAAGGGAGAAGAGGGACGTTTTCCCTGTGTCTCCTCCTTAGCAGCAGGGAGCTCCCGAACCCCCTTAGCAGACTTCCTCATGCCTCAGTGGCCGTTAAGTCAATGCTTATTCTGATTACTAGTAGCAGACTTATTAACCCTAACATGAATCAGAGGACAACCAGTAGAATACCCCTCTATTACATTGGTCAACTAGCCTCAATCCTCTACTTTATAGTTCTCCTAGTTCTGATACCACCATCAGCATCATCGAAAATAACCTTTTAAAATGAAGAGTCTTTGTAGTATGTTAATTACCTCCAAAAATGGAGGGCAGTCACCTCCCCAAGACTTCAAGGAAGAAGCAGCAGCCCTACCATCAGCACCCAAAGCTGACATTCTAATTAAACTGTTCCCTGATATCACCCCGCCCATTTATTCAATTCATATGTAACACTCTCTCTAATGTGCTCCCACAGTATGTCCGGATCTCCTGCCCATCACTCCATGTATAACATGCATCCAATGCTCTCCCACAACCATCCTAATACAGAGCCCTATGTATGTCGTGTGTTAATGGTGTGCCCCATGCATATAAGCATGTACATATTATGATTGATTTTACATAAACGCATTCCACCTAGATCATGAGATTCATCACCAGGCCTCGAGAAACCAACAACCCTTGTATGAACGTGTACCACTTCTCGCGCCGGGCCCATAACATGTGAGTAGGGGTTTCTATACTGAAACTAGACCTGGCATCTGGTTCTTACTTTAGGACATGACAGTCCTAAAATCCAATCCTATTAACTCCTCAAATGGGACATCTTGATGCACTAATGACTAATCAGCCCATGATCACCCAGGATAGGTCATCCAATCCTTAACTATGTCACTGCCAAGGGTTGTAGGCTTACTGTGTTGGTTAAAATAATCATTTTCAGGGAGCCAGATATGAGGAAGTCATCTACAATGACTTAGTTACTCAAAACAAAACAAAACAAAACATCCTTTGGGCCTATTCAATTAACTGGAAATTCATTTGCACAGATGCCCAGTAAGAGAAGCAGCGTGAATCTGGGGAAAGTGTTGTAAGCCTGAGAACCAGGAACCCTGGGGTCTGGTCCCACATCTGACACTCTTGGGCTCTGAATCCCCCATCACAGCCTTCCTTCCTCATCTGTCAAGGGAGGGCTTGGCCTAGAGCACTAGTTCTGAGACCCTCTGGTTTGCTGGTTCCTTCATTCACTCCCTCACTCTTTCCTTCAGTAGTATTTCTAGAGTGCTTACTCTATTCCAGAAGTCACGGGGTACAGACATCCACCAGATTGTTGCCTGTTTAACCACAACCATCTGTTCTTCCTCCTGCACTACACACAATGAGAGCCTAGAGGGGAGTCAGATCCAAACTGGTTTTTCTCTCATAGAATAAATTGTTTAATGCCCTTGGCAAAGAGCCTGTGCCACAAAGCTCATTAGCAAATGGTGACATCATGAGAGTTCTCTCTCCTCTTATTAAAATGTAAAATCTATCCAGAAATGAGAACAGAGAGCCACAGTCATTTTTTTTAAAGATTTATTTATTTATTTATTTATTTGACAGAGAGAGAGATCACAAGTAGGCAGAGAGGCAGGCGGAGAGAGAGGAGGAAGCAGGCTCCCCGCTGAGCAGAGAGCCCAACGCGGGGCTTGATCCCAGGACCCTGAGATCACGACCCGAGCCAAAGGCAGAGGCTTTAATCCACTGAGCCACGCAGGCACCCCACCACAGTCATACTTTGACCGAGATGGGTCTTCATCTCAGAGGACCTGCTCCTGGGCCTGGCTGGCTGTGATCGCTGCGGTTCCCTGGGTCTCTGGAAGGCTGGGAGGCAGGGAGCGGGTATTAAGAGAACAGAAGGATAGTCACGAGAAATGAGACTGTGTTTTCGGAATACTCAAAGGCATGCTTACGTTTTATTTTTCAGATAAGATGTCCAAAAGTTTTTACGGTTTTAAACCAAGTTGCTAAAATTTTGCAGGCCTTTCTCAGATGCTATGTTGGCCCATTTTTCATGTCATGCAAAGTGATGAGATAGCTGCGAGTATTTATCTGGGAGAAGAGAGTTCGGAATCATGTGATCACTCCCTCAAGTGATATCTGAGTCGCTGTTGGCTGAAGCAGGGCTTTTTAAAGTTGCTTTAGGGACTAATATAAATGGAACGTAGAAGAAAGAAGATTTAGCGTCACTCTAGAGAAAATCTTCCTAACACATAGAGGTCTCAGCAATGACATGGAAATAGGCCATTATGAAAAGTCATGAGTTCTGCCATCACCAAGAGCCCTCAGGCAGAGGCTGGATAACCTTCTGCCAACCATGTTGTGAAGAGGTTCTTCATTTGATCTGAGTGTGGACGACGTGACTTGGAAGGAAGGTCATCTCTTAGATTCTGTAATTGTTAGCATAGCTGTGAGACCTGTGATGGCTTGAGATCAGTAGCAGTTTGAAACAGAAAGCAGGTGATTCATTTACTCGCCACCTATTTATTAAGCACCTACTATGTGTTAGGCACTGTTCTAGACCCTGGAAATACAGTAAAGGACAAGAATGCCAAGACCCTTGGGTGCTTATGTTCTGGGGTAGGCAGACAAGCACTGAACAAATAAATGAATAAGTAAGACCGTTTCCTATTAGGACATATGCTCTGAAGAACACAAGCCAGCATGATGGGAGAGAAAGACTGGAGCAGGTAAGGGTGGGGATCTGTTTTAGATTAGGTTTTGAGGGCAAGTCTCTTGGAGGAATTAACCCATGACCTGAGACTGGAATGCAGACCAGACATCTGCCCTGGGATGATTGGGAAGAATGTGTGAAGCAGAGAGGTCACTCATGGAAGGGCAGGGTAGGAACAAGCGTGGTGGGTTTGAGAAGCAGGCAGAAGGCTGAGTGAGAGGCCAGAGGGATGTGTATGGGACAGAGTGGGCACGGGTAGGGGTCAGATCTCACAGGAGCTCCCCCGAGAGCTTAGCGTCCCTCTGTCCAGTGGGAAGCCATTGCAAGGTTTTCAGTAGAGTGGTGTGCTCCATTCACACCTGTAAAAGATGACTGTGCTTTCTTTCTGGAGGGTGAATTGTAGGGAGCAAGGATATAGGCAAAGAGGAAAAAAAGAAACTCAAGAGAAATGTGGTTTCACAGAAGCCAAGAGTTGAGAATGTCTCAAGAAGGAGGGAGTGGGCAGCAGTGTTGAGGACAGAAAAATCAGCAGGGAAGTTTTTGATGGCCTGGATGAGCAAATGTTTTTGGATGGTAGCTTTGAAAACCCACTTAGAGTGAGTTTAGGGAAAAATGGGGAGTGAGTAAGAGGACATGGGGAATAGAAACCATTCTTTGAAAAACTGCTGTGAAGGAGTACACAGAAATAGGAACATATTTGGAGGAGAATGTGAAATCAAGGGATTGTTTCTTAGATCAAGTTATTCCAGCAGCTTCTCTGTGTGCTGATGGAAGGGGGTCTATAGAGAGGCAGATATTAGGGACGCTAGACAAAGAGGGGTGATTGCAGGAGAGAGATCCTTGAAAGGGCATTGTGTTTTATATTTTTATTGAAATCCATAGTTTCATTATCTTTGATATTGATTAGTTTATTGGGCTATTCTTGTATTGAACCATATGGAATTAGCAATATTCACTTACAATTTTCATTTACAAAAATTACCATCATGTAATTCTGCCTACAGTAGAATTAGAATTTTCTCCCTTAGACACTTACATTTCTGTCATAGGTCTTTATAATTTATAGACATTTTTTAATATGGAAACAATCTCAGACTTACCTAAGAGTTGCAATTACGAAAAAACATCCCTCTCCCCAAACCATTTGAAAGTAAGTTTCAGGCCTGATGTTTTCTCTCTCTTAGCATTTGAGTGGATATGTCCTATAAATAAGAACATTCTTCAACAAAATCACAATTTACAATGTAGTAAAATCAGGAAATAAATATCAATACATGGCTACCAGCTAATCCCTGGGCCCCATTCAAGTTTTTGCCAGTTGTCCCAGTAATGTCCTTAATCCCAAAAGGATCTGATTTCCCACCTCACATTGCATTTAGTTGTCGTGTTGCTTTAGTCTCTCTCACTCTGGAACATTTCCCCATTCTTCTTTGATTTTCATTACCTTGACACTTTGATGGACACAGGCCAATTATTTTGTAGAATAGCCAAAGATTTGGGTTTGTCATGATTATCTCTGGGTTATGAACCTTGGGCATTGTGATAGTCAGCTTTCAAATTAGCCCCACCTCCTATTTTATGCAGTCTCCGCCCACCCAGTACCAGAGTTGATCTTTGTGACCCAGAGCATATAGTAGAAGTGATTAAGTAATGATGTGATCTGTTGGATCACGTGCTGTATGTGAAGCAAGCCTCCATGTCATGAACAACCCCATGTATAGGCCAACATGGCCACTGAAGCATCTAGCCAGCAGCCAGTGAGAAACTGAGGCCTGCCAGCAATGTTGAGTCAGCTTGGAAGTAGATTCTCCAGCCCTGGTTAAACCTTGAGTTGACTGTCACCCTGGCCAACTATTTGACTTCAACCACAATCATCTGACCCCCAGAAACTAGGACATAGTAAATGTTTGTTGACCGAAGGTATAAAATGAATACATGCAGGAATATCACAAGAGTGATGGTAGGTCCTTTCCATTGCATCCTATCAGGTGGCACACAATTTCAATTTGTCCCATTTCTAAGGATCTTTATTTCCGTCTCTTGGTTGAAAGTGGTATCTTCTGGGCTTTTCTCCTATGAAGTTGATCTTTTTTCTTTTAATCGATGAATATTTTGTGGGAGATACTTTGAAACTCTGTAAATATCCTGTTCTTTATCAAACTTACAACTTTTCCAGTTGTTTCTCTTTCTATGAGGTCTTGGCTTCCTATTTTATTAAATGGGATGTCATCTGTTACTGTCCTTATTTATTTTGATGCTTAAATTGTCCCAAGTGTGACCCGAGCCCCTTCAACCTGGCTCCAGTGTTCTTTGGACATGTCCTCATCATTCTTTGAACACTTCCCTTGATTTCTGGCACAAGATGTCTAAGCTCATCATGTTCTTAGCCTGTCCAAGCCCTGAGATCAGTCATTTCTCCAAGGATCCATGGTTCTTTTTAGTGGAAAATGGTACAAAAACCAGGATCTAGGCACTAGGCACGTCTTGCTTTTGGGGTGTTGCTGCTCCCAGGCCCACTCAAAAGACATGCACACATTTGCATTATGTATCTATGTAAATATGTATAGACATATGTGTAAATACAAACATGTGCACAAATATACATATATACAAGTATGTACTACACATATGTTTTATATATTACGTAATACAAATGTATATATTTATAAATATAGTAAACTTAAATATATATATTTAAATCTCCAAGTTCATATTGATACCTCTAATTGTAGGGTATCCAGGGTTTCTGTCCTTCTCTCCCTTTCTATATTAGTGACCTCTTTCTTCAGCAGTGAGAAACTTGGCTCCTGTTACCCTTATTATGTGTATTTACATGATTTATCCCTCTAATATAATCCGTCTCCCATCACCCTTACATATACCCTTTTCCCCAGTGGACACGCTCCATTTGGGCTCTGACTTCCATTGCAGTGGTACCCACCCTCATGAATGGCCTCCTTAACCCCTTGTGCCCCAGGCCACCCTTCCCCATGGATACTCATACCTGCCTCTCCCTGCTCAGGTCCTGACATACCACCTCAGGCTGCCCCTACGCATGGATACCCTCCTCACCCACTCAAGCGTTAACTGCCCCCAACCTGCCGTCTGTAGAGACACCCTCCTTACCCTGCTTGGGCTCTGATTCCCCACTTCGAGCCTTCCCTCCTGGTATGAATGCCCTCTTCACCCCACTTGGGCTCAGACACCCACAGGCTGTTACAGATTGCCTCTCCTTGCTCTAACCCCCATCTAATGGCTTTAGAGCTGAGTTGTTCATGGGAGGAAGGGGAAGAGCAGAGCTTTATGATTTTATAAAAGATGTCATTCTGAAAGGGCCATTCTCTCCCTCCATAGCTGAATTGTGAATTTCTTCTGTAGTACTAGGTTCCAAATTTCTGATGACCCCAGAATATCTTGGGAAACTTGTTGGAATACATATCCCAAAGCAAACAAAAGACAATAGAAATGGAACAACTAAAATGTCCCTAGAAAATGGTTAAATAGATTATAGGGAGGTATTCACTTTTCATTTTTGGACTTTTGGTCACTCTAAATTTTCTACATATCTACTTTTATGTATATTAATAATACTAACAGATATGAGCAATGCCTTATAATTTTCTATGTGGAAGCCATAATTAGCATTATTAGTATTTTTTAAAGATATACAAAATACAGAAGTTAGGAGCCTATTGGTAGAGATTCTGGGCCAGGGCTGATAATCTGTGCTCTCTAAAGTTCTCCACTTGAATGTAATGACCAGCCAGGTTGGGGAGCCTCTGCTCCGTAGGAGTTCCCCCAAACAGCTGCCCACATGTCCACTGGGCTGCACACCCCAACATTCCATTGCAGGTGAACAGTGACAGAGATGAAGCCATAGGCGTCTTTCTGGAAACTCAGGACTGTTAGGTTTTGTTTTTAAGGCTCATGATCCATCTGATACCTCCTTCCAAAGGACCGTTTTCTCTGATTCTCCTTGTTAGGTAAGTGAGGGACAACTCTGAATAGAGGCAGGCTAAGTACTCTGCAGAATTATCAAGGCCATCAAAGACAAGGAAAATCAACTGTCACTGCCAAGAAGAAACCAAGGTGACATGACTAAATGTAATGGATCTTGAATGGGACCCTGGAAAAGAAAAAGGACACGTCCGGACTTTAGCTACTAATAATGTGTCGATATCAGTTCATTAATGGCAACAGATGTCCCAGACTCAGGGAAGGTGTGAATGATCAGGGAAACTGGGCGTGGCTATATGGGAACTCTCTGTCCTCTGCACAGTGATTCTACAAGCCTCAGGAGGTTCTAAAAGAAAAAGTTTATTAGAAAAAAGATGCAGGATACAAGAGACGTAATGGTAGCATTTGGTAAATCGAAAGGTAAATATATCCGATTGGGCATGAAGAATATAAGTTGGGTGCCATCACCTCTGGGAGGGAGAAAAGACACATGACCATTTCTGTAACCCATTGGCCTGAGTTTTCAGGAGGGACAGGCCACTATTCCAGGAGATTTGAGGACCGAAGGGACAGATTGTTCCCAGAGTTCACTGTGTAATGTCGGACGGATGACGGGTTGCCCCAGGGGAGAGTTCGGGCTTGCATACAGGCAGGGAAGGGCTGCCTCTTAGAGGTGCAGTTACCTTCTTTGCCCTTTGAGAACAGCTGCTCATGCTTGAGATGCACCCTACCCTTGGGAGGCAGGACAGCCCCAGTGCTGTGCAGGGGAGCCAGCCTCTGTTGCCTGTGGCACAAAGCCTGTGTGCTCTCATTACACAACAGCTGAAATGTTCAACTTCTAGCCCGCAAAACAATGCAACCAAATATCACTGGCTGCTCGTCTGGTGTTTGTCATAAAACAGAGCTGAAATAGAGGGGAAACTGCATTTCTTTTTGTACTAAGATGGATAACGTGTCCTCCAAACGGGAGGGAAACCATCCAGTTTATAAATTGCATCCTAAATTGGAAGCTTTTTACAATTTTCTTTTTAAAGATCCTATTTATTTATTTGACAGAGAGGAGAGAGATCACAAGTAGGCAGAGAGGCAGCAGAGAGAGGGGGAGGCAGGCTCCCCGCTGAGCAGAGAGCCCGATGCAGCGCTCGATCCCAGGACTCCGAGATCATGACCTGAGCTGAAGGCAGAGGCTTTAACCCGCAGAGCCACCCAGGCAACACCCAAACGTTCTTTTAGAAGCATAAATGACTTTTACTTGACAGTTCTCCGAGAGGATGTACAGTGTCATTGTGCCATACGTGGACAAATGAAAATATCAATGGGTATGGCCAAAATATAGAAAGTACCATGGTTTTGAACACTTCACAAAAACAACCCAAGAGGGACTTCTGTCAAGTCAGTCAGATTTTCCTGAGCTACACCTTCTAAAGGTTCAGGAAAACTCATTTGGCATAATGAGCATCAGAAAAGTATCAAGATCCAGCACCATATAAAGTGATGAGAAGAACAGAAGACAGAGCAGGCCCGTTTCCCCGCAGACCGTGAAAGCATGCCAGGAAGACATCAGTAAAAGAGATCAAAACTGAAGCATGCCGTTTCAAAATGTGCTTAAAATACAGCACTTAAAAATGCAAAAAGAAATGAAGAAAAACAAAGACTTTAAGAGAAAGTATCAGATACTGGCAATAGGCAGAGAAGATTTACTATGGGTAATAGGAGTCTCAAAGAGGAAAAATAAAGCAGGGGAACAACAACAACAAAATACTAGGGGCGCCTGGGTGGCTTAGTCAGTTAAGCATCCAACTCTTGGTTTCAGCTCACATCATCCTCGGGGTCATGGATCGAGCCCCATGGGATTGAGCCCCCGTGTGGGGCTCTGCTCTCGGCAGGGAGTCTACTTTGTCTCTCTCCCTCTCCCCTTTCTCACCCTCCACTTTCTCTGTCTCCAAAATAAATAAATAAATCTTAGAGAGCAAGAAAATTACTAAAAA